>VWZW01006604.1:1422020-1579097 GCA_013397115.1 Edolisoma coerulescens
CCCGTCTTTTTCTTCTCTTCGCTTGTTCTGTTCAATTCCCTCGGCAAAAGCCCGGCCGCTCGGTCGGGATTAGCCCCGCAGCTGGAGGCGTCAGGAGAAAGAGGTCTGGCTGCTCCAGCAGGAATCTGGCGGTGCTGCCGAGCCCTGCACGCATCCCCAGACTTCTGCCATCGCCATTAAAGCGGCCAGGACAAAAATACTGCCGTGGGAAGCTGCTGCATGGGCGCTCAGATTTTTGGTCGGGCGCCCAAAAGCGTGGCAAAGCAGAATCCCTACACCAGCACGAGGAAGCATTACCAGGGCATTTACCTCTTTATGTCACCCACGCAACTGCACATGCAAAGAGGGTCACGTCCTGCCAATAACAACAGCTACTGGGCACATTGCACTGCCCACGTTTTGTGCCTACACCGACGTTTATCCGCGTCCCGGTGCTGTGACAGTGGGTCGGTGTTGGGTCTGACACAGCGATCATGAACTGCAAACGCCATTCATGCCTCCGAGATTAAATAAGCCCTTTCAAGCCCGCAGTGCTGCACTCCTGTCCCACAAAGGGCTGTTTTCCCCCGCGGAAAAAAAGTCTCATTCAAAGTGGCAGACAACTGTCACAGAGTCGGTTGTTTCATCCTGGCCCGGAGCAGAGACAGATGGCATTGAAAACCAGTGTCTGGTGTCAGAGGAGATGAAGTGGGGCACCAGTTATCCTTAAGTTACCTAGCAAAGAGACTGGAAAACCTCTGAGCTGTGTATGAGAACTGTGTAAACGTTCAGTCACACATCATTTCACCAAAACCTCGTTTATAAAGGCTAAAAAATATCCCTGGATAATTCTATTATAAAAAGTACCATCACTGTTGCGTGCAGTGCTACTGCATTCTGCTTCTGGAAAACAATCCAGCCCAGGACACTCCTAGCAACAGAATAGCTCTTCACCTCTAATGTGTCTGACAGTAATACAATGTCCTGGAGCATTCACCCTCTAAAATATCAACAACTTCAATTTTCAGAGAGATTTGCAAATATCCCTGACACTTAGCAATGGCATGCAGGCTGGAAATCCCATCACATATAGTTGCTGGGAATTATAGTCTGTCACATGGTCTTCATGTCTCATGGGCATCATTCACATCCAAGCATGTTCCTTCACTTAGGCATGTTCCTTGTTTGAGTATTTAACTAAATTAATTGTTCTGGTTTGACTTTATTAATACCTTACCTTGTCATTTGTGCTGATTTCTGCCCATGAAATTTCAGGGCACATCCTGCTGGATGGGGAAGCTGAGTAAAGCAGTGCCCGTTTTCCTGTTGTTTTCCTTCCGAACTGAGCCAATGTATCAAAGCAGGTTCCTGTTATGAAGCTGCATGAAAACAATGTAGTCATCCCTTTCTTTTCCTGAATCCCAGAGTTTGTCTAAACAAATGGCAAGATTGCTGGACACAATTATAGTTTAGCAGCAAATGCTGGTTAAAGCAAGATATTTATGAATTGCCTGAGGGTCCGTCGTGGTTGCGTTCTCTTCCCCCTCAGCCCAATGCAGCACACGGCTGCAGTTTTCCAGCCAAGAGCCCGGCAGATTGTGCATTACAGCATCTGCTCCTGGGACGATCCAACAGCTCAACTAGTGGTGTTTTTGTTCATATTGAGGATCGGTAACTTTCACATTTTCTCACTCCTCCCCAGGGGTTGTCCTAAAGACAGTCACCAAAAGCTATGGACTGCAGAGCATTTGACCCAGGGCTTTATGGGCTCTGCAGAAAGGAAGTGAACCACAGCTAGCCCTGCACCAAACCAGGTCAGAAAGACCCAAAGCTTTTCAGTGCTACCAGAGGCATTTTTGCTGCTTCCTTCCAGCCCATATCTGGCTGATGAAGTTGCAGGCCAGCTGCACTTTGCCCCACCCAAGGTCCAAGATGCTCATGGTCCTCACATCCTGCTCTCAGAGCTGTTCTCTGGACAAAGGTTCTTCCTCCAAAAGCAGAGTCCAACCTGCAATACAATTAAAGCCTCTACTGCCTACATTACCTGGTATTATGTTTCCAAAACACAAAACACCCCTTAAACGCCTTCCTGACCTTGTAGGCCCGCATCTTTTGTTTGCATCTCTCACCCTTTGCTCAGACCTGGGATTGGTGACTCAGCACGGTAACGTTTGGCCTTGACAATCCTGCCCATAATAAAAACAACAGTGAAACCAGCCAAACCCTAACCCCCTGCTCTCATACAGTCCCTTTCTCTGGTATAACTCCAAAACCACTGGTGAGGCAGGTTTTACCCACTGTCTTCAGGCAAATGCGACTTCCCTGAGGAATCTGGAGCCGGCCTGTGTCAAAAATTGTTCCAGTTTTCAAGTCAAAAGGCTGATAGCACACACTAAATCGCTGGCTGGGCTCCAGGATGATAACCTTGTCAATGCACAACCAGCAGACGAATAAAAGGTGTGGGTGTGGACACAGGAAAGCAAACCCCTTCTGACTCGTACAATGAAATATTGACCAAAGGGTGGCTGCTCTTTGATTATCACCTGAGTAACAGATCAGGGACTGGGGCAGATGGTTCAGAAGAAGGTTCCTAAGAAACCTGAGCACCTTGACCGTCTTCAAAGTCAGCCAAGAGAGGTTACAGCTTCATCAGTGAAGGGTCAATAAGTGCAGCCCTTTTCTAAGTGCTTGCTTATATTCTACTTTCTGTAACTGATAAAGCACTTTAGTGCACTCGCAGCTAAATGTATGGAGGTTTTTGGTCCTATTCTCCTTCAAATTTGCAGAGATTTGAGAAAGAAGATTAAAAAAAAACCCTGAAGAACACTATTAGCTGTTGAATTTGTATTGCAAATCATGAAAGTCACATTTGCCCTCCTGAACTGTGTAGGGAAAGTGGAAGGTCCAAAGATGTTTGATGAGGTGTCAGTGTGAGACTGAAGAAGCACCCAGAAAAGCTTTGCAATGCACGTCAGAAGATATGTACAAGTGTACCTTTTCAGTTTCTGGGTAGGGAAGTGAGAGGGATTACCTGCAGGGAAGACTCTTGTGAAGAGAAGGAGACATTACATGCAGGACTACAGGTATTGATTTCTTAAAAAGCAACACTTGGGCAATATTGCATCAGAGAAAACCTGCTTGAAAGAGTTGGTTAGGTGATGGGTTAACTCAAGGCTGCCTCCAGAAATTAATGAAGCAGGGAAAGATTCCGGGCTGAGCTGGTGCAAAGGATCCTGAACTGATAAACACTGCCCTGTTACAGGAGAGCCTGGCACGAGCTGCAGCTCCAGCAGCCATGGGAGCTAGAAAACTACTGCCATCCCAGCACCACAGGCACTTCTGAATCCTAAAGGCAGGTTTTCACACCAGAAACACTTTCAGCTTCCAGAAGAGCAGGCATGAGTCAGTGCCAAGTACTCTTGGAAATCTCAGCCTCGGTGTGTTCCTTATGTTTATGTCCTTTGCTTTAAAGCTGACAGCAAGCAAGAGTGCTGTGCTCCGAGCAGAGACGGGTTCCTCTTTCCTATGAGAACTTGAAATTTCTGCATGCATGACTTCCTACAGCAGACACTGGGAAAGGGGATGCAGCCATCCAAAAGGAAGGATCTTGCTGAATTGCACTGAATATAGTTTCTCTCTTGCTATGAGAGCTCACGGGAAGTCAGGCAGGGTCCTGGAAACACGGGGATTGCAGGTCTGGTAAAGGCGTAAAATCCTGATAGAGCAGTGTGGCCATTTCCGAGGTTATTCAAAACTAACTGGTGGCGGGGGGAGAGGGGGGAAGCTTCATGTACCACTTTGCCACATTTCATTTGATGTCAAATTGGTTGTTTAGTTTTCTCCTCAAGAGACTCCACCTCCTTTCAAAGTCCTCTTAAAACCTGTAGAGATTTTATCCCAGTGCAACTCCTGCCTTGCGCTTAATAGTTACACAGGGAAAGAACAGCAAATGTCCTCAGTCCCACTGCAGAGGATTCAGACACCTGGTGCTTTAGAAAACCGCTGCTCTGACAAAGGATTTCTACTTGGATTGAAGTGGTTTTTGGCTTCCATTTATGTTTTCTTGACTCTAAAAATAATCTAAAGGAAGATATTGCTTGCCACTGGCCTGGAAAACACCTTCCTTTCCCTTTTTTTCTTCCTTTCTTAGAGGAAAAAGAAACTTGAAGGAAAGAATTGTTCTTTAGTTTTTTCTCTTCAAGTGTCGGTTAAAATGCCAGGGAAGAAGGAGGAGGCCCTTGGCATCGCTCATCTCCTCCTGGAACTGCATTGCATCACTTGGAAAACAGGACGAGAGGACATGAGACAGCTCATCCCGATGTCTTTTTAACAGCACTTGGTTATATGCATGGAAATTCATACCACCAGCATCTACTGCAAGAAAACGAGCAGATGCCAGAAGATTTTCTTTTACACTTCCAAGGAATGAAAAGCCATGGGTGTGTTTTCCGCCTTTAACGCCAGCAACGTTTCGCAGGCTGACTCCCTCGAGGACAGCGGCAACTGGACGGCGGCAACCCAGTTCACCCAGCCGGGATGGAGAATTGCTCTGTGGGCCATCACCTACTCCTTCATCGTTATCACATCCATCGCTGGCAACGTCACCATCATCTGGATTATTCTGGCACACAGGAGAATGAGGACCGCTACCAATTACTTCATCGTTAACTTGGCCCTTTCGGACCTGCTGATGTCCGCTTTCAACACCATCTTCAATTTTATCTATGCCAGTCACAATGTCTGGTATTTTGGTGAGGAATTCTGCAGGTTTCAGAACTGGTTCCCCATCACTGCAGTGTTTGTGAGCATTTACTCCATGACAGCTGTGGCTGCAGAGAGGTAAGAGGCGAATGGAGAAGATAAGGTCCGAAAAGATCCCCTGTAAGTCATAAAAAAATCGTTGCAATAATTTCTGTAATTGGCCCCCACTCTGTCGGGTGCCTTATCAGCAAAGTGGGAGGAGTGCCAGGCTGTGGGGTTTGATGCTAATTATGGCGTGATCTTCTGATCTGAAATCACACCCAAATCTGTAACGCGTGGAAGTGGCTGGTATTTTGTTGTTCCCGTAATTATTGATCATAAATTGTTTCCCAGTCATCCTGAAAACTCTTTTGTGGGTTTGTTGGTTTTTTTTAAACCACAAGACAGATGTATCCAGAAAAAGGAGAATATGCTGCAGGCTGCTGAAACTATCAGCATCCCCAATCCTGCTGTGTGTCCAGCAAACCACAAGAAATAATGGGAATTAGATCAGAAATGGCAGAGTCTGCTCCCCTGGTTCACTAGAATGACTTATTCCAAGAGTCACGGAAGTAATTACAGTGATTCTGTTTGACTTCTGGGGTAATTTGGTATTTTTATAAAATTCACTTCCATCTGCCAAGTCACTTCTACTTGAGCTTTCATTTCTGACTGTGTTTACAGCTTATTGTCAAATAGCATGAAGCTGTTTTGCTTTTTACTAGAAAGTGGCCAAAAGTCTGTGGAAATTTCCTCTCTTAAAGGCGATGGTGTGTGCAAGAAACAGAGGAGGTTATTTCCCTTTTAGGCTCTCTACCTTCCTTCCTTCCATCCTTCCTGTCTTCCCTCCGTTACTTCCACTTTCCCTGCTGCAGCCTCACGGTGAAGGACTTCCCTGGGGCAGCCTCACCCGGCATCCAGAAATACCAGCAGTCCTTTATCAAAGCCCTGCTGTTGACTTTGCAGTTTCCTTTGGGTTTCCTGTGTTCCTTATCAAGTGCCCGTATCCACAAGGGTCCTTCCAGCTCCCTCGGGAGCAGAGCCAGGGTCCCCCTGGAGCCACCCGAAAAGCGAAAAGCGTTGCTCCCTGAGCCATCAGGGTCACTTGCCCAACTCCCCCTCCCAGCTCCCAGCTCAGATCACCTCGGCACACCCAGCCCCAGGAAGCAATCACAGACCAATCACTCCAGATAAACAGGCTAGGAGAGGGAAGAGGGCTTTTCCGCGTGTGTAGTGCCTGCTGAAACCTGTGCAGGAGCTGGGGACACGGCCCAGGACAGGACAGCTCATGAGGACATGGCTGAGGGACGTGTTTATCAGCCTGCAGTTGTCCAGATGAAAGCAAATCCCTATTTAGAATCAATGGCAGCTCACTTTTAGACTCAAATACTCTTTTGCTGCTCCTGGCTGTAAATCAGGAGTTGTTGATAACTGCTATTTTATACATGTTGTCTGCCAAAGAATATTTTTTAAAAGCCATTTCAGCCTGTTCTCATGTCTTCCTATTCTTGTTCCTTGGGTATTTTTGGTGAAAGCACCTATATAGCCAAAATCTCTTTAGTCGCGTGGCACAGATCAGAAAGAAAACTTGGCACCTCACTGCAAACCATATTTAGCTATTCTTTGCTTAGCCTTAAAATAGATCCTGACACTGTCTCCTGGCAACTCGACGCTTCCATTTATTGTTATGAGAACCTGTGTCCACTCCAGCTCCAATGTTTAACTTTGATAAAATAACATCTTTTGAAGGGGTTTATTGTAAGGAAGGAGGCTAAGAAGTGACAGCTCTAAGTCATTTTTGTCTGCCATGGAAAAGTCCCTGGTGATATTGCTCACCATCGGGTTTGGGATCACTCAGTTTCCCCATTACTGAAGCAGCTGTTTCCACTGCAGTGCTCGAGGCAGAAATGGAGTCTTATCAATCAGCTCGAGTTTCACGCTCCAGTTAGCAAAGTCTCCTATGACCTGTTTGGAAAGTGCACAGCAGTGTCCAAAATTCAGCTTGTTTTGTCTACAGGGATGAGGACCAGAGAAAGGGCACTAAGATTTTGGTCGCAGCATCCTGGGATGTCACACTGAGTGAGGGCACAAGGAGCACAAGCAGCAGGGGGGCAAAGGCAGTGCTGCCACACAGCATGAGGGGCCAGGAGATCTCAGCAGGTTTGGTAAATCTCCCAACTTGCAGGAGCTTGCCTAAAATCGCAGCTTGCCTTGGGGGTGCACCCCTGGCAGAGTGGGAAAGCCTCCCCCCAGCCCTGTAACACCTTCGATGTCTGCAGCATGGGCTGCAGTGACAGCACAGTGGCTGGCATCATTTATTCCTGGGACTTGCCATTCACTGGGGGCCACAGATCATAGTTTCAGGCACTTCTGTGGGCAAATACTCTGGAGAATATCCACCAGTGGATTCCTCCCTGACCAGACTCGAGCACTGTGTAACACTGCTTATGGCAAGCCAAAGAAAAGCGAGGTGACATGAAAATTTTGTAACTAAATAAGGCCCTGCTGCTGTGCAGCCCTGGATTGCTCACTGTGCTGCCTGTCCTGCAGCAGTGGCTGGGCAGAGCTCCCTACCAACAGCCTGGCCAAGGGACAGCACAATTTGTCAGATTTTTGCTATGAAAACTAGGAGGCAATGGGCATTTTCCACTCTATTTTGCCTTTGTAACAACCATGACAAAGAATAGGGAAGGCATGACAAGAAATGCATAATTGATTATGTACTCATTACAACACCATGCATTTCCACACAGGGAACTCAAAACCAGAGAGCTCCCCGGGCTCATGAGTAATCCAATAGTCAGACGTGCCATGAGGGCTCACAGCAGGTGTGGGATGGAAGGGTCAGCCCTTCCCTCTGCTGCAAGCACAAGTGCTCAGGCAGCCACGGACAGAGGTAGACAGCACAAGTTTTCCACAGCTAAAAATCAGTGGGGAAAAAAACGGGGTAAAGGAAACTTGAGACCCCAGTCTGCTCTTGTGATAATATGAAGCATCAGAGATTGACATAATTAGGAGGAAAGAGCATGCTTGGCTGGGCGATTTTTGGTAAGGCACTTGAAAAAGTAATTAACAAAAAAAAAGAGCAAGAATACTTTTTACAAGGGTCTAGAGTGACAGGATATGGGGGAATGGCTTCACACTGATAGAGTGTGGGGTTAGATGGGATACTGGGAAGAAATTCTTCCCTGTGAGGGAGGTGAGGCCCTGGCACAGGTTGCCCAAAGGAGCTGGGGCTGCCCCATCCCTGGAAACTGGTCTAGTGGAAGGTGTCCCTGCCCATGGCAGGGGGATTCGAACTAGGTAATCTTTAAGGTCCCTTCCACCCCAAACCATTCTGGTATTCTATGAAAAATTCCATGAGGGGAATGCTTGCAAAGACTATATGCAGAAGACATAAAGGACTGCTTCCTCCTCACTCCAGAAGCATCCATCCATGTGGTTTTGATATATCCTGCCCTAAGACTTGCTATCATTCTCTTCAGAAAGGATTTAGTTCCTGATTATTTATGGCCTGGAACCTATCAAAATGTCAATATTGATAAAGCCCACTATGCTGTCCTGGTGAGCTTTTACACTTGCTGCATTTGTTGTACAGATTGCCAATTTCACTGTAAAAGCACTACCTGTTTCTTGCAGGTACGTGGCCATCATTCACCCCTTCAAGCCCAGGCTCTCTGCTGGAAGCACCAGAGTCATCATTGGGATAATCTGGCTGGTGGCATTCGGGCTCGCCTTCCCGCAGTGCTTCTACGCCGAGATCCTGATGGACAATGGAACCATGAAATGCATCGTGGTCTGGCCTGATGACGTCGGATCCAAGCACCAGCTGACGTAAGAGAATCCATAAAACTCCCCATTCAGGCAAAAGTTAACCAGGAAAGTAATTTCATCTCCAAACTGTTGGTTATGAGGAATGCTGGGAGAGAGAGTAGGGGAATGTGAGGCCAGTGCAGCCCATCTAAGCTCAATTTAGGCCAGCTGTGGAAAAAGCTGCCAGGTGATCATGGTTCAAGGTAATCCTGAACCTGCCATCCTCCCCTGCTTTGAAAACTGGTTATAATGTCTAGAAACCCTACATACAGGGCTCAGGGAATTTAAGAGTGCAAAAAGTCTCTAAACAAGCAATAAATCCTGCTTTCAGAGATTCTGGGTTTTCTTCCTCCATCAGGCAGGAGGAAACTGGGTATCTTTAATGCTGAGAAGCCACGTAATTAGTTAAAAATTATGTTGCTCTTTGTGAGGGAGAAAAGGAAAATAAAACCCGAGAGCAGCATGTTTCAAACATCCTAAGGTTTTATAGACAGATTTATCTGGGCACACATCTGCACTCCCGAAAGTTCCTAAGCCTCACAGTGATTTCCTCCTGCTTGAAAGCAAGATTGTTCAAACAGATGAAAGAAGCCGTGCCCTGAGTTTAGGGGATCTGCTGTGATTACTCATTATTCAAAGCACGTGATGCACAGAGCAGTTGGAGAAATTTATCAAGCAAAATGTATTTATACAAAGTAGCAATGGAAGAACTGAGGAAAAGCAAGAACTCAATTAACAAAGTGGAAACAATTTTTCAAACCAAAACCTACTCTGAAGGCTTTAGCCCAGCTGCATGCACGTGGGACATTTTCCCCTGTTCACTCTTCACCTCTGGCAGACAGCTGGATGCCTCCTAAACTTAGCTATTACCAAACTAACTGGTTTTCACACCAATATGTGCCAAGTTCCATGAGCTTTGTATAATTTTGGCCAAGCTGCAGCATATTCGGTCGGTGGTTGTCAGTTGTTCCCAGTTGAGCAAAGAGTAAAATCAGGCTCAAACCTCTCGTGCTGGGTGATGCTCCTCCTGGGGCTTCTTGCTGGCACCCCTTGGCACAAGCTGGGGAACAGAGTGTGCCAGGCTCCTGTCGATTGAGGAGGAGGAAGAATAGATAACCACTAATATATGAGTCACTGATGACTATTTCATTCAGATGAAAGGCCTGAGGTTTATTTCTCCCACATTCATGGCACGGAAAGGATTTAAATGAGTTCCCCAGCATGCTGACAAAATCCCTGTGGGCTGGAAAGGCTAGTCCTCAACACGGCAAATAGCAGGGCAGATTCTCTCTGGGATGTCCAGCTGAAGAGCAGCAGCTCCTGACCACAATACATCACTCACTAGCCCTCTCTCCCTGAACAGCCTCAGATCTGCAGGTTTTGGTATCTCTCTAAGAAAGGAAGTTGGAAACATTGTTCCCCAGAAATCATACTGAGTGGTGGATTTGTTGGGACAGATGCCTGCAATACAGACCATGGAGAAAAATCCATGTGCAGCCATTCATATACTAGTCCAAATAACAAGGAAAAGAAATATTAAGAAAGCCAAAGAAAAACAAAAAAACCCGAGATCTGGGTTCCTGCACTGACTGTGGGCCCGCTGAATCCTTTGCAGTTGAGTAAAACCAGCTTTCAAGATTTCTAGACTTCAGAACAAAGGAAAATCTTTTTCTGCAGGAAAAATGTGTATAATTATGACAGAAACAAGTAAAAAAAAAGATTTAAAACCCCCAAACAACGCTCTACTGACTGCCAGTGCCTGAAAAATATTGGGTATAAAGGATATAGAAGTTTAACCAGAATAAAGAACCTTAACCACGGAAGATTTTTTTTTTCTGGTGACAGGTTAACTTTGCAGCAAAGTAGTAAAGCTACAAGACTAAAAAAGTTTCTTTTTACCTGTGCTCAAGCTTAGGCTACCATCCTCCCCCCAGGATGGGAACCCTAAAAGGGCTTTGCTGCACTCCACATACAGTATTAGACCTGCAGAAGAGGCACCACTCTGAGGACAGCAGGAAAAAGTGGAAGACAGGCAGGGACAAACTTGCCACATTTCACAAATACGATATTTTTCTTTATGCAGCCACCAGTCTGGCATTTGCAGCCACCCCAAGGAGAAAACACCCCTGTGGGCCCCAACACCCATTTCGACAGCGCTCTGCAAAGCAGCTGACCCCCCTCACTAATGTCAGGAGTAACCCCAGAGCCTTGTCGGACTGAGAAAGACCATTTGCACCCACCCAGCCTTTTGGGGTCACTGCCAGCACTGTGTGCCAGAGCCCTCGTGCCTAATCCTGCTTTTCACACTGTTTGTGTTAATTTGACAGTTGCTGTAATGCAGTGAGCAGGTTGTTCCCTTCCCATAAATGGTGGTTGCCTAAACTAACCAGCCCCCAGCATGAGGGAACCAGCAGAAGTTTGTGGGGTGGCATGGAAAACTAGAAAGGGCTGAGGTAAAATACAACTGAAGGGGATGCCAGTGCTTTCAGCTGGAGCAGTAACTGAGTAGCCTGTTGGTGATGCATTAACCGTGTGTGCTCACACAAATAAAAACAGCCAGCTACCCAAATACAGGCAACATCCCTTCCTCACTGTCTGCATCTTTGTGCACCCTGTTAACAGCCAGATACCTTCTGCAGTCCCTGATCCAGCTTTTTTCCACTGTTGCCACTACTGCATTCATCAAGTTACTCTATAGTTTTTGGACTATTCCTTTTCCATACCTGTGATTTAAGGGCTTGTATTTTTACAGCTGTCTCTCCTGACTGCAGTGGGATAGCAAAGCTCATAGCAAGTGGCCATGGACTGCAACCCTCTGCTAAAAGATAAATGATGTTACTCTGTCTTAAAGGGCAGTGAATCCAGCCCAAGGACTCCTCATCACACCACCAGAGAGATGAGCTTTTGCTGTTTACAGAAGTCCCTGTAACAATGATTATAGGCAAAATTTCTTCTTTGTGGTTTTGTTAACAGAAGCCAGCATACATATCCAAAGAACAATTTCTGAAAGATCCCTCCAACAGCCATACTGACTGTGAAAAATTGCTTGTTCTTCTCTTTCAGGTATCACATTGCCGTGATTGTCTTGATTTATTTACTGCCTTTAATGGTGATGTTTGTTGCATACAGCATTATAGGAATTACTCTGTGGAGCAGCGCGGCTCCAGGCAACCACCTGAACAGAGTCCGCTACGAACACCAAATTAATGCCAAAAAAAAGGTCAGAAGTGAAACTTAAATATAATTACCCCCAGCACACCAGTCCTGCTGGCTCCCGTTCCAAACTGGAGCTTGTGCTTGATACAAAATCTTGTGGGATTTGGCAGGAAAGGTTAACAAAATATTTTGGGTCCAGGGTAATGGGCATCACCCTGCAAGTTTGAAAAAAATGGTGATTGCACGCACCACCCAGCCTTCAAGGAAGAAAGACTTACAGCAGCAGGCCGGCTGCCAGCAGCCCTTAGAGAGCAAAGCCTGCTGTCCAGTGAATCCACAGGTTGCAGGATAAACCAGGGTAAAACTCTGGACAGGGTGGAGCAGTCTCAGCGTAACAGCAGAGATCTCATTTCCCTGCACATCTCTCTGATGTAGCTACAAGCAGTTCCTCTGCAGAGTCCACTCAGTGCACCGGGAAACATTTGCTTTAACGCCCTCCCTGTTCCCATCACCAGGGCACTCCCTCCCTGTTCCAGTTTCCGTCGCCAGGGCACTCCCTCCCTGTTCCCAGTTTTCATCACCAGGGCTGGTTTCTTCGCCATAGCAGTCCAGGTCTACATTCCATACACTGCACTTTGGGAGGGCAAACCAGACTCGAAGTGAAACCAGCAGTTCCCATTGCCCCAGCAAGCCCAATCACCCCGAGCCCAGGAATAACCCCCTTGGTTTTGTTTTCTTAGTTTGTGAAGACGATGGTGGTAGTGGTGGTCATTTTTGCTGTCTGCTGGCTGCCCTATCACATATACTTCATCCTGGGGAGCTTCAAGAAAGACATCTACCAGCAGAAGTACATTCAGCAGGTGTATCTTGCAGTCTTCCTCCTTGCCATGAGCTCGACAATGTACAACCCCATCATATACTGCTGCCTGAACCAGAGGTGAGTAGTGAGCACACGTGTGCACAGAGAAGACTAAAATCTCAGCCTGAAAAAATGTAAATCTCTGGAGGTGAGAACAGCTGTGATTTTCAACTGCAGTTCATAGGCCGAGTAGACAATTTATCCTCTGCTAATAACATGAGGTGGGATACCCTCTAAGTGAGGTTTTGACTCAGCCCTTAAGATTTTCTGTCTCCAAAAAAGGCACAGACAGTAGGCACAGGATCAGCACAGCCACATTTGCACCCACTTCCACATGCAGACCATCCTATTTCCCAGAGAGGAATCTGCAATTCCTGCAGTGCATCTGCTGAGCTAATGCTGGGCTGGCTCAGCCACCTGCTCCTCCCAGGCCACCCCCCCAGCACAGTCCTGGGCTCACCCCCATGGGAAGCAGGAGCAGCCCACGGGTGACCCATGAAGGTCCCATGGGGACACTGTCACCACGCGGGAGCAGCTGGGGGAGCACAACCCCAGCGTGCCAAGAGATGTCCCTCTTGCTCTGCGCTGAGAGGGCTGCAGCATGCAGAGCACAGGGAGCCGCTCTGGCTGCCCCACGGATCTCCCTGCCAAATCCTGCATCCATAACCCCCATCTCTCTTCAGCCTCGCTGCATGCAACGAGTTTCAAAGGTAATAAATGGTTATCAGCACATTTCCCGTGCAGTTTCACCGGGACTGCACCAGCCAAATGTTTAACTCCAGAGCGATGCCGCAAGGCTCGCTCCTTTGAGCGTTTCAAACAGCATCCTGCCTGTGAGCTCGCAGAAGACGACAGTTTTGCAGCCCATTCACCCAAACTGCATTTAACATAAAACACACAAACATGTCCTCCCCCTCCTCTCTCAGAAAGCAGACAGCTTCCTCATTTAATTATTCGTAGTTTTTTTAAAAAGCTCCCAGTGGGTAAACACGTGTATTTTCCTCAGATGCTCTGTAGCTCACAAATGCTGTTACCAGCATGGTCAGCACCATCTACTGAGCACATCAAGGATCCTGCCATTTCACTGATCTTATACATTTACTTAAAATACAAGGAAATCTGATCATAAAACTCCTATTGCACCTCCCTCCACTGTTTTATTCATTTAGCTTTTCACTTCATTCCTTTGATTTCAATAGAAATATTTATTTCCATAGTCATTCTCAGGTAGAACCAAGTCACGAGTTTGTTCATTCTCTGTGCAATTAGAAAGATAATTTCACCATTTAATTTCTTTTCTCGCTTTTACAGGTTTCGTTCCGGCTTCAAGCTAGCCTTCCGGTGGTGTCCATGCATAAAAGCAACAGAAAAAGACAAACTTAAACTTACGTCCCCATCTCTCTATCAGACAACCCACAGGAAGTCAAGAACAACAAGTTTCAACACAGAAACTCAGCTGAATGAGAAAGAGAAGACATCATTTACCCTCACCCGATTAACACTTTGATTTCCTGCTCCTGGTTCTGGCTCTATCCCCAAACACCACGCCAAGGCAGCAGATCTGCAGAAGCCTGAGGGAGGTCTTTTTCTCTGGAGCAACTGTTTCCTACAGGACTTCTTTAGATGCTGTCAGCATGGAAGGCAGTGTGTTGATAAAACTTATATCCATGTAGGTCCAAATATCACCCAGCTATGGATATGAGTTTAGCCCTCCCTTACATCAACAACTGCAATACAGAACAGACATCAGGCCCAGGAGGTCAAAAAATCAGTGGAGCAGATCTGAGGAAATGCCAATCAGTAGAATATAAATTATTCTCTTCTACACTGGGATCTCCTGATTTCTGTTCCACCAAGACACACAAATTCAGAAAAGAGGTGATGGAGCAGAAAGGCCGGGGCTCACATGGCCCAGCTGGGATGGGGCTGTGTGGGCAGCTAAGTCCCATGGCTCAGCAGCCCCAAGGCAGGTAACACTGTGGACCAAAGCTTGTTTACAACAAAGGCAAATACTAACACATCCAGTCTGAAAAACCCAGCCTGCGCTCAAAATTTTCTGAATTCTGGGATTTTCGTGCCTGCAATTTCACCACCAGAGAGAAACAGTTCCTTAAGATGTCATTGCATGCATTTCTATAACCTTGTCCCAAAATATGTTGTTTTCCTATTAAACTGTGCTCAAGTGATTCCTCCTTCACATTAATTGTGGTGCCTAATTTGGAGAGCAAGGCTCTCAGAAGAGTCAGCAGCCAGGGATGCCCACTGGCTTGGTCAGGGCTCATGGATCCAACCAGAATCCACCTCCTTTACCTCCTTTTAGTCCTAACAGCCGTGGCCCATTGCTGTCTTTTCCCAGATAGTCCCTTCACATTCCCTTTCCAGACTTACCCCGTATTTATTCTCGCTGCTCTTTCCAGATATGAAAATAAAGGCTGAAATATGTAACCTTCCCAGCCTGAGGCATTATGTGCAGGCATGCAAAACAGGAGAAGCTGAAATATAGACATTATATAAAAGTAATACAGCATTTAATAGCGGTGTGATAAGTCAGCACCTCACAATCACCTTCACCTCTCATGACAGGGCTGTAAACAATATCACAGAGCCATACCTTAGCAATTAAAAAGCTCCTGTAATGTTGACAAGATCCAGTTATTTGAAATATTCTCCTTTGCTCTGTGAAAGCCAAACTACAAAGTGCTGCCAGGTTTAAATTCTGCAGTAAATCCAGAGAAAAGGTTTATGGCTTGAACCGAAAGCATACTCAGGGATATGATTTTCCCAAGCCTGTTTCAATACAGGAACCAGATATATGTTCCTTCTCCACTTCTCCACCTCCCTGGCTCTGTGGAGAACAATTACGTTATGCAACAAACTTGTCCCACTAATGGACAAGAGAGCACAGGCCCCTCTGAAAAAGTTCATCATTTTCAATCATTCTAGCAGGTAGTTTCTAGTCCCTCTAGGTGGGATGTTATCCGGCCAGCCCTCTCCCCTGGCCAGCCTGCTCTTCCCGTGGCTGCAGTGCTGGTGCGCGCGCAGGGCAGAGGGAGAGCGGCGAGAGGCATTTACAGACAGCCACCCCCAAGTCATTCTGCCAACGGGACTGAGAACCCCTTGGGAGGGATACTCTGCCAGGCACACACCGCTGGGACCAGGCTAGACATGGCAAAGACTCCTGCTCTGTGGAACTGAAGGACACCTTCTCACAGAGTTCAGTATTTGATATACGTGAGCTGTACCTCCCCCTGCCCAGCTGGTGCGATTCTAAGGCCTTTAAACTCTGCAGCTTTCTAACGCAGAGCTTTTTAGACCAAACAGGCCTATCTTGAGCATCCCACCTTCCCCTCCCTCTTCCATCCCACCTGAACAGCCAGCCAGAGCCTGTTCCAGATGCCCCAGTGTCACACATGTGCTGTCAGTGCATCCCCTGTGCAGTCCCTGACTGGCACCAATGTTCTCTGACAGCTCAAGGCATCTCTTTCTCTTGTTTGGAGCAGAAAGCAGAGGATGATTTCTTCACGTTGCAAAAGGAACCCTATGTGCCCTGGCGGACTCACAGTGCAGATCCTGAGGTTTCATCCCATAGAAACAGCATTAGTTAAGGAAGCAGAGATGCTCTGAGCCCTTGTTATATGGAAGAAAAGGCAGCCCAAGGCAGGCTTCATTATTCCTGTGATACATGAGGCAACAGGAACACCATATTCCATAGTAAGTACACGCAATTCTTCATATAGATAGACAAGACTAAGTACCACGCAGCAGTAAAGACATCCAGGTCAGCAATAAATCCCTCCTCTGCATGTTTTCTGGTGCTCTAAGCAGCAAAGCAGTCCCTGCAGTCAGTAAAGAAAAACACTTGAAGAATCTCATTTTTATGGCAACGAAACGAACAAAAAGCACAGAACG
Organism: Edolisoma coerulescens; assembly: GCA_013397115.1. NCBI lineage: Eukaryota > Metazoa > Chordata > Aves > Passeriformes > Campephagidae > Edolisoma > Edolisoma coerulescens. The sequence goes on from VWZW01006604.1 coordinate 1,438,477, forward strand.
GGGTTCAGAAGTTCAGAAACACTTTATTTTGCCTTCTGCTATTTTCTTAAGAAAACAAAACAAAACAAGGTCTGCTTGTTTTAAAACCCATTCAAAAGGCTTCTGAGAGAACCCCAGAGGAGTAAGGAGCAGATGACATTACAACAGTGGTATGCAAATAGTCTTTTCCCCAGGAAATATAAGATTTTTGTGTTCATATTGCAGTAATTACAGCTTAACAGTTAAGAGGACTGTGATTTTATTCACCAAGCCTAAAAGCTTTAAGAAAGACATCTCAGTCATTGCTTGGATAACATTGGAGACATTTCTTCAGACAGTTATAGCTTGTGATTCACTTGGAAGTTTCCTAGGGGTAAGAAGTAGTCTGGAAATGAAAATCCCACCAGGTCTCCCTTTGGAAAAGAACTGCCGTGTCTTATCAAGTACATCAACTATGGTCCACGGTAGGAAAAGTTAGAAACACAAACTCACTCCCTATTTGTTATGAGCTGGATCCAATAAACAAAATGACCTATGCCAGCATCTCCAAAATTCACAGTCACCCTGAGACCAAGTTTTACTTCCACTTCTCGTTCACCCTCTATCCTGCACTGAGCCTGGCCCTCAGATGCCGAAGAGCTCCAAACCCAGGTCCCCAGGCACGGCTCACACCACCCCTATAGCACTGCCGACGGCAGGCACAAGATTTGCAAACCTTCAAGCAATTCAAATGCAACGTGTCCCCTGTGCCCAAAAAGTTTCTCACCTTCTTCTGTCTCCTGTTTGGGGTCATAGCTGCACATCAAGGCTGTCAGAGACTATTCAAGCTGTAACATAAAATGGGTTATTGGAGAAGCACAGCTTTAGCGTACGCAAAATGGGCTTTCACCTACCACAACTCCAACACAGGCTGTGCCAACCAGTGGTGCATGAGCACCTGACACCGGGACTCTGCAGGCGTTAACCCTACGCACACAGGGAGCTCACGGACATGCTGTATCCATCACAAGCCTAATGTAACCACACCGCCCTTGCTGCAGCGCCCCGAGGTTTTCCTGCACTGCAGATCCCCCTGCACAAGACAGAGCATGAGGTGCACCCGGACAAGCTACACGGCCCCTAAGATTTGGGCGCTGTCAGCGCTGTGCCTCTGCTGAACTACATTAGGAAACACGAGGCATGGGGACCTGTGTGAATCTGACCCCGAATGCCCGGGAATAAAAACACACACACAAAACACAGGCACCGCTGGGATTAGGTTGCAGCTCTCCCTACACAATAGCTCTTCCCAAAGCACTAAGCCACCAGCCAACAGCACCTCTTCCAGAAAGAACCACTAAACACCAGTTAACGCACATCAAAAAAGTTTAATATTTTCACAAGTATCACGTAACACTAGTACCGGAGCTACTAGTGTGCAAAGTAAAAAGACCCTCTACCTTTGCAAAACCAGTTAGGCATGCAATTTTTCAGGTAGACACACACTTAAAGCTGCAATGACTGTTTGTGACTCACAGGTTACTTTACAACATTCACTCACAATGCACCATAATGGATATTGAAATGTTATCGATAGGTAGGGCAATCCAAATCTTAGGAGAGTGGAACAAGAACAAAGAAGAGTAGCCTGCAAATTTCCATCTACTTTCTGCAGGAAAAGGCAGCAGGGAAAACCATGCAGGCATCTCAAATTCATTTTTGGTAGAAGAGTGGGAATTAAGGACTACTGTGTGGTCTCCCTCCTTGCAGAAAGTGGTGTGACTTGCAAATGTTACTCGACATGTACCTTCCGAACTGCTTCTCAATTTAAGTGATGCAACTGGTATGCAAATATAATGATGGCATCGACTGGACAGAGGACAGGGTACACCACATGTAAATGATCTTTGCTGTTGCTTTCGTCCTTGGAATAAGCTGCAGCCAATTTTGGCTTTGTGGGTTGTTAACGCACCTGGGTCCTCAAAGGCAAGATCAAAACGCAACCCTCCTCTTCCTTTCTGCGCACTAACTCTAGCTGAGTGTTCGTGTTCTGAGTGACTGCTGGACAGGATTAAAGATTAAAGCTCTCTGTGGAAGCAAATACCCATTTAAGGCGAGAGACGGGAGTAGGCGCATCCGGGGGACGCGGTCGAGCTGCAGGTTTGGTGGAAGGGCAGCTGCAGTGCCCTGACCCAGACTAACAAGAAGAGATAGGAAATATTTTTTGTAAGAACCTTAAACACAAGAATACAGCACAGCCACGTAGGGACCATAGATCTACCGATTTCGTGGGTCTGGAGATTTGGATTACCCCAATCACCAACCACTTGGCTTTATTCTTTAGGGATTTCTCGCCGAAACGTGACAGATTTCGCCCAGTAATACAACACTACTCACATAAGCAATGGGGAATACCAGTGGAACCAGATCTGTGGGACAAGGGCATTTACTTTCACCATGACAAAAGAGGCATCAAGGAAGCGAGTAAGTGGCGGTGTCAAGTCCCACTATAGAGTTACGTGCGTGCACAGTGCTGACACACCACAATGTGCTCACAACCGCTTTAGACGAAACAACAGCAGGTAGATATGCAGGAGGGAACTGTTGCTTCCCCTTCACTTAAAAGCATCAACACCCAGGTCTGGTGGTCAGCGTGCTGGCAGTGCGCTTAACAGGGATGCTGCAAAGAACACGTTCGGTACGATGCAATGGTAGCTCCCAACGCACATCACTTGGGGGCAATTTCGTCTCAGACAACAACTGATTTTTGACAACTGCAGAAATTATAGACTGTTTTTTTCCATGACCTACAGATGGGGAAGGTACCAACAAGGTGAGTAAGAAACATGCAGATTGGGGTCCAGAAACAGGAGATATTATTAACAGCACACATTCTATCTTGTATCCTATTTTTTTATGTCATTAGTTGTAATTTTTTTTTTCCCCAATAAAGCAGTGAGTTCTGGGTTTTTACCAGTTCTGACTACGCAGTCGCTGCTTTATGAGAAACACAAGACAGAATTGGGGCCAGGACTGTGGAGTTCAGTTCTGCTCAGCCTCACGAAGCCTGCATCCCACCGCTGTGATGAGCGCTGCCCCTTTCCCACTGCCGTCCTCCGACAGCAGGAAGGTCACGTCGCAGTTGGGTGCCAGGTCTTTGACTGTTTGGTGCATGATCCTCGAGAAGCTGTGAAAGGAAACAAGGGCAGTGGGTGAGGAAGGTCCTGCAGCACCTGTGGAGTGGAGCACTGCCACAGCCATTTGCACTGCATCCCTGTTCACCAGGGTAAGAACTAAAATGCTGGAAACTAGGGTGGATTTGAAGCCTGGAAGCAGTAGGGGTTAAAGGAAAAAAGCACTTGCATCCCAGCCCTGCCTGTCTGTGTGAGGTTAACTGGGATCACTAATACCACAGCAAAGGGAAAAGAACAGACCATATAAGTCACCTCCTTCCCACCCATCTCCCTCCGTGCACACTAGAGGTGGGCATTAGTTCTCTTCTTCTCCTGCCCCCAGCTCTTTTAGACTCCTGCCCTCACCTGCATTGCTCTGCAGCAGCTCTTCTCCACTGGACACCGAACAGAAAGATCCTCCAAAGAGGCACCAGGCATTTCAGCACTGCGCTGTCATTGCCTGTCCAGAGCCAAGAGATCCTTCCCTTGCTATACAGCTTCCAACTCACTCGGCAGGCTGCATCCCCTTCAGTTTGTCACCACCCCAAGAATCTTTCACAAGTCATTCTTGATCCTCTCGTTGCCCTTCAGAAAGCCCTAAGGCCCCTGCTGAAGACTTTTTTTCCTGGCTCTTATGCCAGCGAGTGAGAGTCCAGTTTGGTGTGTCAAGAGGAAGGACACACACGCAACGCGCTACAGGCAAACAAATGCTGAGAAGGCCAGTACTCACTGTGGGTGTAGTTTGTACAGAGTGCCATCCACACCAACCGTTATCTCCAGGTGCTCCAGCCCTCTGTTCTCCCTGATTTTATCTACAATGGCAGCCATTCCAGCGCCACACAACTGAGCTGCTCGCCTCGACACCGCTCCGCAGACCGTCTTGACAATGATACTGTCGTCACAGGTGCTGTTGAGTCCCAGCTGCTGGAGGATGGTTCGCACCTGCAGCAAAGCTAACCTGTCACTGTAGGAGGAAAACACGGTGTTATAGGTTTCCCTCAGTCAAGCCACACACCCCACTGCGCTGATGGCATGCACTGATCCATGCACCCACACCAGGCAGCAGCCTCTCCTGACAGCACAAGTGACCTCAGGGAATGCAAATTCAGTCACCCCTGCACTGTGCTGCACTGCAGGAGAGGGGTGCAAGCAGCAACAGAGGCTCCAAGTCCAGCTCTGCGTTGCCTCCCCTTTTCTTTTCTTACCAGGGGGCATTCCAGGAAAATATTTTTAATGATGACCTTGGGGGTGTTTTCCCCCGTGAAGCCTCAGAGATTGCTTTAAAATACAGAGTCCAAGCAATAAAAGCACAAAAACACCCAGTAAGCAGTGCTCACTCAGCTAGTGTTCATTCAATTCCACAACTGCAGCTAAACACACACAAGGGGCCCAGGAAAATGGCTTGATTTCCAAACAAGGAAATAAAATGATAGAGTGAGGGAATCCTTGACAGCCGTTCCCAGGGTTTAGAAGTGAGCATTGCTAGAAATTCAGTTGATGTTGTAAAGAATCCTCCTGCGCACACAGACTGAAACTAAAATTATTTCTAGAGAAGCAAGCAATGCTCTCCAGATGTCCCTCCCCTCCAGCAGTGTCACCAGATGAACACTCTACACTATTTCACTCCAAGCCGTCTCCCCTGCAGTGCTCTTACCTCTCAATCTGAGAAAGGAACTTGGTTTCAAAAATATGTCTGGTCTTCAGCGTCTCTGAAATCTGGCCTCGGAACAGGAAACCCCGTTTGGTGAAGTCAATCAAAATATTGCGGACTATTTCCCCCAGGTACATCCCACTGATCATTTTCTCATACCTGCAAGGAAAGACAGCAGTCCAGCTCAGAGGGAACCTGCCCATGTTTGCAAAGGCAGATCACAGGTGTGTTACCAGCCAGGTGTCCTACCTACACAGGGCTGCAGGTACCAGTGCTGAGTATCACTCCTGGGACACTCCTTATCCTGTGCTAGAAAAGTCTGCAGGTGGAAGATATTTCCTCTCTCTAGCTTGAGGCAAGACTGCAAGTGGGAACCTTGGGTCTTGTGTGCAGAGTTGGGGGCTGAGAGGGGTTCAAGACAGCTTGGCAACCCCCCTGTGGTTTTGGGACTATTGGTTTCCTACTGGAAAGCAGGTGCTTGAAATAAATGAAGAGCATAAACCAACCCCGGACCACCAGCTTGCCAACTTGCAGGTCAGTGGTCCTGTGAACAGGCTGGACATGCCTTTTCCCATCCTTTATCTTGCAAGGGTTGTTTTTGCAGCACGGGACTCCCTTAAAAACACTGCATTTGCAGTGACTGTACCTTGTGGTTTTCCCTGTAATTTTGCTGCATGGAGCCACTGAGCTTCTTCTGTTTGAAGGTCTCAGCTGTGTTTCGCACTCCCTCCCTTCCAGCATCATTCTGGTTTGAATGGAGCATTTGAGGGTCTGTGAGCTGTGTCCTTATCAACAAGAACTGAACAGTTCCATTTCTTGAGAAGGGCATTCAGTGATGCATCCTTTATTTCACCTCCTGAAGCTCTACAGCAGCGTTTGTGCCCTGGATTGAGCAGAGCCCAGTGCGCCATCCCGCTGGAAGCAGGCCACGCAGTCCATTTAATACCATGAACTCTCTCAGGCTTGTACCCAGCAAGTGTCCTGCCTCTTGAGTACCTAACTATCTCTGGAATAAATTATTCCCCCTGGCAGTCTTCACTACTGCCTTTGGCTGCTTACTCCATGCCAACTCTGCTGCTGCATCAGGTTTGCTCCGCGTCTGCCTCTCTGGGTCTGTCTGAGCCTCAGCTTCTAAAGAGCTTCCCGTGGGACTTGCCAACTTGTCTGTATTCCTCAGGTTTTTGTGGACAGATTTACTCTAGTCACAAAATCTTTTTAAAGGCTCCTGGCATCAAAGCACTGCTGCAAAGAAATGATGAAAAATTGTAGTCCTAGCAAGCAACAGTCTCAGCTCAGTTTTATCAGTGCTGGGTACACACCTCCTTGTCAACCTGTTCTTGAAGAGGACAGGGAAGCACTTGCCCAAACAAATGCTGAGCCCAAAAAAGGGGACCAAAGTCCAGGAGCAAGAAAGGCAGGTCCTCTATCTAATATGACCTAGTCCATCCAGAAAATCGTCTGAAATAAGAGCTGGCTGCAACTGCTGGAGAGCTCTTGACTGCTTTACAGTGAGCAGCTCCAAGCTTTAACCACGCCAGCTGGTGTAAGTTCAGGATTTCTACAGGCACAGCCCTCTAAAAAGAGAGTCAGCTAAAAGAGATTAACCTGAGACCCAGAGCAAAAGAATGACCAGACATCTTATCCCCCTCAGTACAGCACAGGATGAGAAAAAGGGTCTCTTCATAATTTCAAGACTTTTGAAGTCCTCACCAAAAGCCCTGCTGTGGAGTCCCATGGCAGCAAATAAGTCACAAAAAAGCAGTGACCAGGAAAAGCACAGGAAGGGGAGATCCCACAGGACAGCAGGACTGCAGTAATTTTCCATTCTTAACTTCTCCTTTCTCAGCTGGGAGAAATCCAGTTCTCTCTTAAAAGCACTTAAGGCAGCCTGGCTTATATGCATAGCACACCATTTATCCTGCAGTACCTTTGCTTTCCAGCATTCAGTGAGAAGTCATCAACTGCTTTGTCATAAATTGTCCTGATGTCGTCCAGGCACCCGTTATCCCCGAACGCTCCCCACTCTGTGTTCACACACATCCGCCCTTGCTCACCATCCACCATCTCTATGTTTCTCATCTCTTCCATGTAACAGGCATTGCTGCCCGTTCCTGAAAGAAAGAAACGCTGAAGTTACTCTTTGGTTGGAACAAAACAACATTAGAGCCAGTACCCCACAAACAAACCATACCTGATAAACCTTTTGGGGGACCTCGAATGGTTTTTTTCTGGAAGAAGTAGTTGAATCATCATTTGAAACATCAGAAAAAAACCAAACCCCCACTCTTCAACAACCCTAAACTGAAGGAGAACATTACTGCTGTGGTGCATTGCTCAGGGTGGCTCAGAGAGGAAGCTCACCCAAGCCAGCTGGCTGAGGGTACCACGCTGCGGGGAGGAAGAGCAGGGCAGCACTTTCAGCACACAAAACCTCCTCTGCTTCTGACCCCAAAACTGCAGGAAGCAGACAGCTGGATTTTGCAGTTGGGAACCACCTTCCACAAAGCCCACGGACTCACAGAATTCAGGGGAAAATGTGCTGAACTGAAAACCTCAACAAGTTCTGAGGCAGCAGGGGTTTTACCAGCTGATTGGTTGGGGTTTTTTCTGATTTTAATTGTTTATTTTCTCCAGCAGAAAGGTTACTTCCATGTTGAGATGAGGCAATATCTGATACTTCTTGAAGAGGATCCTAAGGAGTGTGGCAAAGTGTTCCATGTACACAGAGGTCTTAGGGAGCAAAGCTTTATTAGCAAAGAGAGGCAGCTTTAGCTGCTAACCAGGGCAAAAGTTCTCTTGAAGTTACTTAACAAACTCATTTAATCCTGCATCCCAGATTCTGCACCAGTTGCTACAGCAAGTCTGTTTTCCTTTGCCATTTTTTTAGGGAATTATATCAATACAGTCTGAGCTAAAATAGATCCTCCCACAGTACTCCCCTGCTGCAGGAGAGCTGAGCCACAGCACAGGGTTTGGCGGGGGGAATGTCTGGGTTTGCAGACTGAGAGCCAGGTTTGCAGGACCAAACCAGATCAAATCCAACTGTGGATCCCCACCAGCATCCAACCTCCCTCAGGTGCCATCAGTCAGGCAATCCAGGCAGGGCAGAGGGAGCTGTCAGAGCCCTGGAGCTTTCATTCCCATTATCCAGGCCGCCTCTGACCCCCTGCTCTGCACACAGACATGCTGGCTGCACAGCATATCTGGCAGGGCTGCAGCAGACAGTCCCCCAGGGGATGTTCTCAGCACCCCAAGGACACATTGTCCTTCCTGTAGGGAACTCTGGTTGCTGAAAACGCCACCAATGGAGCTGTGCAGACACAGCTTCCTACCCACACCGCACTGTGCTGACTCATCCTGGACATTTTCCAACTGTCTGGAGGAGAAATTGGTGGCATTTTATTTTCCCGCAAGCCACCTCACAACTGAAAGCATTCTCAAAGCTTGCAGGTGCCTTGTCCCCTTCTCTCCCATGGAAAACTCATTTCTCTGGAGAGCTCTGGGAATTCACACCGCCCCGTGACTCAGGCTCCCCAAGCGTGGCATTTGCAAAGGCATTGGCAGACACCTGTGGAATTACTTCAGCTGTCTCACTGCTGGGAAGGGAGCTCTGTGTCACTGCACTCAGTCCATCAGAGATCTCCACCACATGCCTTTTGGGAATTGTGGCTGCGCCTCACAAGTTTATTCTGAGAGACCACATGCTTGAGGGAAGGTGTGGGCCACCAGAACACCCCAGAAGGGAAACTCTTACAGGCTAAACTAACAGCAACTCCAGGAGCCCACATCTGCTCTCCTCCCAAGCAGCACCATGCCTTTACCAGATAAAACAGGCAGGATTTATTGAGCATCGCAGCCTCTGCTTATCTCAACTGCCTGCAGACAGAACTAAGCTAACTGTTGAATTTTGCTCTCTTTTACTCCTGGATATCCTAGCTTTATTTTCAGTTAACCACCACGATGCCTCCATGAGAATACAGACAGACATGCTGTTTAATAAAATGCAGCTCTAACACGTACCCACAATGAGCCCGATTTCACAGTTTGGATCTTCATAAGCACAAGTCATCATTGTGCCCACTGTATCATTCACCACAGCCACCACATCCAAGTCAAATTCCTTTGGGAGAGAGAAAATAGCAGTGAGAACTCTGGGCTAGGAGCAGTCCCGCACACCAAAGGGGACACGAAAGTAGCACACCAAAGGGGATGCTGCCAAAACACACTGGAAACAAACAACTGAAATTACCAGCCTAATTTCACACATGAAAAAATAGGAACCTAATCTACCAGCAGGCAGCTAAGATACATGCTCTATCTATCTATGACAGACTGTCTTCAGAATGAAGTACAGTCCTAGCTGCTCTCCTTGGCTTACCTATGTTTAAGCACAGACCTTTTACACAGACACATAGTATAAACATCCAATATCACAGCAATTGTGTAGCAATTCCAGTAACAAAGGTTTTAAGACTTCCTTTTCACTGGCTGATAAAAACCGTGCAAAATTAACATCCTCTTCAGGCTATTTTTCTTCCCTTCCTAGAAAGTTTTGGCTAAACTGGTTGAGGCTTTTTCAAGATCAGGAAGAGGAGGAGAAAACCGTCCTTTAGGGCGCACTGCGGTGCATTCCTACAATCACCATTTTGAAAACTCCTGCTTTCTCCATGCATGTGAAAATTGCCACAGAGTTTGAAAGAAGCCTTGAAAGTTCTGGCAAATGTGGAAAGTTAGAAGCCTCTGGGGAGAAAAACAACCTTCTGTGCAAGACAGGAGGCACAGCCCGTGTCTACAAGGCACACAAATCCTGTGAGAGGGAGCCAGCCTGACCCACAAGGTCTGTCAAGTCTGGAGAGCAGAAATATGAGGAAAAAAAAAAAAGAAAAATCACCTCTCTTCTTTTAATTCCTTCTCTAAGCAAATATACCACATCTTCTCCCTCACAGTCTGTAGCTTTGAAGCCTTTTGTCCAATTAAGAAGGATACCCTAAAAAGCAAGAAAATAGGTTATCAAGTTGCTAGGACTCCGATGTTATTCTGTACACTTAACATTTCAAATGCCTTAGTGTGATGTTTTACAGAAGAGTCTCTGTGAAAAGAAGTATCTCCTTAGTATGTGGAATTTGCATCTAAAACAACTAATTGTGATTGGGCTCTAAATTTCCAGAGCAATGAAACAAACTAAAAAAATAAAAAAGTGTGACAGGAACAACTAACTCAAAAACCCAAAAGCATTATAGAAAATATGCCTTTCTTAAAAAAAACCCAGCTAAGTATACAGGAAGCTATTAACAGCTGCAGAGGTTGGGCTGGTGTAAGTATGTGACAGTGAAGAAGTTAAACACGTAAGTGAAAAGAACACAAGTCCATTTGCCAGGGATGTGCTTCAGGCCACACTGTCACCCTGAGGGTGACACAGCCCACAGACTGGTGCAACCACTCCATCCAGTGAGACAAGATCAGCTGGGAATAGGCGCTGGCAGCAGGGATGGACTTTTGCTTACTGCTTGCAAAACCAGGGAAGTGTCACACACCAGCAGGTTTATACAGCTGGAAGAAACACAATGCCTTAAAAAAGGGATACCACCACCATGGAAAATTTAAATGCTCTGATCTGCCACAGCCATGGGCTGAGCAGCATTTGCATTACTACCCTTAAAGGAACTATTTATAGGAGCAGCTGTACTGGTCAGGGTCAGAGCATGAACCCTCCCCTTGTATGACCTTCCTGTAAGTGTCACGTGGATGACGTGAAGGAAGAGAAACCAGGCCTGGCATAAGCACAAAAGCAGATTCAAAAGATACTAAGGAACTTACAGCATCCAGACTGGTCTGCTTGCAAGGGAAGGAAAAGGTGAAGCCAAGAGGAAGACGTGCGCCTTTTATCCCCATATAATCCAGGAAGTCAGAAATGCAGGTAACTATGTGATCAAACAGCTTTAAAGAGAAAAGTCATAATATTTGAAGTTGTACATGTTATGTGCTCTTAAAGAGTTATTTAAAAAGCAGCAGTGCAGCCAAAGAGAAACGCAAATACCTCTTCTCCTGTTCCCTGCATCACCTCTATGGGAATGGCATAGATCTTGTTGTGCATCTCAACTGTTCTCCTTTTACCGCTGCGGATTTTCACCAGCAAAACTCTAAAGTTTGTCCCTCCAAGGTCAAGTGCCAGAAAATCTCCATTCTCTGTAAAAGAATATGTATGTATATTTGAAGAACCATAAGTAAAATCTGAAGAAATGCTTCTCTCAAAGAATTTTGATAGAAAATCTCCTAAAAACTCAGTTGGGAAGATCTTCATCAAAGGACGATTTTAGATGCTGCTCTGATTGTTTTGTTTTCCTTTAAACCAACAAGGGAAAAAGGACTCACACAACTGTTCCCTGAGAGAAAGCTGAAATTTGTCCAGCCACCCTGAAATGCAAGGTACCCAAGTAATGTGAACAGGATTTGCATGGGTTTGGGTTTATGATCCCAGTTGCAGTTTTATGATCCCAGCTGTGCTTTTCTCCCCTCAAGCTGTGACTTTGCCTGCACCCTGAGGCAAGGACACGGGGCCAGGCTGCCAGCAACCAGTACAGGCCAGAAGGGCCAGTGCTGAGATCTCCTCCTTTGCACAGCTCAGGTTCTTCTTTGGTTACACCAGATCTGCTCAACCTCCACCAAACCCCACACTGGGAGCCCGTTTTGGGTGCCCTGTAGCCGAGACAGCGTCCCCACTCCAGCGAGGGCATGCTCTACCTGTCCCATCCGGCGTGCTGCGGACAAAGGTGGGCAGCATCTTCACTTTGGCAGTCTCGTGAGTCTTCTTCTTCAGCCCCGCTTCCATCTCCGCCCTCATCCTCTTCTTCACCTGCAGCAGCTGCTCGTGGGTGAGCTTGAACTCGGCCAGGGTCTCGTCGATGAGGCGGTGCTGCTCCGACAGCCGGTAGGCCACGGCCGTCACCATGGCCGCTCCCTTCCCGCTGCCGCTCTCCGACAGCAGGAACCGCACCTCCGAGTCGGGCACCAGGCGCCGCGTGGTCTTGTGCAGGCGCCGGGCGTACCTGTGGGGAGGGGAGGCTGCAAGCCCGGCCTCTGCACTGCCCATGCCCCAAAATCTGCACTGCCCTCTCCCAAAATCTGCACTGCCCCCTCCCAAAATCTGCACTGCCAACACCAACCAACTGCAAGGGGAGTGGGGAGACTCACCGTGCCCAAACTAGCTACAGCCTCCCAAGCAGAAAAACTAACAGGGAAGAGCACTTCTTCCCCACAGCCTCCTTCCTCCTGAATTTCTAAGCAAAGCCAGCAAAAAGCAGGGGACAGCATTAGTCTCATCCCCTGAACCTGGATGGGAGAAACTCCCTGGCTGCAATGCTGCTCCAACTCCCTCTCCTGGGGTCCTCTCCTGAACTCGCTGGTTTAGATGGTGTGGGAAATAGTTAAGAAACCAACATTGCCCGTTGTTTATTACCTTAACAATCCCCAGACCTTGCCTGATCTGGAAAAGCTAGTCAAAACAGCGTTCTTGGAAATTCTTTTGTCTGCCGAAATTTTATGGTTTTTTCTTAACGAAGGAAAATATCTTTTTCAATAAATAATGAGAAACTGAAAATGAAACATTAGGCATACTTTTCCTTTCAGAAATTCCTCCATAAACATAATTTTCTGATTTCTACATAAATCTATACAGCTGTTTCACTAAAAATGTTACTTTCAAGGTGGGGGAAAACAAGACAAAGCCAGTTTTTTACAGGCCACAGAAATCTAAGCACCATTTCTTCCCCCCTGGTTTTCAAGTGTATCTTCAGAAAAGACTGGCAAAAATAGGGTTCAGCATGGGCATTAAACTGGAAACGGAGATGAAGGTGAATTAATCTCCTCAGGTCTCCTCACAGCTCAATCAATGGGCACAAAATAATGTTTTGTACAAAGAAACTCTCCTTCCAAGAGGTCTCTTGAGAATCCCTTAAGCTCTACTCAGACCACTGTAGTTTTCCCTGACATTGCAGTATCCAGTTACTCAGGGCTTTGGTTCTTTACTGTGTGGTTTTGTCGGGTTTTTAGAATCTCACACAACATTTTCATTGATAAGGCACGTCTCCTTTACCCTAAGCTCCCCAGCTCAGACCTAAACCCCCATGCCCATGCTTTGGGTTCATCATCTCACAGCCTGCCTGGGTGACAACTTGGGATGACATGCTCACCCCTTTGCAGACCAGAGCCCGTGGCAGGTGAAGTGTTAGTGGCAGGAGCAGAGGGACTCACTGTGGATGCATCTTGTAGAGGGAGCCATCCACGCCCACGGTGGTCCGGAGGCGGCCGACCCCCTTGTTATCCCGCAGCTGGTTGAGGATGGCACCCAGGGTGGAGGCCACCAGGTTGGCCGAGCGGAAGGACACGATGGTGCAGACGTGCTGGACAGCGATGCAGTCCTCGTGGGACGGCTCCACCCCCAGCCGGGTCAGGATTTCTTTGGCTTTGTTCAAACCTTCTTTGCTCCTGCAAAGCAAAGCGGACTCCTTAGTGGGGATGTACTGGACTGCAGGACTGAGGTGCATCCAAACATGGGTGTCCCTGCCTGGGGCTTGAGAAGGTTAGAAAGAAAATTTCTTAAGAGATCTGGACTAGAAAGCTCCATGAGGCTTGAAATAAAATGCTCTAAACATGCATTCATTCACAGATGCAAAGCTTTCCATTAAAGCCTGGTGCAAACATGCCACCTACAAACCATGCAATTCCAGGTACTACAGCAGCCGCACTATGGGGAGGACCTGGAGAAATTAAAATGCTTTTTCATTACAGTGATGCTTTAAACTGCAAAGAGCTTCTCTCGAGCACGAAGCACCAGCCCCACAATTCAGCACAGGCCTGAGCACACACCTAATCCCACACTCATTTCCTCGCATGTCTCCATAAATTAAGCCCAGGGAGAAAAACAAAACCCTGAGCTAAGGTTGCCTAAGCAATTTCATCCTAACAGGTCTCTTTTCATGCTTTTACAACCCCACAGAATCTCTGCCTCTTGCATTGCTTTTTTCCTCATTAGCATCCAGAATGAGAGCAAAGCTTCTGGCAAAACTTCTCCTTGTCCAGCTCAGTCATTTCCCAGACAAAAACACAAGGAGTATATCTTGTCATCCCTAACTACACTCCATACATCTTTTTAAGGACTCTTGCATCTTGCTAGCACCAGCTAGAAATTGAAGCTGCACAGGGATGTGCCCCCTACTTATAACCAAAGTGGCTCTTCAGGAAGTAAGGTGGGATTTCAGGGCAAATTTTTCCTCTAAATAATTGAATGTCTCAACAATTCCGTTTTTCTTACTGCTGTTCAACATTACCTTGGTCCACAACACAGACCCCTGTGGTTAAGACAAATGAACACACACATTTAATGGAAAGCTGTTCAGAAAACATGGTCTGCAGGGACAGGAGTAAAATGTGGCAGGAGGAACAGGCATTACAGAAGTTACTGGCTGTTCCCCTGGTGTCGTACTCGCCATTTCAAAAAGAAAATCCAGCCCAATGACTATGGTACAAACTATCCCAGTGACATGAATTTTAAAAGCACGGGGGGCAAGAGCCTGTAAGTACTGACCAAAGGGGTGATGACACTCTAAGAAACCAACTGGCACATAGCTCAGAGGTCACTGTGCAGCACCAGGCACTGCCTACGAGACTGAATGCTCTGCCTTGTCATGCTTGTTTTCTTTCTGCCCAGCAATCCCAGGGAAACAGTAAGGAGCAACACAAGTATTTGCTAGGAGGCACTAAGCCAATTCACCCCCATGTTTAGCTGCAGGGTAGCAACTCTGAAGATTTTGTGAGCCGTGAGAGAGGTACTACAGCTCATACCCTGAAAGCTGCATGGACTGGCAGACTTTGTAGCTCCTCCCAACACAGAAGAAGGGAGAAATCTTGGGGAGGAGGGCACAGACTGTCTGCTGGGGGTCCCCACATGCCAGCTCTGCACAGGTAATAGAGGATGGCAGCCACCCCCCATGCAGCACGCCTCTCCACAATGCAAAGAGAGCAGGAAAATTAACATTCAGAGTCACTGTGAAGCCCAAGGAGTGAAAAGGGACAGATTACTTACTTTTCAATGGCAGAAACATGCTTTGTCTCAAACTTCCCTTTGGTGAGAAGCTCAGGGGTGATTCTCCCCTCAAAGAGCAGCCCCTCCTTGGCCATCTTCACCAGGATGAGCCTTACCAGCTCCCCCATGTACAGCCCACTGACCATCTTCTCAAACCTGCAGGAGAGGACAGCAGTCACCCACAAATCCACAGGCAACACCGGCAAGCAGAGCCCAGCTGTGCCACCATGAGGCCTGGCCCAGACACAGGTTTGCCTCACCACAGGCAAAGCTTTATTGAACTGCAGAATTCCTAACTCAAGTGGGAAATGGAGCACAGAGCAGAAAACAACAGAACAGTTCACAAATAACTGCCTCACTCACAGCTGCTTCCCAGGATTAAGCGATCCACGGTCGATCTCTCGATCAAACTCGGTCCTGATGTCTTCCAGCGAGCCGTCATCTCCAAAGGCCCCCCACTCCGTGTTAATGCACATCCTGCCCTCGTCCCCTTCCACCAGGTCGATGTGCCTCATCTCCTCCATGTAACAGGCGTTGGTGCCCGTGCCTTGGGGGAAAGGACAGCAGAAGGTGCTGACCAAGCCGGCCAGGCCAAGGCAGACCAGCCCTGCCCCCACCGCAGCCACACCGAGTGTTACCAATGATCAAGCCAACTTCGCAGCGCTGGTCGTCAAAGCCACAGGTCATCATGGTGCCGACGGTGTCATTCACAACAGCCATGATATCCGCATCGTAGTCCTGGGGAGGAACAAATCATTACTTGGGCCACAGGGCCCCTCTGGAAAATGCTGCTCCTGCTCATCACCGGCTTGCTTTTAGCAAATAGTTTCACAAGGAACAGGAGACAAATAATCTGTCTGAATACCACAGCTTATCTTTTTAAATATTCCTGTTCTGGCTGCCAGTTCCCCATCCCACGTACCCAAGAAGGCAATGAGAGCAGACTAATGCAAGCAATAAAACAGCACTAGGATCACTCTAGAGAGCACAGGCCTGCTCTCACATAAGCACACTTAGGCATGAAAGAAAAGGGCTATACATGAGGGAGAAGGAACTTTGCACTGAAACATCATGGAACGATTGAAGCAGTTACTTGAGGAGTCAATCTAGAAAATATTTCTCACAGAATTCACTTAAACAATCTATGTGTTTTATTTCAAGTGGAGATTTTAATACAAAAATAATGCAATTAAATAAATAACATGCAGCCATTCCTTTCCAGGTTCTTCAGTGTGTGATTCCACCAAGTCTAATGATAGTAACTAATGACAGTAAAGTCTAATGATAGTAAAGATGTTATTTGGTGACACCAAAATTCAAGTTTCCTTAGGAGTCCACAACTGCCCAAAGAAAGCAAATACTGCCCAGTTTCCAACGAATTTTTGGACGCTGAGTAATCAACATATCACCTGGCTACAATTATGCAAACCCAAATTAATTCCCTCTCACACTCAGTGCCTTTTTATTTGTTTAAATCAGCAACCTAGTCACCTTCACTCTCTATAAAGTCAACAGTGAGAAACTGCAGGGAGCAACAGCTCACTGAGCCTGAAATCCCCTTCTCTTCTGTTCTGCTCCTCTCCTTCTCCCAAGCACGGCAGGTGCACAACTGAGCTGAGCCCAGTCCACGAGACAAAGTTTCTCAGGAATGGGACATGGTGGCATCACTGGAAACCCACAGCACCGCCACACAGCACTTTTTCAGTTTTTGGAGAGTGAAAAAATCACTGAAGGCTGCCAGTGAAAAGCCACAACACAGCAACTCAGTTCTGTGCTGCGAGGAAAATCGCAGCTTCCACACAACAACTCTGACACCGCTTCATTTTTCCAGCAAACCCACATATTTTCATGCAAGAAAGCACAGCTCCACCACCACTCAGACCATCTGCTCAAATGAGTGACGTGAAGAGTGGTCCCTGACAAAGCTGAGATACAGCTAAAAAAGAAAAATAAGTAAAATTTACCCCACGTTTCTTGATGGCCTTGTTAAGCAGCCTCACGACATCTGCTCCCTCCACTCCACTCGCTTTGAAGCGCTTTGTCCAGGTTATCAGAATACCCTGATAAAACAAGACAGCAACATTCAACAGAATGCAACCATAAGACACACACCGATTTTTTTTTTTCCCTTAAAAACAAGATTTTATACTTCAAATTAATCTTCAGGCCTCTCTTCTTACATGACCTCTAACAACCCAACCTGAGTCAATTGGTGGTCTTAGAGTCTAATTACAGTGATGGAAAGAGGGAAATTCTTTTCCCCTCCCTTGCTAGAAAAGGGTGTGTTTGCATTTTGCATTTTCAGCCTACTCTTCTCCCTGCTACTCCTCGACAGTTTTTCTTGGAAAACCATTTAATCCTTTTGGGCCATGGAAATAGACTGCTTTCAGAAAAAGCTGACTCTACAGGACTGGCTACAGAGCAGGGATAGGATGTTGGTATGTCCAGGATTCAGCTGCAGCAGGGATCAGGCTGCTGCACATTTACTGCCTGGAGTCCCATCTGTCTGGGCTTGTTTAACTGTGGGATCGTGTTTATGGGTTGAGGCAAATGAAAATACTGGAGATGTAACAGTGCATGTCCCTACTTTATAGCACAGATCAAAAAGGAAATCCTGGTATTGAATTCCTTGTCTGCAAACTGTCATAAAGAGCCTGCAAATCCCCCAAGGTAATGATTACACTGATTTTTTGCTATTTGCATAATGCCTGGCTGAATCAGAGCATTCAGTGTACAGGTAAATAATAACAAAAGAAAGAAAAGAGCATTGACAGTAATCAACTGACAGAAAGACAACTCAGACCAGCTCAGCTTTCCATACCCACCACATTATTCACATCTGTCACAACAGGAGTCCAAGAAGCTAAAAACCAGAAAAGCTGAAGCCTGTAGGCACAAGCAGCCATTGCCCAGGTGTATGTTTGCCCATATCTCAGCTTAAAAATCAAATTTGCCCTCCAAACTGAGATAGCTACAGGGGACAGAGGGTCAGGGCAGCTCTTTCCAGACCAGGAGATACTCTCCCACCCCTAGACCACAAACTCAGTTTGTGTAAGTTTTGCCAATGTGCTGCCCTTGTGGGCATCATTTAGAAACCCAGCAAAGCCCTGTGCTGTTGTGGAGGGAAACTGTGGGCAAAGCCCACTCTGCCCGCACAGCTTTCATGGGCAAAAGGGCACCTTGTTTCACAAAACTTTGATAAGAAACTGGTCAAACCAAACTGGCAAAGAGCAGCTCCTCTCAGCATGACTGGCCACGGTGCTGGAAGGAATTTTTCCATCACCAGCAAGGCCTTGGCAGCAGGAAGGAGCCCTTGGAACGCAGCAGGGTTGAGTGGGGCTCAACCACGCGGTGCCCATCTTATCACCCTTGGAGAAAACAGGGACCACCCAGCCTCCTTCTGCTCACCAAGCACAAGAAAACAGCACCCAGGCAAACACAGCCCCACAGAAGCAGCAATCCAGCAACAAACCTGGCCCACAGAATTCAGAAAAAAATTATTTTTCAACACTCAAAACACATCAGCAAAACTGTCAATAATTTTTGCTGTTGTTGTTGGCTTTTTTTTTTTAACAGACACCCTCCCTTGTCCCTTTACTATCCCACTCCACTCTGCCACTGCTCAGGTGTCCCCAAGGCACCCCACATGCTGCCTGCCCCTGCCCCACACAAGCACAATTCCATCCCAGGTGGCTGGAGCAAACCAGCACCTTTCATCATGCAGCTAAGCAAACCTTCCCAAGGGCAACTCAACTTCACAACCACATCCCCAGCACGGCTCTGCTGTGGTCAGGAGCCTGAGCCTTACCATGCACCATGGCCAGACAGGAGAGCTGCCTCAAGATCAACTCATCTCTTTTGATCTGATGCAGGTAAAGGCAGCTCTCTGCTCTGAAGTGCTTTCAGACCCTGAGTTAGTCAGCATCCTTGGGTTCAGCTCTCAGCACTGCTCAAGAAGTACGAAATGTAATAAAAATCATGCCTCACCTGGCCCTCCTCAGCACCAGCATCTGGGGGGCTGTCACACCAGGCTAACCTAGAGACCTGCAAGCTGGAAAAGCAGGTCTTGCTTTAACAGGGCAACCTCTGCGTGTTTTGTGTGGATTTAACTTTCCTACACTCATTTGCTACCCTGTTGCCATGGCAATGCTGTACCGGGCAGCTGCTGAGTCATTTGCCATACGACCAGCAAAAGGAGGAAAATACCACAGCATCCTTGTCATGGGAATCTCATCCAAGGCTGGTTATCCCCATCCCTTTGTAAAGCAGGCTGGCTCCAGGTGACCTGTCCGACTGCCCTTGGCGGCACGGCTCAGGACTGCTGCTCGACAGGGACACCCGGATCCCGATCCATGTGCGCTTGTGAGGGTCGGCAGAACCCGAGCAAACCCTGCTGGGCTGGGCCCTTCCCAATCTCACCCCGTGGAGAGGTGAAAAAGGCTGCACAGGAGGCACCGAAAACCACTTGTTTAGAGGGTAAACCATAACACCGAGGAGCTCACGCCGAGGCAGCACAAAACATCAGATGCCTCCTCCTCATTTGTTACCCAGCTCTTTCAGGCAGAAACATAAACACAAACACAGTCTGACAGTGAAATATAATACTCATTTATCCCCAAAATGAGACCTGTCTGGGATACTGCTTTCATGGCAGTGTTTTAATAACATGGCAGCTCTTTTGCGTATTAAGAAAATTGTGAAATCTTCTTACCTCATCTAGCTTGGATTGTCGACAGGGGAAGGAAAATGTAAACCCGACTGGCAGTTTCTTGTCTTTGATTTGTTGTTTCTCCATAAAGTCTCCCAGGCATTCAGCAACATGATCAAAAAGCTGTAAGAAAAGTATAAAACCACCATGATTAGAGATACAGCTTCAGGGAGAAAACATTTCAAATTCCATATGAAAACTGCTCTGAGTGAGGGGAAAGGGGAAAATAGCTCTCCAGATTTTAAAAGATGTATAAATGGCATAGCTATGAAAATACTCTCAAGCATGGTATATTAACACCTTAATAAAAGATGCCTGCAGAATTAGGTGTGTAAAAGGACAGTGTATTTCATAATGTATTAATTATGAAATACACTGTCCTTTTACACACCTAATTCTGCAGGCATCTTTTACACTCATATAAAAACACTTCCTGAAACAAGAGGCTCGTGGCTCTTGAGCCTGCTGTAACCCTTCCACTTAACATTTGATGAGAACAAAAATGTTCTTTTAACCTTTCAATAACAGGAAGGAGCAAGTCAAAAGAACACTTGGGATCCAGTCCCACAGGAGGTTGAGCACTTTTACAGTGATGTAGAGAAGATAACATCTGCTTCACTCAAGCATTGCTGAGACCAGAGAACCCAGCACTCTGCAGGAGCCACCCAAAAGAACATCATCTCTCAAATCTATTCCTAAAGCACATAACAAACAAGCAAAAGGAAACCCAAGGGATTCATCTAAACATTTTCCATGCTCTGAGAAACAACCCAAAATGGGGACATTTTCTGCATTTTCTGAAAGGTTAAACTATGCAGGCAGCCTGCACCAGGCTTGTGGGTACCAACTCCCACCCAGCTGCCTCGATGGCACCTGTGACCATGGCACTATGTGTCCCTGCCAGCCAGGCCAGGAACCAGGGAGGCACAAAGGCCTCTCACACCGGGCCATTTGGAAAGCCCCTCAGGTAGACTGCAACTCTCAAAGCTGAAATCAAGCCTGAGCAATTGAAGCAACAAAAATACACATATGTATTTACCAGTACCAGAAAGCCAGACATGCCTTCAACTGACCCATACCACAAATGGATGGCAAGCTATTGACAAGTCACTGCCTGCCCCAGGAGATAACTGTGCTTCACATTTTAACTCCCTGAAAAATAAAAGCCCAAACAAAATAAACCCAATCCTATCTGCAGCATTGGTGGGATGAGAGCAGGTAATCTGCCCAGAAGACTGGGGATAACTGGGAGGGAGTACACAAAGACATCTGTTGGCTCCAGTTAGCCCACACAGCTTTATTAAGAACAATTTAGAGTCTTGGAGAGACAGGAATGTACTACAGACGGACTGCAGCAATTACAAATGATGAATAGGAATATTTTGTCCTTCAAAGCAGGTCAAGAAGTAGTGTGTGTAATGTTACAATTCAGCTGAACACCTTAAAATCATGCCTTAAATGAGGTCAGATTTGATTAAGGAAAAGTACAGTGGTTTCCCAGGGGGAATGTTGCCATTCATTGTCCTGGGCAAATCAAGGACATTTTTCTGAGCCCACACAGAGAAACAACATGGGAATGCAATGTACACTGCTGCACTTCTGGAAGACAATTTTCAGCTGTCCAGATGAGGAAGAGGAGTTATGAAAAGAATTACAGTTAAGTAATAAAATATGGCAACTTCTCCAGGAGGAACACAGAAATAGCAGGAGTATGTGTTTTGATTATGTTTTCCATCTGAAAGTATCTTGCTGAATACTCAATCCTACTAAACTTTCAGCTGCTTCCAGGATTGCAAACAAAAAACCAGAGGCCAACCTCAAACCCCTCGGGAGTTCAGAGAGCAGGAAGCAGAAATGTTGACTGTGTACGTTGTTACAAAAATCCCTCTCATGCAACGAACTACAAATGCATAGAGAAAAGACGGGATCTGCTTTGTAAGTCTAAATGCAAAAAATTCCTGGGCATTCCCAATAGACTCCAAAAAGTCCGTGTACCTGCTGTGTTTGCCCACACAGTCCTGGCAGGACCTGCTGAAGCCCACCTGTATGAGTTAGCAGTACACCGGGAGGGCAGGCAAATGCAGTTAACTATTAGCCACAATTTGGACACTACAGGAGCTGTGTCTAGTCAGTGATGCACGGTCTGGCTGTGCTACTGTTGTTCATAAACCACAGAGGGAAGGCGTGACTCAAAAGCAGAAAAAGACAGGCATTCATTAGTTTTGCTACCACTGACGCCCATAAGATTTTCTCCTAAAGACACTCAAGGGAGTGTCTGTGTGTGCCCATGCCCATATTAACATCCAAACCTCACCAGTGCCAAATGACCCTGACTGGATAGTAGAGGCAGCATGTAAAGTTCCAGTAGAATTTCATTGAAGTAGGGAAGGTGCACTGAGG
The DNA here is from genome assembly GCA_013397115.1 of Edolisoma coerulescens. Taxonomy (NCBI): domain Eukaryota; kingdom Metazoa; phylum Chordata; class Aves; order Passeriformes; family Campephagidae; genus Edolisoma; species Edolisoma coerulescens. The sequence goes on from VWZW01006604.1 coordinate 1,460,448, forward strand.
AAAAATCCAAATCTTCTTTTACCCACAGACTTGCAGTAGGGAACAGTGTGAGCCAAATATTTTATCATATGTCAAAGAGATGGACAGAGTGAATGCCACAGCCAAGAGGAAAGGACCAGTCTGATTTATAGACCAGAAGCAATACAGCCTGAGACCCTGAGCAACAGATCAGGCTTAATTCCCCTGACCATGAAGTTGCCTGCTCAAGTTGCACTCGAAGAAGTCTCCACAAGGATGCATTTGGCCGGCAGACAGGAGACTTTGACAAGCAACTGAAGATCCAAGCTCAGGCTCAAGCCCCTCAATGCAGATGATTTAAGGAGCAAGGAAACCACAGTTTCAGATCAAGAGAACAGCCACAAATCCATAAGCTACCTCCAGTGGTGGCCGAACACAAAAAGCAACACCAAAATCAAGCCTCAGGCACCTTCCCATTCGCTGAGCTGTCACAGGAGACAGGCTTCTTACAAATTTTAGACCTGCTGTTACACTGCTGAAATCAACAAGAGTTTTGCCCTTGACTTTGATAGGGAACTGTCTCTGACTGGCAAAGCTGTCAGCCCATGCCTGACAGATGGACAAAAATGGAAGTTCGAATGCCATGAAGCAGAAAATATCAAAACTAACCATGCTAGTGAGACGTGAAGCCATAAATCACAATCCTTCAATAAGCTGATTATGCACTAAGCTACTAAGCTTTAGGAGTGTAACTCAGCAAAATTAACGACACAGCTTGCTGGAAATCATTAGTAGCCTACCCCACACAGGCAGTTCAGTCCGAGTATTCCACAAATCTGGCTCGGACATTTCAGAAAACCTCAAGCGTATACATCAGTCATTAGCACCAAATCATCAGCTGCCTGTCTGCCTCCGGGGCATCCCCCATGCTTCCCTGTGAAGTCACACAGCAAGCACTGGATATTGTCACGGAACAACTTCAAATCCGGATACTATTCTGATGATGCTTCCAAGTTCTCCTCTTATTTTCCTGGTACTTAAATACTGTGCCCACGGGGTCAGCAGAAGCCTTGCTCGCCTTTCTTTCAGCTTAAAAGCCATGACAAAGCCTATCAGCCTGAGCTCCACACTGCTGCTTCCCGACAGCCAAATGGCCCTTGGATATTGAAAAATTAAAACATAGATAGGACTAAGACATGGAAAGAAAGCAGACCTGATGTCTCCCTTCCTGGCTTCTCCTTACCACCCTTATCGTGTCTCCATCAAGAATCCCCTTAAGCCAGCCTGCCTTGCCTGCCCAGGACAGACACTTGGGTGTGCAGACAGCCCTGCTGCCTGTCAGCCTCCAGCTCCTGACACCCATTCATGGACAAGCACCCCCCTGCTCCCAACCTGCCTCCGAGCAGCCCACCCAACTTCCCTGCCCTCACCAGCCACAGGCAGCTCCGCTCAGCTCCCCTCCAAAAACATCCTGTGGGAAAGTCACTGCATGACCTTTTGGCCCAAATACAAAGCAATAAGGTTAGGAAAAGTCCTTACAAGAAGGCTATTTCACTGCTGTGGTCCAGATATCACTGGAATGATAAAAGCAATGCTTTTATCAGTTCTATTGACAAGCCATGATTGCCATCTTACACTCACTGCTGCATGGGAATGCAGCAGCTCTTATTACATACGGGCAATAAAGGTATTAAGGTAACTACAGAAAACATATTAAAGGTAGAAATGCTGTTCCCATAATTTTTCTTTTTCTCGTCTTTTGTTTATTCTTCTGAAACAAACTTGAAGTTTCCTGCAGGTCTCATACTCCTAAGCAGCACCTCGTTCTAGTAAAAAGTGTGAAAACCTTGCTGTTTCCAACAATGAAAATTATTTGTTTTGCTTTACGCTGACATGGAGACAAATCTGCCCGTGTAATCCACTTCCTGATCATAAAAAAAATAAATTCTTCCAAAGAACTCAATTTGAAGTCCAAGTGAATGGATAGAAATATTTTCCACTCTTGGAACAGGGAAGACTGAAAAAAAAAAAACCCTTTCAATTATTCAGCAAAACTTAAGTTGAAGCTGTGCCAAAACATTCTATCAGCTTCCCGTAATTTTTCTAATGTACTTGTACTTTTCACGAATGCTGAGTTGCTCAGACTGCCAGCACAGATATGTGGGTGTCATGGAGATTTCTATCCCTCATCTAACACTACAATTGCAGGGCTGGTCATGTCCATTGCTTACAAAGACCAAGTTGTTTTCCTGCTCTCCATTTGTACTCGTGGAAAGTAAGTTCACTATAAAAGCCAGAATTTTTATTTCTAAGCCATTTTTTCCCTAAGTTATCCAGAAGTCTCCCACATGATGACAGCAGGTTTGCAGCACCCATGCATGCTCTGTTACACTAAGTACTGCTTATTGGTTTTCAGTATTGACACTGAAGTTCAGTCTGCATGCTGCAGGTACAACTGTTAACCCCCCAAATTCTTTTGGGGGTTTTCTAAAATCTAAGCAGCTAATCTTCAGAGAGACATGCCAAGGAAGAGGTGCTTACCCGTGTTCCACTCCCGTGCATGATGTCTTCCGGGGTATTATAAATTTCACTTTCCATCTGCACTGTCTGCTTTTTCTCATGCGATACCTTTACCCGAAGAATTCGGAAGTAAGAGCCACCAAGATCCAGCGCAATGAAATCTCCTTTCTCTATGAGGAAAACAAGACACAAGTGATTAAAAATTGTATGCAACACAAATCTGGGAAACATCAAGCTCGGTTAAGTGCACCACTGAAGCAAATGTCCAGTCCCTGCAGCACCAAAGTTCCAGCTGCAGGGCATCCACATGGGCCTGATTCCATCGATCTGATTCCCTACAAATTAACATGAAGTTGTTGCAATGGCAAGGCCAAACACCATTGATACACAGGCAACTGCCATGAGGGTTTACCCAAAACGAATCCAAAACAGTGGACAGTCTGTATCCAGATCTCATGATGAAGCTGGCAGAGCAAAGATCTCAGGAAAAAGCCAACAGAGATGTTGAAAATAGAGATAGTAAAATGAAGGGATGCCAGACCACTTCAGTGGTCTGGTCAGGTCGAGCAGCCCTTCGCTGTAAATAAACCTGTTTCATTTTGGCAAATAACATTGAATGGTGGCTGCTCTAAAATCAACAAATTAAACACAGATATAATTAAAGTATACCCCTTAAAGTATAAACCCCTTATCTCGCGTCCAGAAAAGCTGAAATTCACTGCAAACTGCAGACAGATAAGAGAAGTCAGAGAAACGACAGCCTGAGAAACCAGCCCTGTACTGCTGCAGGAGTCACTCGGAAGTTGTGACGCCTTGCACAGAGCTCCTAATATCTGCCCAGGGGCCAGGGAAAGAGTCGGGGTACCCCCATCTCCCTCTGTGGTGGAGAGACATGAAGTCAAACCAGTACCCTCCCATCTCCACAGACTCCAAGGGCGCAGCTCAGGCAACAGAGGCGCGTGGCCTGGCTATCTGAGGAATGACCATTTCGGCACCCCTGGAGAGCAAGGCAAACATATTTGACTGACCTGCTCGTGCTATCTCACCTTATCAATGAGGGAGCAAAGACAGCGATTGTCAAAGTATACAAAAAGATAATATTTAGGGAAGCAGTGTGCACAACTCTCTCACACAGGAGTGTGTGTCCAGGCTGCAGTTAATCACCAGGGCTCCTTGCAAGCATTTGTGTCTGTGCACGGCATCCCTGGGCTCACCGAGGCTGCTCAGAGGGCAGCAAAGCAGAGGCACGTGGTCTTTTCTCATCCTGCTTCCTCATCAGATATGACTTTCAGAAGGCCATTCCTAACATTGTCATTTTTCCACTTCTACCTAAACTTGAACTGGAAAAACCTCTAGCAGCTGGGGAGATTGTTTTGACATGTTACCTCAAACACACTCAGCTCCCAGAACCTTTTGACCCCAGACTGTCACCAAAATACCAGGTATGCGATTTATCTACGAGGATATCCAGAGCCAGACTTGCCTCTGAGATTACTCTGTCCAATCTCATATCAAAACTCCTAAAATTTGACCTAGTGAGCTGTTCCTCCTCATCACCCCATGCACCTCTGGGAGCCCCATCCCACTCAGAAAAGCTGACGAACTGGACAAGGTGTCCCTCAGGACAGGATCTTTAACAGAAACAGATCGAGAGAGGCAAAAACACACTGCAAATGTCCTTATGGTTTTCCAAGGTTACAGTGTAATACGGAAGCAAAACACTGTCATGTGAGAAACCGCAAACAACAAACTCCGTACAGAAAAACACAGCAAAATTACAGTTGGAGCCCACAACTTCTAATACACCTCCTAATTTTACTGCACTGCAATGCAACTTCTCCTCCTTGCTGCTCAAGACATGGGCAAACTCAGTTTGCCAAAACAGATCTTGCAGTGCTTCCCTACCTGTTTCTGAGCAGTGTGGCACTAAACACTGCTTTGCACCAGTACAAATGTCATTTAAAGCACGAACATAGACAAACTGCAGATGCAGTCCCCTTTATTTGGCTCAGCATAAAAAATTCATAACCCCCTTCACTGCAGCAAGTCCGGAAGTCAAACACTGACCGACCACAAGTTTCTCATTAAGCCAAATACCCAAATAAGCTTTATCTTATGGGTACCATCTGTTGAGTGCAAGCCATTACCTCCAATATCTAATGGGAAAATCAACACTGGACCAGATGGGCCTTTTTCAAGCCTAAGTGCATACCTCAAACAAACACTACACTTCAGAAATATCTTTCCTGTAAATAAATTAACAGGTTAGGGTGCTTGATTTCCAGCACCATCAAGCTCATTGCAAGGTAAAAAATTATTAAGAATCATCTTTCACTCTTTAAAAGAGCTCTGAACTAGAGTGTAAAGTTTTCTGCATGCAACTAGAGTTTTCTTTTTGTGTACTTGAGGAATTAAACCCAAAGTAGCAGCATTTAATCTGTGCTTTGTAACACCAAGGTGCAATCAAACCTGCTGTGAATTTATTTAGCCTTTGAAAGCATTTTGAATTGGCTTGAGGTACCGTTCTGGGCACTGCGGACAGAAAATCCTCGTGGCTTTTGTAAATTAAACAACTCTGAATGAAGGGGGGAAAAAAACCTGTTAACATCAACACCTCCAGAGTCTCCAGAATTACCGCTCACAAACTCCTTGTTGAAAAAGTACACAAGCACAGATCTGAAACTAAAGAACAGTATTTTTCTGAACAGTCAGCTCCCATAATAATAATTGAACTCAGAGGAAAGAGCTTACAAGGCAGTAATTAGAGACAGGCCAGAGAAAAGGGCAGGCTTTCAGCCTCTGGCTTTTACGGAGGGACAGCTGAAGGCAGAAATTGCCATCTTTGGGCACATCAACACGGCCACATCCGTGAGGGCTCCCTGGAACCTTCTGGAGGAAGAGGTAAGGGGGCTCTGCGCCTGCCCTGGCTGCCTCGGTGCGACGGCCGGGCCAGACGTGACAGGCACACATGGGTGAGTCAGGGAAAGAAATGCCACAACACCCCCTCACAGCAAATATTGCTCATACCTGGGGTCAGAACATGCCCTCTCAGGGAAAGAATGGAATGGCTCTGCCTGCTTTTGTAAAGCCTATCCAAAGAGGCTCTCACCACCTACACATACAGATCACCATTGAGTTCTATAGAAATTGTCCGGGGCAAAGCACTGCCTTGCTCTAATCCATGCTGCAAAGCACTGCCAGCAGGGTGCCCAACCTGGAGAGGCTGGCAGGAGCCAGGCGGGCACAAGATCAAGAACTGAGCGCCCTGTACACAACACACGAGGTTCTTTTTTGAGTAGGTGAGTAATGCATGATCTGAAATTAATGCCTTGACATACAGACACGCCTTCGCTCAACCAGGGCTACTCACTGCTCTGGCTCATCCCAGCAGTGTTCAGCAATCTCTCACACTCTTCTGGCCACGTGCAGATCCCCTTTTTCCTGTGCCAGCTCTAAGTCTTCCCAGTTTGTACGATGGAACAATTTTCAAAATTATTTGACTCACTGCAAGCAGCTCAGATTCGATACCCTGCAGTGCCTGGTGAAGCAGGGAACGGGGGACAAGTCACTACTCAGCTGAACTCAAAACAAATATGAATGAACAAAAAGGGGTTTTGGAGCCAGTAAAAATGCTGGGATTCCACTCAAAAGCCCTCAAGTCACCTCATGTGCAAACCCTTAGTGCAACCTCTGCCTGTGACCCAGCTGTGTGTGGCAGCTTCTGGCTTTCTCAATAGGCTGCAAATTTCAACACAACATTTCAACATAACAGCCAGCAATGCTAAATTAAGGCAAACACAGGATTCAAATACATTGTCCCTTTGGTTTTCTTCAGACAGCGAATCGCATCTCAGCTAAATAGCTTAAGATGGCAGAAAGCAACAGCAAAGAGAGCTACCAAAGAATTGCACCTGCCAGACAGCAGCACCAAGTTACACAAAGCATCTGGCCTCGTGTTCCTTCACCCATAAATTCTCATTTTTAACTCAAAAAAAGGAAGTCTCAAAATAGGTAATAACTCTGTTACGCAGTTCTTGCAATTTCTGCACACAGGTAGGCACCAAACTAGTTAATTTGTGGTAAGCAGCTCAGTAGTTAACCAGCTATGTGAGAGGGAAACCCAGTGTTACTATTAAATAATAAACACTATTATATAATGTTTATAAATACATTTAGATACACTATATATAGTATTTTTTACAAACATCTAGTAATTTATAAGCAGTAACAGTAGGTAATAGAGGCAATCTTGGTCTCAATTACCAACACAACACCTTTTTGGTGTCTGATAGCAGTTTGTGCCACTTTTATCTGGTACAGTGGGCATGGAAAGAATGAGTCCTGCATCTAGACGGAAAAAGCTTAGCACACCAGAGCAGCAGCTCTGGAGCCACATGCTACAGCCTCCTCAAGTTCTGTGAGTTTTCCCCCAAGACAGTCTGGAAGAGGAAGCTACAAAATGCAAAATGAATGCCAGGAAACTCAAATTCAGCCTGTAATGGTTCACACTTCCACTGGGGAAAAAGTAAGGAGAAGAGATGTTGAAGGAAACAGCAAATTACTAAAAGCCACTGTATTTAAGACTCTAGGTCACATGAGTGTGAACTGCACGGATCAAAAATCATTCTATGTGAAGTATTGGTTGTTGGCAGACAGGCCCCAGAGTAAACGTACTGGGGTGCTGATAGTGAACTGACTGCTAGGAAGGGCCCTGCCATTGGCATCAAAACGGCTTTGAGAAAGGAATCACAACATCTTCCAGCATCTGTGGGAACAGACCTGCACACAGAGGGGAGGCTGCCTTCAAAATGTTGTCTGGGCTTGCCAGGAAGTAAATCCCTCTTGTTCTCAGTAGCACGTTGTGTATTTCTAACAGGTTTTCACAAAGCACACCATATTTAATACGGAAAACAAACACTCAGCTCCTTACCTGAACCATCAGGAATGGACCTCACAAACGTGGGAAGCATCTTCACTGCAGCTGTTGGGTTAAAATCCCTGGAGAGGCCGTTCTTCATCTCTCTCCTGAAGCGAGCCATAACGTCCAGCAGCGTTTCGTCAGAGAGCCGCATGGCGTAGAGGTACTTATCAATCTGGGAAAGACACACACCACCACGGAGTGAAAGGCTGCCCTGAGGTGCCCAAGCGAGGCTGTACCTCTCCTTAATTGCAAGGATAGTGTATAGCCCCAGCACGGCCCCAGGGCTCTGGCCAAGCTGACAACACAGCCACACACTTCATGCCTTACCTTCTGACTGAAATAATGGAAAACGTACAAGTCTAGGACCTACTGAGGTGAGCTCCATCCTACTGTCTTCCCAAGGCACCACCCAGTCCCACATCACTTTGCCTCCTCTTTTCCACACAAAACCATCTGCCCACAGCCTCAGACCACTACCTCCAGCCCTTGCCCCACTTCTCAGTTCTCCTGACTGTCCATGAGCTAAACAGCTAGAGCTAAAAATCCCTCTTTTGGCACCTTGTCCCAGCTGGGGTGATGTGGGTGTCAGAGGTGCTTAGTGTTTAAAGCCTTACATTGGGAAGGACTTGCCACAGTAGTTTTGGGGCTATATCCCAGCTGAGAAATTATTTTCAGAAATTATTTTCATGTAGCAGACCATTTTCCCGATCCCACTCCAAAGCTGTAACAACCAGAGGGTCTGGAAAGACAGAACTTGACTGTGGGCAGGTGGCACCTTCCTTCTCAAGACAAAACATCAAATTAAAAGTTGTTGACTTCTCCCTTGTGGCTTCCAATGACAGGAGCTTTCTTTACCTCCTTGGAAAAAGGAGGCAGTTCTAGTTTTCCAACAATATTGCTTTCCATAATTATTACAATCACCTTCACTGTCAGGAAGACTGAGAGACACTTTGATGCCTGAAAAATACAACATGGCCTTGAGGGGTTCTTGCCAAACACGCCTCCCACCCTTTTTACCTCAGTTGCTGGACTATTCTTGTCTTGTTTCTTTACCTGCCTTGGAAATTTGGATCCACAAATGGCTCAGATTGAAGCCACGCCTTTGGGATCACTTTTGCTTGCAGCTTAGCAAGACTGAAAAAATAAAGCCCTGCCCATGTTTTCTGTCCTCAGCAAAACTGGAAAAGCCACCTCATTTTAAACCCCGGGCCAGCTCTGTGCCAAGGCTCCGCGTCTCTCCTTGGCTGCTCTGGAAGCCTTGAGAGCAGCCCATCTCCAAGCTGGCATTATGTCTTACAAGACCAAGGCCACAATAAAACACTTTTTGTGAAACATATGTGCACAAGTGCTCCGTATACCAGGGACTTTGAGACGGGAAGCGATGAATAATGCCCTTCACAAAGGAAATGCAATCAAAATGTCATTAAACCCTAAACTGACCATAAAACCGGCACCAATTTAATTGCTCGTACACAAAGTACTCCTGCCCACCCTACTCAAGGTTTCACCAAAGACAGTATCTCCCTGAGCCAGACACCCTCCTGCCATGACCCAGCACTTATTTACACAGACAAGGAGGAAGGCATGGAGTGCTGCTGGGCACAGCTACCCAAGCCTGATCCCGAACCACAAGGCTGGGGGCCAGGCAAGCCTGGACCGCAGGGGACACAGCCGGAGGCTGCACAAGCTGTGAACTTTTCAATGTCATTGCTTGCAGAGGAACAATACCATGATTGATAATACCACGATGAAATGAGACCATGCATTTTCCCCACAAACCGGTGACGTGACGGTGCAGGCGTACAGCCGAAGGGCAGAAGAGCTGAGCTCAGGTTCCCTGCAACAGAGGCCAAATGCAAGACCCCAGGGCAGCATCCCCACATCCCAGCTGTGTGCTGTGCCACCCTCATGGGCTGACAGCCCCTTCAGAGCAACAACCACAGCCAGTCACAGGCATCATTTCCCTTCCAGAATAAAAACCTGGATGGGATGTGCCCTCCCTGCAGCCCCAAACGCTGTGGGGAGGGATGCAGAGGCTGGTGTCTGGCTAAGCAAGAAGGTCTCTCCTTCGTGGCAAACCCTGCTATGGTTTTTTTTTAGCAGAGTGTGTAAAGCCATGATGTCAGAGCATGAGGATACTCCCTTTTAAAGGGGGGGAAACCAACCTCTTTTGCAGGCTAAGCTTTCAGCAGCCTATGCTGCCGCTCAGACGGATGATTCCCCAGATCACCCAGTGAAAGCTACAGTAAACATCATTCATAGTCAGACCTCACCGTGCAATTAATACACCCCTCTACAAAGCCCCACTGCTGCATCCTCCTCCCAAAACCAGGGCGGAAGGATTCCCGCTCACCGAAAGCCCTGTTGTGAACGCAGGCTGTGGCGTTTGCACAGTCAGGACTGACGAGCCCATTCTCCCCACCTCTGCCCCTGTGCTGCCCTCAGCAGCGAGGGAAAACGGGAGGGAGGGCTCTTTCTGCTCCCGTGAAAGGCCAATGAGCGCTGTCAGCGCCCTTACATAATTGGGCTGGACCCTCCTGCACGCAGGGAGCATCGCGTTTCACGGCACCGAGGCCATCCATCCCCACCGCCGAGATTCCCGGGGCGGGGACACTGAACCTCTGCTTGAAAAAAATCACTCCTATGCGTTACAGCTTCCAAAACCGCGAAAAAGAAGGAAGGGGGGAAAAAAAAAAAAGCCGTTTTTTTCCTCCCAGGCTCGAAGAGGGTCAGTCCGGTTAGTCATTCCAGCAGTGTGGCAGCAAGGGAGTAAGCGCAGCCCTCCAAGGGAAAACTCCCAGCAAACAGCCATAAATAACTTGAGGCGGGGGGAGCCGGAGGCTGGATTATGGGATGGAGGTTGAATAACTCCCTGCTCTGTCTGCAATAAAAGCCGATCACAAAGCAAATCTCAGCCGTATGCACAGGGAAGCTGTGGAAAGGCTGGCCAGGACAGACAGGAGCTGCCGGCAGCACCCAGGTGGACCCGAAGCCCCGCTGAGGCTCCCATGGGAGAGGTGCCAGCCCCTCCAAGGGGATGGCAGAGGGCAGGAACAATTTCAGGCAAGCAGTTATGTGGGCAAGGAGCAGAAAACACTCCTTTATTTAGCTGCCACCTCAGAGACACCCCCCGAGGAAGGGCATCTTCCCAGAGTGCCACTATGGGAGTCCTCCAAGAGCTCAATCACTTTTATTCTCTTTTTCTTAAAAAAAAAAAAAAAAAAACAACAAACCAGAGACAGAATCTGTGAGCAATTTTCTAAAAATAGGATTTCATAATCTGAACCACATTCATGTAATTTTCCCTGGTCACATAAGAAAGACACAGTTTGTACTTGGGGAAGTTTCTGAAAATCCAGCCACTGCAGCAGTTATGAGTAATTACAATGGAACAGGAAGCACTAAAGGCTTAAACCTAAGGGCCATTCCTTAAACACATGCCTCATTCTCTGGACACTGACAACAGTCAGTGGCATCCAAGAAGAGAGCACTCCCACAACAATTTCAGAAATCATTAGCACCTATTTTATTGACACAGCCTTCATACCAAAACCCTTCACCATGAAAACATTTTTCTGCGGAGCTAATCATACTCCTTGCAACATGAGGAAGATTCATCAGGAGGCAAAGCATGTTAAAACAAGTAGTTTAAACATTTTGAAATTGTTTGTGCTTACTTATGATTTATCAGATTGGTTCCTTAAAAGCCTTTACAGCAGCGGGTCACCAACACAGGGCTCTTCTCGATACCAGTTGTTACATTTTATACTCCATTCCATCACGTTTTTTTCAAGGTTAAACAACATTAAATGTCACTCCTGGATTGCAAGATCTTTTTCTTCACTCAGGTAAGACAACAAAAACATATTGTTCCCCTGACAGACAGAAACCAGGCAACACCTAGAGGCTCCCTTTGCTGGGGCCAGCTACTGCAGGTACAAACCTGTTGGAAACAAAAGGCAGTTTTACAAAGCTCTCCTGCACATAGGCCAGTGGCACAGATGCCAGGGACACTCCGTGACTCCCTTTTCCCTCAAGATGGGAGTCAGCTCTTTAGAGAAATCGGGGCCTCAGTTCGGTTTGTGCCAAGTCCCTTGTCTGAGCGAGGATGCTGAGCTCCTGCTGCTGTCCCTGGAGTGTCACAAGCATTCAGGGAACAGATGTTTGCAAAAACATCTGGATAACTCAAGCTGCTTGGACCACATGTGTATTTATACAGTACAGGGCGTCTCACACGGCCAGCTTGCTGCTGCACACTAAGGTGACATTCAAGTGCCATTATAAGTGGTTTCACTGGAAAATGCTCCCTTGCAGGAGCCGCAGGGGCCACAGGGTTCACGCAATGAACAACCCCTCCCTTCAATGCTACACATCCGCCCCACCTACTCCTCCTGCTTGCCACAACTCATCTTGAAAAACGTTCCAAAAACGACAAATTTGAAAAAAAATCACACTGAAACTTAAGGGGGTACATACAAATCCAACAGAACCAATACAGAAGCACTAGTTCCTAGATGCAGGGTATCCCCAAGCCCTGAAACCACCAGCCCCACTCATGCCCCTTGCCAGGCTTCCCACTGTAGAAAGGCAGCTGCAGAGCATTAGCACTACACAGAGATGGGAATTCAAAAAAAATAAGGAAAAGAAGGTCACAAGAGAAGAAGAATGTTCAGCCTTGGCTTGTCAGTACTTTTAACCTGTTCACACCCCTCTCGTGACCTACAGCAGCATCCTGAAGGTGACCTGCCACCTGTGCCACCAAACACTGAGCCGACGGCTGTCATGGACCAGCAAGGCAGTGGAGCAGCCGCGGCATCCAGGAGCCCCACGGGGCAGCATGGAGAGCAGGGACAACGCCTTGGTTGGCAGCCCTCAGCCACAGGCACGTACCAGCAGAAAGTGCTGCTCCTCCGGAAGTGGGAAGGAGAGGGAGGGACCTGAAATGAAGCCATGCAGGCACGTATCCCTAGAAGTGGCACACTGATGGAGCACAAACCTCACAAGCAGCACGCTGAGATGGAGCAAGAGCACTTTTGCCCCACGGGGCACCAGGGAGTGGAGCCCACCAGCTCCCAGCAGCTGCAGGGCAGCAGAGCCTCTGGCTGCCACAGACACCCTCCCTATGGGACAGCCAAAAGTGAGGAGGCTCAATATCCGTTCCAAAAGGATACAAACAGGAAAAGATGTCTTACATCCTCCAAAAACAGTAGCCCGCTTTTTTGACTTTTTAAATGGGTTTTATTTTTTTCTTTACTTTTCCAGACAAAACCAGATTGATCCATAAGAATGCTTTACAGCTCCATGGCCAAACGGTTTCCCGTGCTGTCGGACAACAGCAGCCCCATGGTGCCAAACCAGCCTGCAATAAATAACCCCCAGAATACCGCAGAGCTTCCCTCTGCCTGCACGCTCCCCCTGTGCCTTCCCCACAGCCTTTCTGCTGCTCCTTGGCCAGCACACACACTTGTGCTTATCTTGGCTTTCTAAATATAACACACACAGCAAGACAGAGAAGGCCTTACCCAGGCATGCACGCCTGGCACCACCAGCAGCACTCACAAATCCTCCAGGAAAAGGAACATAGCGGGCCTGGGGAACAGGGAGAGCCACGTACGTGGGGCCAGGAGGTGCAGAACGCTGCAGGCTGAGCGCAGCCTCCGGCTCCTCCCGAGAGCCGCTGGGCGGAAAAGCAAAGAAGACCGAAAGCACGGAAGGAGACACGGAAACCATGGGGAGCCGTCTCAGGTTTTCTCCAAGGGAGGAGTGGGCACGGGTGAGCGTGTGTCCAGTGGGGCAGGACGGGTCACCCACACACTGGAGCTGAGGTCTCCCCAGGAAGAGTCAGAAGCCCAAAGGGATGAGGTGCTGTCCTCCTGCTGGGGAGATTCTCAAGCCCCAAGAACACTACAAATCAGTACTACTAATGCTGTCATTGAGGCTTTCCCAAAACATTTTAGGGATGCCTTCAGCTACACGCCCCGGTGGGTCACACGGCACCGCCGGAGGTGGCAGAGGGGAAGCCTCTGTTTCCTGACGTCAGCCCGGCTCATCGACATTTGCAATTATTTTCCCCATGTGTGTCCCCACATCCTAGCCCCAGGCTCCCCGCTCCCTACAGCTCTGCAATATGCTCGGCCAGGACCTAACTGCCATGTTTTTATTTATCCTGTGCTCCGCACCCTTTTCCTTGTGGCAGTGCTCGATCCCAGGGCTGTACCAACCACACAGCAGCAACCACCTAATGCTGAAGGAAAAGAAGCCTATGGAAATGCTTCTTTTTAAGCACAACTGACAACCATTTCCTGTAAATTCCGATCCTGCAGCGGCACATAATTCAAAAACTACCTGCTCCTCGTCTGCCGGAGTAGCAACGCTCACAGGCACCCTTGGAAAGAAGGGGAAATCCCCTCTGCAGGGATGCTGGTGCTTACGAAAACCAGGAAAAGCCATCACCCCCATCCCTCACTGCCAAAGCCCCCCAGGTCCTGCAGGACCGGCCGCTGTGCATCGATCACCCACACCCTACTCCCATTTCCACCGGCGATGCTCTGGAGGGCTTAAACCCGGGGTTATCCCTCCTTTCTCCCGCAGCTGGGTGGCTCTGGGGACAAAGCAACAAACCGAACGCGCGGAGAAAAAAAAAAAAAATTCAATATTTTTTAAAACGATTTAAAAAAAATAAAGCGGTGTGGGCGGGGGGCGGCCCTCGGCCGGGGGATGTCCATCTAACCTTTTTGACCTGGTCCTCCTTCAGCTCCGTGAAGTAGTAGGCCAGGAGCTGGGCGGCGATCATCCTGCCGGCTGCAGCGGCGGCTCCGCGCACGCAGCGATGCGGGGCCCGGGGATGGCCGCGCCGAGCCCGGCCGAGCCCAGCACCGCCCCTTCCTCCTCCTCCTCCTCCTCCTCCTCCTCCGGGCCGGCCCCGCCCGGCGGGACGTGCCGGCTGCGCGGCGCGGGGCGGCTCGGCGCTGTTCCCGGCCGGGAGGAGCAGGAGGGCAGTGCCCTGCCGTACCCCCGAGGGGCTCTGCAGCAGCCATGGAGACGGGCTGCTGAAGGCTCCCTGGAAAAAAAAAAAGATGAAAAGGGAAAAACTAACAAAAACCCTTCTTGGTGGCCAAAGCCAATGGCATCCTGGCCTGTGCCAGGAATAGTGTGGGCAGCAGGAGCAGGGAAGTGATTCTCCCCCTGTATGCAGCACTGGTGAGGCTGCACCTCGAGTGCCAGGTCCAGTTCTGGGTCCCTGAATTCACGAAGGCCATTGAGGTGCTGGAGCGTGTCCAGAGAAAGGCAACGGAGCTGAGGAAGGGCCTGAAGCACAAATCTGATGAGGAGCAGCTGGGAGAGTTGAGGTGTTGAGCCTGGAGAAAAGGAGGCTCTGGGATACCTTCTCACTCTCTGCAATTCCCTGACAGGAGGGTGTGGCCACGTGGGGATCAGGCGACAGGACAAGAGGACATAGCTTTAAGCTGTGCCAGCAGAGGTTTAGGTTGGACATCAGGAGGAATTTCTTTATGGAAAGGATGATTAGACATTGGAATGGGCTGCCCAGGGAGGTGGTGGAGTCACCTTCCCTGGAGGCATCTACGGGAAGACTGGACACGGCACTTCACGCCATGGTTTGGTTGACATGGTAGTGTTAGGCCTGGGTGCTCTCAGGCACATGGTGTGATTCTTGCAGCAATCCTGTGCAGGGCCAGGAATCAGACTCGATGATCCTTGTGGGTTCTTTCCAACTAAGGATATCCTATGATTCTGTGACAATACACTGATGGAGAGGGCCTCTCCTCCCCACGTGTGCTGCCCACAATTTTGCCACATTGGAGCACATGTCAGCAGCCCACAGGGCCCTTGCCTGCACCCTGTCCATCCACAGGGATAGGAACACACACCCATGCAAAGGGTGCTGATGCTGGAGGCATGATTTGCATACAAATTTTCTACACAGTCTAAGTGATTAAAAATGTGCTTCTTGAGTTTCCGGCTTCCTTTTCAGTGCTGCTTTAATTAAATGGTTTCACTGGCCAAAATCAAGAGCCGCTTTGGCAGACACATCCTTCTTAAGACTGCCCTAGTCACTGCAGGCAGGGGGGGCAGGATTTCCTTCTCTGGCTCCAAGCTCAGAGAGGTTTTCATCAAGCGTTTCACTGCTCTGCACGTGTTACTCCTGCTCATTTGCTTGGCAAGCTAAGGAGCAAGTCCTCCCATGCTCCCTGGCGCAGCCAGGCTGCCTCACTGCGGGACAGCGGTAGCACCCTGCCACCAGCACCGCTGGAGCTCACGGGTGGCACAGGGACATGGCGCCGAGCTGAATCATCCCAGTGTCCAGCAACGTCACCCAATCCCTTACACAGACTGACCGAGCTCTCCCTCAGATATAATTCACTGCTCAGTCACGCTCCTCCTCTTCTGCTGGTCAGAAACTATCTTTAATTCCCAGCCAGGCTTGCTCCTGTTTTCAATCCATCTGTCATCTGCTAAGCCTTGTCTTTCATCTGAAATCACTCTCCTCACTCTCGGGTGTTCGCTTTCTATAAATACACTGAAAGTAACCCTACACATTCTCAGCTTTTGCTTCACTAGGTGAGACAGTCTTAGCTCTTTTTGGTCTGAATGCTGCCTGATCCTGCTCGATTCCCACGGGTTTTACGTTAGTGGAGCTGCCTCTGCATGAGGTTTACAAGTGCTACTATCTATCCCCTCCAGTTCAGACACCCTAAACACCACCTCCATACACAATACTCCCCTCAGTTACCTTGCTGCAGGAATGCTTATTCATTTAAAACACTTGGACGCAAGCCCAAGTTGTTTTCAACTAATCTTTGACCAAATGAAAGGAATTCAAAGCATCCCCTCTGGCTCTCAAGGAAGGAATTTGAATCAGACTACTAAAATACTCACAGTGGTCTTCTCTTTAACATGACGTGTGTTGTAAGAATATGCAAGAGGAGGACGTTTTTTTCTTTGTCTGCCAAAATTGTGACTTGAAAGTGAATTGAGAATGTCATAGATCACTAAAGTGGCCTTTGGCTCCCTGATCATTTGTATTACAAACTTATTTCCAACTTAGAAACAACAGTCTCAGGTTTCCTTTAAGCTACAAGAAGCGAAAAGTAAGTTCAAAACATCACTAGGCAAGCCCTCATAGTTCTGTGCAATGAAAATAAAACCTGCACACATCACAGCCCCCCCAGATAAGTTAAAGAATTAAGTATACACTGGAGTGGGAGGGAGTTCATGTGACAAAGTCAAAAGCAATTAGGGGATGGTTAAACAAGTATTGCAAATAATTGGGTTTGTCTTCGGTTGTTGAGCATGGCATTCAGGAACAATGAACTTGACAGAGTAGAAGCCACTAGAGAAAATGTAACAGTCCATCCAAGGCAAAATATTTAAATGTGTGGTATTTTTAAACTGCTCCGTACAAGGATAAGAGCGCATGACCAGCTTTGATGCTGTAACCAGCATTGGGGTGAATGAGCTTTCCTCCTGCCAGAGAGCTGGAACATCCCTATGGACACCCCACTCCTTGGCAAGCCTTCCTTGCACTGCCAGGCCAGCAGTGAGGCACAGGTGTTATTTTTGGGGGGCCTGGGAGGAGCTGTGCACAGGCTGCCAGGCAGGAGCAACCAGCTCTTCACCTCTGCCTCTGTGAGTCTCGTACTGCCGTCGCATCGAGCCCTGGGTTTTCCCTTCTGCTTTACTGGAAGGGAGCACTTCAGCGGCCAATTAATTACCGGCACCTCACGTACTCTGCCAAGCATCCAGCAGGCTATTTTGAAAGCCACTGTCCTTTAAGACAAATTACTGGAGGCTGAACATGACACCTGATGACTTGCAGCTATTTTGATTGCGCTCTAATCTCATTGGCCCCGTTTAACGCTACCCAAGTGTTTCAACTGACTGAAGTAATTCTGTGAATCAGCTCTCCTGGATGTGGGTAAGATTTTTCCCCCTTTGCCTATTTCTTCATAAAATGTACACTGCTCTTTACAAGTCTACATTCTGATTGAACTATACAATGAGGGGATTTTTTTTGTTTAAATCTTATCACATCGGTTTGATGTACACATCTGATAGATGCTTCCTACATTTTTAAGAAAAAAATAAAGTTGTAGTTGTGTTTGCTGGGGGCTTTTTTAGGTGTCTGGAAAATGCTCGATCCCCTTTTCTCCCACATTGCATCTTCCTTTCACAGTTCTCAAAGCAAAGTGAAAGAAAGCAGCATCTCTAATAAACAGTAAGTTCCTAGTTCATGACAGCAGCTCTAACTAACAAAGGAAAGCTCCCATTCCAGGGTAGGAAACCAAGTGCTTGCACTTGGAAAAGTAATCACCATTCCTTTGTGCTGAACTTAGTGTCGAAGCTACTAAGAAAATCTAAAAGCAGCAGATATATCAGTTTGATGAGCAATTCAGTCGAACAACGTTAACCACATTATGCAATTTCACCTTGCCAGGAGGCACAGCAGGCAGGCACTACCACAGAGTCAGCCAGGATGCTTTCTCTCATGTTTTCTCTATGAAGAAACCAAGTTAGCTAGGAATGCCTCGAGGGGAGCTCATTCCATGCACAGGAAAGGCCACTCCATGTGCAGACAGAGCGGTGCACACTTAGAAAGTGGTTTTTATGCTCCTGGTACAGCATTCCAGGATGTTTATGTTTCCAAAAGATGTCTTAGGCACAAAGACTAACAAGGGGTTCTGGCCTGGGTTTGGCTCATTCCTCTGGAGATGCTCCAGGGCAAGGGTGAGATACTTTTTAATGAAGTCCCTTTTGAAAGGTTTTAGCACTACTCACCACACTGAGCATTTGAGGGCTGAAGACACTACACAGGGCTGTGGGTTCCGAGAATTAAATCCCTCCAAAGGGACAAGGCAGTACTTCTGTAAGGCGTGTACTAAGCAATTAAGGATCACAAACAGCCATGTCTAGACTCTGGACTGTGGCCTTGATGAGAGGACAGTGGAGGAGGAAGCATATCCAGCAAAGGAGGGGTGGTATCTACCAGTTCACATGGGCACAGACACTCCTGGGGCAGATGGAGATGCTCTGTGCCTCAGTTCCCCATACCTGAGCATCAGTCAGCTCTGTTGGCTTTTATTTCTTTAAACCAGGTGCTGTTCTTCAGCACCAGAAGGATGCAAAGAACATGACCCCCACAAAACCAAGAAAACCAGAAAGCAGATAAACACAAGCCCCAAACTCATGGCTTACAATCAAGCCCCATTATTTGGAAGGCCTGGATGATGATTTCTTCCTCAACCTCTTAGTGATTGCAAGGTTTGTTAAGCTGGGGACAAACCCAATTATTCCATCTTTAGTTAACTGCTACTTCCAAGTGCTATGGGCTGCATGAGCAATCCTGTAAAGGACTTCCCACATCTGCACATATGTGGGGAAAACAGGAATTTGCTCCCTGGAATCACACCACCACAAAACTTAACCTCTAGCTCCCGTGTTGCACAGCAGAGCTATTCTATGCTGCTTTCCAGCCCACTGAGGTTTTGCAGCACAGGTCCAGCCTGCTGACATCCCTTGGCACTGTGCATGCGAGTCCGCTCACTTTGCTCTTCCCTTACACACCAAAAGTGAAACACAAGTGCATTCCATCCAAACTCATCTCTTTCTTCTTTCCCCTCCTGTCCTAGATATTCACCACTGCACCTTCTCTCCCTCCAGTGTCAGAAATACAACTGATTTTACGTCCCTGCAAAGGAAAGCAATAACTGTTCCAGCTTTCTGACTCAGCTTGGGCCCTGCCCTAGTTAAACATTTTTTTTCCATTGAGGTGAGAACTGCTGCATCAAGCAAGCATTTTTTATAGTGCATCGGTAGTAAGTCATTATTGCAGCTCATAAAGCAGACCATACACACACACATTTATACGCACACAGAAACATATCAACAAACTCAGTTTGTAAGGCAATGCAAGGGCATTGGTGTTAGGGGGATGAGCCCAGTGTCAATGAACTGCCTTTCCTGACCAGAAGGTGAAACATTTGTTTCATTTCATAAAACACGTCTTGGCTCCAGCAAACTGAAATGAGCACAAGTGCAGATTTCTTATATCTACTAAATGTCCAATGCTAGTAAACAATGTTAAAAGAAATTATGCTGAAAAAAGAGCAAAATATAGAGCGCAAACAGGTTTGAAATTTCAAAAGGGTTTGAAAAAAGTTCAAAGTATTTTCAGTTGTTCAATTCAAATCTATTATCTTCAGAAGAGGCAGTTCAATACCAGTTAAAGGATGGCTGCATAACCAGCAACTCACTTAAGTGATAAGGCAGTTACAATGTTTTAAACAAAGGGAAATATAACCGAATTTACTCTACTATATGGAGACAGCTTTCCTAAATCTG
Source organism: Edolisoma coerulescens (assembly GCA_013397115.1). Taxonomy (NCBI): domain Eukaryota; kingdom Metazoa; phylum Chordata; class Aves; order Passeriformes; family Campephagidae; genus Edolisoma; species Edolisoma coerulescens. The sequence continues at coordinate 1,480,207 of VWZW01006604.1, forward strand.
CCTTTCAGCTCCTCGCAGATCATTGAGCTCATTTGTCAAAGTTTAGCCCTAACACACCCGCTGTGTGGGAAGACTTACAAAAACAAAGCCAGTCCTTCAGCCCTGCAAAAAGCAGTTAACCTCGGCAGACAGCTGGTTTCTGTGCACTGCTGTGCCCTGTCCCAAGGAGGCTTGAATGGCAGAGTCCAAACCAGTGCCTTTTAATGACAGGGCACCTTTGCTATGTCAGCAGTAAATCCATAACCAAGAGCTTGTACTTTCAGCATAGGGAACACAAACTGCCCCTCTTTTTTGGCTTTCCACTGATGCCAAACAAGGTGACACCTCTCAACCCAGGTTAAGAGGCCAGTTTTCACTAAGGATACACATTTCTCCTTGATCCAGCATTTGATGCTAGCAAAAATCAGTTTGTATCACAAGTCCCATACCCACAGAAGTGCCAGCCTTAATTGCTGAGACTTCAGGTTTGAGCTCCTTTTCCAGCAAGACCCAGTGTGAGGGACTCTCCTCCAAGCCCAGTTAATATTCTCGCAACATGGGGCTCTCCCCAGTAAGTCAAGGACCTCCACCCTTCAGCCCAGAAGGGGTGTAGAGCAAGTACTTACTTGACACAATGGGGAGCAGCAGGAACCAGGTACGTCCACAGCATTCGGCTCCTTCCGTGTGGCCATAGCAGGAGCACCACTTGCTGCATCACATGGTCATCACAGGGGACTGTCAACAAAAAAAGAGGCGAGATTGTAGGTTTTCACATCTCCCTCCACAGCCCCAAGATGTCTGTGAAAGCCATACACCCCACAGACAGATGCTCTTAAAAACCCATCCAGCAGCTGGGATACAGCAGATGCACACTCACTGTTAGCATCAGCCCAAGAGAGACAGGAAACTGGGGACATACAGGCTATGGACCACAAGTGTGACCCAGAAGAATGGTGGAAATGGGGAACATGTTGGCTATGCACTGGGCCTCGCATAGCCCCAAGATACAGTGGTGCCCTGAGATTCCTCATGCACACAGAGAAGGAGGGTTTAGCAAGCAAATGTGCAATAAAATACCTGAGTCCTGTTAACGGTTTGTTATTCTAATTAAAAGAACCCACACAGCCTTGAAAAAAACAAAATATTCACGTTAAAAATCAGTACAAGAAGACAGTCACACGTGATGGGCTTGCAGCTAGGCATCCTTCAGGAGCAACCACAGACTTTGAGCTGCTTTGTGATAAACTTGTGATACTTTTTTTTCTTTTGGCTAAGGTCCAAAGCTGCCTCAACAGAGGCTGGAGGCAGATGCAAACAGCACCTCTGAGCAAAATTTTGGCTTCTTCAACTTTACGGGCTGCTGTCATGCAGCGTTTTAGAGTGGAATCAGAAACCCAGTGGGGTCACCCCCAGCCAAGTCCTTGGGCATCTCTGTGGCCTGTTTGGGGTTTTCCTCTTTCCCCACACCAACGTTTCTTCCCTCAAGCCATTCTGGCTCTCTCAGGTTTTTTGGGGTGGCAGTGGGACTGAGGGCTCTCTGTGAGGAAAAGTGGGAACTGCCCCAAGCTGGACTCTCCTGCTGCTGGAGTTCTGTGGGAAGACTGCAATGGCACAGGTATCCATACTGGTGGATACTGGCTCACACTAATAACACTTCTGCACTGGGAAAGGTGTTGCACTAATTTCGTCTTTGTTTCTCACCATCCAAATCCATTTTAATTAATATTCCCCAACTGGAGTCAATTTTGCCCATGGTGAAAATTTGTGACCCTTTTCCCACCCTTATATCCACCCATGAGCTTCTTCCTCCTATTTTGTCCCCCGTCTTGCTCAGGAAGAGGCTGCAGACAGGCTGAGTGGGTGTCAGACAGCCAGATCCAGTCAACCTGCCACACCAGGTCAAATACAAATCCAGAAGACATTCTGGACCCCTGTCTTCATTCTCAGATTTTCAGACACAAAAAGAAGAGTAGAGGTGGAATGAACAATTTTCAATAAACAAAAACTCATGGATGTGTCAGAAAGCAAGTTCTTGTTTTAATTGAATAGGTTTCTCCATCCCTCTCACCCATTCCTGGTAGGAAACCTGACAGTATGGCTTCACAACATAGCTACAAAAGATGGGTGATGGAGACTATTTTTTTTTTTTTGTAATATAAAAAAATAAGCTTTTCTTGTCATTTCAGCGCTTTAAATGGGAAACCCACTTCTGTTGACTTCCTGGTCAACAGCTCTGCCCCCAGATTTCAGCTGCGGTCCCAGTACTTGCTGCAGCAAGAGATAACTCCATCCTGCTTGTCTTTCCCTTCCTTTCTTGAAGAAGATACAATTTTCAGGAAAGCAGAAGTTTGCTCACAAGAGCGCCTATATCTTAGGCCACTACAACTCATCCCTGCTGGCTCTTTTGGCAGCTGCTGAGTTCACCAGTCCCGTCTGGGACTGACCCAGCCTCAGCAGACCCATGGGCATCCCTGTCTTCCAGCAGGATATTTCTATTCTGACATTTGACATCGACACAAACAAATGTTTTAATCACAAGTTTTATCTATAACCTTGTTTTGGACAGGTAACAGCAACGACAGCCTGTGGCTATCAGTCAACATTCAGACCCAGAATATACTCTCAGCTGTTTTATCACCTGCCCTCAGTATCAGATGCTGCAGATTCAGGTCTCCATCAGGAAGCTGCCGGGATGCAGGTGTGGCACAGGTGAGGAGCTCTCATGCTTTACAGGATCAGCCTGGTCAGCCCCTTCCCTCCCCTCCCAGCAGTGTCATCGCACGTGGTGTAACAGATGCTCCCCTGGCTGGTGGGATGAGCACCCTCCTTGCAGAGATTTGTCAGCACCCCAAGTACCCCAAGGGGACTTTTTCCTCACTCTGCAGCACTGCATATTCAGAACAGCAGGGTTTGACTTGGGCTCTTAAACTTTGACCAGAGCTGGAACAGTAAATCCAAATGACTTCCAACTACATAAGAGGAATTTGCTTTAAAAAAACCCCAAATTTTTCACATACCCTTGGCTTTATCTGGAGAGCAGTCTGGACAGTAAGACACAACCACCAGCACAAACAGGATCCCAAATATATTTGAAAAGCAAAAGAGCCTCTCTGCAGTCGAATGATGATGGTGCTTCATTTGGATCTGCTTTCCAAACACTTCCACAGCACCCCCTTCCAATCACAACATGCCACTTTGAAATGCCAGTACCACTTAGCTCCTGAGCCTATTAGACCATGAAGCAATAAACCCAGAGAAACAAAAATAACCCAGATACCTACTTTAGCAGCCAGTTGAGTAGACAGGTGTTATCCCGAGGGCTCAGTGGCAAAAGCATCCTCAGAAATGCCATACCTTGACCTTTGCACAACGGGCGGCATGAAGCTGGTCTCCAAAAGCCGTAGTGTCTTCCCAAAAGGTGCTAATATTAACTATAGCCCTTTGTTTCTTTGCACTCAAGGTTTCTCCCCGTCAGCTTTCTGGCATTTGCCAGCTTGGTGCACGCTTTACTGGGCAGATATTGAGCTGTAAATTCCTTCATACTTCTCTATCCACAGCATTCTGCAGCTAAAGCTCTAGCCGGCCAGCAGATGAAAATGCCACTTACTGCTTATTCCTGCTGCAGTTTGTTGAATTAAAACCTCTTTGTTTGAAAGCTGTAAACAAATTCTTCTTAATCTTTCAATAAAAAAATGTCAATTATGCTCTCTAACAATGTAAGTTCATTGTGATGAAAGAAGGCATTGCTATTGCTCTAATCGTGATAACATATCAGCTGCTTTTAGAGTCAATTCCTTTTTGTGCAAAATTTAATGACCATGCAATTATTCAAATTTCAGACTAACAGACTGGGCTTTAGACCTACAGCTCTGACAACCCTTTAGACCTTGCTCTGAAAACACACACTTGAAAGCAACAGAAAAGGCTCTAGAGCAGAATTTCTGCGTTCAGAACAGAAAACATCTTTACAGTTCCTTCAGCACAGCGAGACTCAGGCCCACGTTAAATACAGCTACTTCATTGGAGAGGCAGGGAAAGAAAGCCAAATTCTCAGCACGCTATCACAGGCACTTCCCAGGCCCTTGGCTCTCATTTGGCTTCACTGGGAACTGTGTTCATGTCCAGTTTCCTCGACTCTCTCTGGCTTCAGTGCATTTCCTGCAGAATCGCTGGCCACAGCAGATGTGCCCTTCAGGCATTTCAACTCTTTTTTTTTTCCTCATGCCATTATTTATCCCATTTGTTTCCAGAATCAGCTGCTGCTCCCAAATCAGCATCCGTAACTTTCTGCTTTGAAGTATTCAGGACGTGCCTGCTGGGAAAGCACCTTCCTTGTTTACCTGCTCAGACCCTCGCAGACTTTCCCTCCGTGCCTTTCTGCCATCCATTTTCTCCTCCTGCTGAGAGCTCCCTTCTACGACCAAGTGGTCCATCACCAGTTAACCACTTACATCCCAATTCTAGTCGTGCTTTATTTATGCTTCTGTGCAGCCACGGCCAGAGGTGGCTGCTGCCCCAGGATCTCAGCTCATCCCACAGGTGAGCACTGAGGGGAATGCCTGGGCTAAGCTCAGCCCCACGGGTCTCATCCCCTCCACATCTCCCTGCTCTCCAACTCTTGTGGCAAGACAGAACAGCCTTTTTTTAGCTCCCAATAGGGGACAAAGCCTGACATGATGAGGACAGTCCTCTACAACGGCCTGGCGGGCAGCTGTCCCAGTCCCACAGCTAAACAGATGGCCCAGCATCCCTGGCCAAGCCAGCCCTATGAGAAGGGGGGCTTCCCAGGTGCACAGAAACCTTTGGCAAGCTGAACATCCAAACGGCAAATTGAGAGCAACAGAAACAGCCCTCGGAAAAGTAATTTGAATTAATAACACCGGTGGGTTTGAGAACAGAACACTGTTCTGAATGCCTGCGGCTGGGAGCTACATCTCACCTTCAAGTCCAAGTAAAATGGATGCCAGAAAGGTAACAATCCCACTGCCTCCCCCGCTCCCATCCTGCCCACAAAACAATAAACACATTAACCACTTAACTCAGTTAACTCCCTTGAATAGTCCTTGTAATTAACAGCTCTTACCGTTTCACACCTTGCCTTGCTGTCACCCCTTTTCTCCACTATTAAGACTTACTTTAAAGTTGTTCTGATATGCAATAACGAATTTATGGGGAAGCTTTGACTGTTGATGTGCCATACTCTTCACCCACCTCTCCCCTCTTCTACAAACAGCCTTTCTTTTTTCCAGCAAAAAAAGAAAATAAAATATAGTGGCAGTGAAACAGACTCAGTCTCCCCTCATCTCTTCTGGGTATTTTTTAAACAGAGCTTTGGTTTGATTTTTGTCTGGTTTTAACTTAGACTTTTCTAAATAAAAATAATAATTTGGGTTGTTTTGGGAGGGTTGGGTTGTTTCGAGCTTGGGATTTTTTTTTACTAACCAGTCAGGAAAGATCAAGACTGAAAGGACCTTCTTCCACTCCTCCCAGCAAGCTCCTGCTTGCCAAGATTCCCCAGCATTTGGTTCTTCAAATCCTGCACAGGAAACCTCCCACCTGGAGCCCTTTGTCCATTTTTCTGTAGCCAATTCCTTGTGCCAGTGGGAAGGGCTTTCTGGAGGAACCCATGTTTACCAGGTTTCTTACCAAATCTGTTCTCTCTTCACAGAACACAGCTTTGGCTGACTCTAGAGGTGCCTGGGCTGTGTGAGGCCCCTGGACACAGAGTGCAGATGAAGTGTAATGCTGAGTAGGGAAGGGGCTGGCATCTGGAGGGCGTCAAAAAAGCACACAACAAGATCAAAATTATTTTGGCATTCCCCTCTCAGACAGACATGACTCATCACGTTTACAGCACCTTCAGTGTGCACCTGCAAGGTGATAGTATCAATGAGAGAAAGGAAAACATTAATTAAAATTTTGGCGGTTTTTTTATCTTGCTTTCCACATCAGCTTTACAGAATGGATTCAGTACTGGGACAAAGAAGATATCTACCTTATTTCCCTTCCTTGTCTCACTTCAACAGGCCACCTGTGTACAGGAATAGGTCCCTTATATTATTATTTTATATCTATATGTGTATTTATCACTTGACAAGCCTGAGAAATGCTCTGGATAAGTCCCCAATGACAGTTCAAGGCAGTGGTGGTCCTTTCTAGAGAAACTGTAAGTTTACCTAGAACAGGACAACATTCACCAAGTCTCCTACTCTCCCGGCCTCTCTCCCCCTCCACCTAATTCCTGTGGTAACCTCAAACCAAAGCCAGCTCATTTCACCAAACACAAAGAAACAAATCAAGAAAGATCAAAGAAACAATACTTTCATTTTGGTGTTATCTACATTTCAGTCTCAAACTCCTTTACACTAATCTGCTAATCCTATATAATATTGACTTCTCAAGAAGGGAGATCCTGCTAATCAGGATTTCTGAAGGATTTCCACATGATCCTATATTTACTTTTGAACTTTGTCAGAGTGACAAAGGGAATATGTCACTACCGTGCTGCTACTGCATTTTCTCTGGTTTATGAGTCAAGGGCCAGCGCTGCCCAAATGTACAGCCACTAAAACCTGCGTCTAGCAGGCAAAACAAAAATTTAGGATTATTTTTCCCCCATGGATGAAAGGGTAACTGCAACCATCTGCTGGGAATTTCTGAAAGGCACAAACCTTATTTCCTCCACCCAGTAATACTTCTATCTCACCTGTGATTTAAAGATCTTTCAACTTTCCAAATCACATGTGTGACCTAGATGTGAAAAAATACGTTTGTGTCTTCAAGAAGCATCAAAACAAAATTGATAAATTCAAGCACTAAATGTATTAACTGCAGGGAAAGCAGGCAGAAATGAAGCATCACAAAGCTGTCCAAGAAGCAGCAGCAAAGTCAAAGGAGGAAAATAAAAATCTAAGATGTGAAACCGGAACAATCCCATTTTATTTTATATTGCCTAACAATGTCACGTGATGAACTGCAGCACACAGCGTTCAGCATAGGATACGCTGTGTTACATTTAAGAGAAGGCCTCCACTTTTATTGTGAGCTAGGGCTTTAAACTGAATCACCCCATGTGATGGTAGAGATGGCACAGAAGTGTTTTGCTTCAGCAGTTTAATATCTGTACGAGGGAGATTGCAAGTTTGCACCGGTCGCTGAGTTTCCACATGCCGACGTAATCAGGAACTTGATGCTGCATCGTTACCCAGATGGAGAATGTTCTGGTTTAGAGGAAGCCAAAGCATCGCGTGTTTATGGGATGCTGCGAAACCACAAGTGAAGTTTGCATCCCTGGTAAAATCCCACAGTGGCCAATCCTGCCCTTCTCCAGGGCTGCCCAGCAAACCTTTGCTCGCTCCCTTTCAGACAGCAGCCGCCCTCCCAGCTCTGATGCCATCTCCCTGCCCAGCAGGGGTGCATCGGAGCAGCATGGGAGATGCTCCAGAGGAAGCCAGCTGCCTGCAGGAAAAGCAGGAGCACGCGTGTCCTGGGCCTCAGGGACATCAGCAAGAGCTGCTGAGCACTTTGAGCAGTTTCAGGTCCGTGTGATCGGATTCCATGACACCCACAGACTCACTGGAAAAAAACAACCCTGCCCATGCAAAAGAATATTATTGTGTGGGCCTAATCTACTGCAGAAAAGGAATAACTGCAGCTGAGGTGTAAACTGACTTTGCGTGAGTATTTCATTTCCCAAAAAGACTAAAAAGAAAAACCAAAGCAAGATAGGATTTCTTTCTAAATGTGAGGAGTTTACCTTGTTTTCTTACTGATTTGCATTCCAATTGTGCAGAACAGGCTTTAGAATAAAAGTAAAAAAGGTATTCTGCCCCATACTCACATGGCCATCCTGGGGCATCTGCATCACCTCATTCCAAATGTACAGGGACGTACTTCATTCACAGGTGCACTTTTGCACATTAGCAGAATACACTCCCCCCAAAAGGCCCAAAACCACACAGATAGTACAAGATTTCAGGTGCCAAAATCCGTGTTTCTCCCTTTGGTGCCTAGAACAGCCTAGAAGAGCTGTTCTAGGCCCCACATAGCCTCAATGCCTTATTTTTTTTTTCTACACTCAGCCCCTCCAAATTTAACCTGTTCACCACCAGCAACAAATTTCCATTGCAGATAACTGCCCTTACTACATAGGAAGCTTTGGTTTCTGCAGCTCTGTGGATTCTGAAATATAAAGAAAAAGTAAAATACTAAGTTTCTTGACAAAAGGAGAAAAACATTAAATGTAATATGAGTTCACAACTTGTCTCTTCCCAGCTGCTCAGTACAGTGAGCTCAGCACCATGAGGAAATCCTTCAGAAGTGAAAATTATTTGCAAGTATCTTTTACCCATCTAGTAACTCCAACACAGACAAAGAGCTGCTGACACATTTTGGTTTTTTTTAAAAACTACAAAACAGGAAAAGTCTGTAGCTTCCAATTTGGAATTTGTGATTGCTAAATTTAAACCCAGCGGTGGCCTTGTTACAGATTATTACATAAACCCAACTGCTTATCCCCCTGCACCATAGTTACTTTTGACCTAACTAGGCTTAAAGCACATTTCTTGGCCCCACTTTCTGCTGTCAGCCTGCAAGGAAGTAAATATCCACAAAGAGAGGATTAAAGGAGATACAGGGATACTTGAGAACAGAGAACAGGATGGATACAGATTTGCTGCTTCTCTGTACCATATTATTGTTTTAGTTTGTTCTGGGTAAATCAGATGAGGGACATTTGGTCACACAAGGCCACGAGCTCTATCCACAAATGGCCTTCACAATCATTGAAGTGCTGCTGAGTACTGTTGCAGATTTAGATTTAAAGAAAGGTTTAGGTTTAAAGATTTATGTTTTAAGAAAGCTCCCACTTGCCTGCATGTTCTTCCCACAAGTCAGAAGATGCACTATACAGAGAAGCAAAGGCTCACAGCACCAGAGATTTATTTACAAACAGACTACAAACAGGCAGAGCAGCAGGCAACAGAAAATGAAAACCAAGGATAAACTCCTTTGCACAAAATGGAAACAATTCTCTCAGGAACAGGCAAGAAGATAACAGAGGGAAAACAAAGAGGAGACTTTCAGAAATTCAGGTGATTTTTTTTTTCTCTCTACATAGCTGTTTTGGTGGCCTGTTTGATACCATCTATGTAGCCCTGACATAGACACAGCAGACTCTGTAGCTCCTTCTACATTCTCTCTTTCCTTCAGTATCAAAAGAAACAGTCACAGTCAGAATCCATCCAGCATTGGTTTAGCTTTATGTGACTCACATGCACTGACGTATTTTGACACAAATTCATATTCTGTGGAATCACATTTTTTTCCTTCACATTCATCTATTAAACATGCCTCCTGTACTCAGGGAAGTATTATGTTACACTTGCAACCAGTGCAGCAGCAGGGGGAGCATCACTGACCATAGTCCATTAATTTATTTCACCTGCAAATTTATTGTAAAACCTGTGAAGCATTGAACAGATATGTCCACTAGATAAGATGCAACATCAGAACCTCAATATTCCTTGAGCCAGGCCAAGAGAAAACTAAGCTCACAAATCCTAAGAAACTGGTGATAAACTCAGTTGTGGTGCAGTAGCTTAATTAAGATGTTGTAAAAAGACACATTCGGGTTGATTTTGTTTGTTTGTTTGTTTTGTTTTCACTCTCCCATGTGCATTATAGATGCATTGCAGGAAGTACAGAACTGAGTAGACTGTGGTATGCCAAGACATAATGCCAGTGGGGAGCAGAAACACCTAATCCAAGTTACCAAAGGACAAAAGTCCACAATCCTGGTCGGTCAAAACCAGCTGCTCCCCAAAAACATGTACCTGTGTACTGGTGTTTGGCAAAGCTATCTTGAACCATCACTCAGCAAATCCCTACTGCACACGCCTGGCAGTGCTGAAATTACTTGACCGCTCATTTCTACTTCTGTCCGACATTATGCAATCTTTTTGCAACTGCAGTAATGAGGGCAGCTCCCTTCCCACTTCCATCTTCAGAAAGCATGAAAGTCACATCACACTGAGGTGCCAGTTCCTTCACTGTTTCCCGCAGGACCCTAGAAAAACTGAAAGGAAAGGGAGAGAAGAACAGAACATTTTAGCAGCTGCTTTCTGATCTGAGATCTTTGTATTCACCTATAAGCAAGGAACCAAAACCTCAGCCAACATCTTCCACAGCATTGCTTTCTTTTGCTTTTCCTTCTATTCATGAAAGATACAAATTTCTGTACACAATCAGATTCTACTTTTTATTTCTCCACTTGAATTTTGTTCAGCATGATGCCACACACTGCCCGCGTCTTTAGAGATCATGAAGGAGGTTCTCTTCTCCCAACTCAAAAGCTAATGCATCTATTTCTAGGCCTTGCTCACAAAATATTGACCCAACTCAAAAAACTTAAGACAGCTTTCCATCTGGGAGATTCAGATATTGCAGAAATCTGCCAAAACACTGGAAAATAAGTATTAGGTTCACTCAACATCCCAGAGAAAAGAGCCTCCCAGTGGTAACTGGACTCGCCTTTGCAATTTTTGATCCTTTGGCTAGGCAAGGGAAATGACAAAATGCAGGGAAATGTGTTAGATCCTTACCCCCTCCCAGGTTTTTAATCACCTCAGCAGAAAGCTGGTACAGCTTGGCGTGTTTGCACAGTGAAAATGAGCAAACAGCAAAGGGAAGCGGTACCAAGGTACTCACTGTGGATGGAGCTTGTACAGAGTCCCATCTACTCCAACAGTGATTTGCAAGCGCTCCACACCTCGGTTCTCCCTCTTCTTCTCCACAATAGCGGCCAGCCCTGCCCCGCAGAGCCGGGCAGCTCTTCTTGAAACAACGCCACACACCTCCTTCACAACGATGCTGTCATCACACGTGCTGTCTAGGCCGAGCTGCTGCAGGATTCGCCGCACTTGGAGGAGGGCGAGCCGGTCACTGCACACAGGGAAGCACAAGGAGCAGCAAGGAGTTAGGGAAAGCTCCAGCAGCTGAGACAGATGTGACTCAAAGGAAATGGGACCACTTCAACTCTAACACTCTCCAGCTCTTTTAAGGCAGATTTCTGTCTGAATTCAGATTGAAAACTTGCTCCTGCCATGCCCTTTGCCATGTTAGGCTGTATCTCCAGAAGGCACGAACAGCAGTCGTTCATGTAACTCCCAAAGTCATGAGGGAGCAGAGCCAGATCAGCCACCTGACTGTTACTTTAGATCTCAAGGCTGAGACACTCCTTTCAAGGCTTTCCATGGCAGAAAGAGTTTCAAATAGCCTGGAGACCATTGCAGTCATGCACAGATATATAGGTAAGCATATATTCATGTATCACTGACTTCTTACTTTCTTAAATAAGTCTTACAAGAAACATTTAGCTTGATGGCTAGGGCATCCAAGGTAACCCAGTTGTGTGGACAGGAAATGATAATTCATAGAATTACAGAATAATTCTGTAACTCCCCCAGCTTCTCATTTTTGACTTTTATTCTGGAGGTGGGGGATGCACAAAGAAGAAAACTATAATGACTTAATTGACTTCTTGAAGGAAAGGGCTCCACACACTTGCAAAAGTCTGTTTTCTAGGTGTCCCAGAAGATTTTAAGGATTTAAGCCATTTAACAACTTTACCTCTCAATCTGAGACAGGAATTTTGTTTCAAATATGCCTCTTTTCCTGAGTGATTCTGAAATGTGTCCTCTGAACAGCAGCCCTTGTTTGGTTAAGTCGATCAAAATTTGCCTTACTATTTCACCTAGGTACATTCCACTGGTCATTTTTTCATACCTGTTGGGTCAAAAGAGGAATAAAAACGTTCATTTAAAGAGATGGCTCTGTTTAGCATGAGTGGTATGTACATGCCCTGTGAACTCCAAAAAAGCAGTCCAAGCTTGCAGAGCAATAGCCACTGAACTCCATCTTTCAATCATCAAAAATCTGTTGCAGTGACTTCAAGTGCAAACATTAATTACAAAATATTTACCTGTGCCAAATGGTAACAGAAGTAGAAAAAAACCCTTGCAATATTAAGCAATAATTAAGCAAAAATAAGAATATAGTGCTAAAGCCAGAGTCCACTGAAGTGAAAACTGTTCCCGGTCCCCCCATGCATTCGACAGTGAGTCACACCTAATCAATACTGTCTTTACCCAACAAAGAACAGTCAAATTCAGCTTATCCTCTCGCTTGAGCTGTATTTTACCTTTGAAAAATCACCCTAAGAGGAGGAACAAAGCCCGGCCTAGACTTTGCAGGGAAATCTTAAAAGCTGCACTGTTTGGTAACAGCTTTAAGATTAAAACAGTGCTGTGGTAACAATGTATGTCTTCGTTTTGTTCTTTGGGGGGTTTTTTGATATCTAGGTTACTTACCAAGCAACAAAAAAAAAAACAATACTAAAATTTCCTTTCTGATTATTCATTCGTTAAGCACTTTTTAAAAAGCAGCCAGTGTCTCTCGAAGACTGACTTCATCAGGCTCTTGGCATCAGGACCATCACATTTACCTCTGTTTCCCTGGGTTTAGTGAGCCTTCATCTACTTCTTTATCATATTTTGTCCTGATGTTGTCAATACAGCCATTGTCACCAAATGCTCCCCATTCTGTATTAATGCACATTTTTCCTTCATTCCCTTCCACTATTTCTATGTTTTTCATGTCCTCCATGTAGCAAACATTGCTGCCTGTTCCTAGAAGGAAAGAAATGACAAGACTTCAGCTGGAAAAGTGAAGCATCACCAGAAACTCATGCAAGATGATTGCAGTGTTCATCTTAAAGTTCTCTTTGCCATATCTCAAATTTCAAGGTCCCTTCCAACACAGGCTGTTCTATGATTCTATGCTTAGATATATTTCTGGATCAAAACTTGGAGGAACCTATTGGGGGAATCATCTAAAAAGCCCAACAAGAATTCATTCAGATTTTAAAAAATATTTGCTTGTTTCATGGTCTATGACCTGGCTACACAGTAAATATGAATACACTTGTCAAAACAAGAATTCATGCTCTATCTGCTTATATCCTTTTACCTGCATCACTTGTTGGGCACCATAAGAGATGACCAAAAGTCCAACAGGTTCAGGAACTTATCTGCTACAGGTGTTGTTAAGTTTCCTGCTGAATGCCACACAAATCTGCCAAGAACCCCAAGCAGCTAATAACACCATATATCAAACTCAAATAAAAGATGCTGGTTTACAGATTCTAAAGCCCAGCACTACATAGGTGCTTTCTTCTCACAGTGGTCACTCGACCATCACTATACCTGCAATAAGGCCAATCTCACAGTTTGGATCTTCATATCCACAAGTCATCATGGTCCCAACAGTGTCATTCACCACTGCTACAATGTCCAAGTCAAACTCCTAAAACACAAGTCATGATCAGTAGTGGAATGCCAGAGGAAGAGTGAGGGTGCATTAAATACACCAAACTGAGCAGAAAAGAATAGCTCACATTTCTTCTCTTGATGGCCTCTCTCAGCATATCAACAACATCTTCCCCCTCACAGTCTGTTGCCTTGAATCCTTTTGTCCATCCCACAAGTGTTCCCTGAAACAGAAGAGAAAGAAAGGCATAAGTGAAGACAAAGAGCAGACTGTACATTGCAAGCATCAGCTTTTCCTCGCCTCCCACCCCAATGCTTTTTTTTTTTCTTTTTTTTTTCCTCAAATAATGTTTTTCCCTGGACAGGTTACTGTGAGCATCTAGTGCAGGCTGTGCACGTGTATCTTTGTTACCCAGCTGCTGATGGTAGTGACTCCAAGTTCACTCAGCTATTTATCAAGGCACTGCACTCAGTGCCTTCTACATCTCATTTGGAAAACCTCATCTCACCTCTTGTGCACACAGCCATTGTATTACCTGTGAGGGAAAGAATGCAAAAAATACTTTTGCCGTAAATCATTAAACACCCATCAAACATTAATGAACATCTACTGCTAATTTTTGGGTCATTTACTGAAGGACATTTCACAGCTTCAGACAACACTAATTAGTTTCTTTTCAGACAACAACCTGGCCTGACAGAAGTTGATTTCCAGTTTACATGAAGTAATTAGCCTTACACTTCCTAAGTGGCTCTGGACTGTCTGTCCAAATAAGAAAAAAAGAAAAAAAAATAGACAGTAACTGGGAGAAAAGGCTGCTATTGAGAAGCACCCTCAAGTTCTAGCAACAGTAAAAGACCAAACACCCAGGGCAACATACTATGACCCTAACACACGCCTCACTCAGTTTGCCACCAATACTGTGGAATTTGCTTCCTAATCATTTGTCAAGACCTAAATGCTATGCTGTAGGTTGGGAAGGCATATGAATTCATGTCTCCACAAAAGGCTAAGTCCTATTGCTACACTCTCAACTGTGAGCTGAAAACTGAGACAGAGCAGACTAGCTTCCAGACTTAGAAGCTATTGTGAAACCCACCAGGACATAAAAACATGCAATAAAATAGCAGTCTCTCATTTCCCCAATATCCTACACATTTGACTAGAACTAAGCAGCACAACATCTCCTGCCCCTCTTGGAAATTCATAAAAACAATCTTTTCTTACATAAGATCTGAAAAGATAAGAGATATGATATCTGTCAAAAAGCCAACCCTTCCAAGCTGAACAAGAAAACCCAGGTCTGTCCAGTGACACTCAACAAAAAGAAGCTAATGTAGTGCAGAAGTTACACAGTCAGAGCTGTGCAGCATAGCTTGGAAAACAACCTGGGACTGTAGCTGAGCAAGCAGAAGGAGCCATTTATTATCCCTTGCCATTGAAGAGTTAAGGCAGCATAAGATTCCTGGGTTATTAAACGTATGCAGTTCATTTTGCTGTCATGAGGGCTTAATCTTTATAGAACAAAAGCAAGTCATGTCCACCACTTACCACAGACAAGAAGTGAAATTCTGACTCCCATAGGCAAATGGATAACACAGGATGATAACTTTCTATGAAACACAACTAATTTGCAAAGTAAAGTAATAACATTCTCCAAACCAATAAGTCACCCTTGCACAAAATGATGTGATTTACCAAGCAGATGCAGAGCTGCCATTTGACCCATTCTGTGCTGCAGTTCTTACCTTGTCAATGCTGGCTTGCCTGCAGGGGAAAGAGAAGGTGAAGCCCAGAGGAAGCCGAGCACCTTTGATCCCCATATATTCCAGGAAGTCTGCTATGCACTGGACAATATGGTCAAAGAGCTGGAAGGAAAGGAAAAGCATATAAATCTCACAGCTAATCCCATACAATGGGCCTTGGCTGGATCAGTTAAACAGCCATTTAAGATTACCTCTTCTCCTGTCCCTTGCATGATCTCCAAAGGAATGGCAAAGATTTTGTTATACATTTGCACTGATCTTCTTCTCCCACTTTTGATTTTGACCAGCAGGACCCTGAAATTTGTGCCACCAAGATCAAGGGCGAGGAACTTTCCTTTCTCTGAAAGAGAAGAAAGGTATTTCATTTTGGTGCTTCTCGTAGCACATTTGCCAGTCAGAATGACATCCCAATGATAGCACAGTTCCCTACGGCATTTATCCCATCAAGTCTGCTAGCATGGGGCTGCAGATAACAGATAACATAGCAGGAAGCACCGGTTTGACAACATAAATCCCCCTGGCATTTGCCAGATTAATTAGCATATTCCCTCTCCCCAGAAAACAGACTAGCAACTTTCCTGAACCACCTCCCGGTGATCAGGAACTTCACCTGTTCCATCTGGTGTCCCGCAGACGTACGTGGGCAGCATCTTCACTGTGGCATTGGCTTGCGTCTCTCTCTTCAGCCCGTATTCCAGCTCAGCCCTCATTTTGTCCTTAACTTCTCTGAGGATGCCCAGGGGCAGCAGGAAAGGTGCGAGCGTGGCGTCGATGCGCTGGCGCTGGGCGGCCAGTCTGTGTGCCACCGCCGTGACCATGGCAGCCCCCCTGCCGCTGCCGCTCACCGACAGCACGAACCGCACGTCGCAGGTGGGCACCAGCCTCCTCACCACCTTGTGCAGACGTTTGGCGTATCTAGAAAGGACAGAGGGTTTCTTTAGGCTCTCATAGGCCTTTTGGGCATGGTTTACTTCATCTCTGTCTGGAATCAGACCTCCAACCAGTTTGGGAGAATAGTTGGAGAAAGTTTCCGTTTTGGGAAAGCACGGGTTCAAAAACAGAGAGGTAGTGGAGGGAGAAAGAAAGAAAAGAAAAACCCACAGTGAACTGCAAGTGTCCTGGAGGCCCAGGAATCACTTGAGAAATCAATTGCATTTCCCCAGACACCATTATCCCAGGTGTCATGTTTTTCCCACCCCACCTCAAATTCTAAAGCTCCTGGGACAGCTTTGCAATAACTAAGCCAGTTAAATCTCACCCCATAGCTGAAGCAAAACTGGCAGTTCTCTGAAAAGCCACACACACATGCAGATGGAGACTCTTGGCAACATCAACATGCGGCCAGCAATTATCAAATCCTCTTTAGTTACTTACTGGGGGTGGGTTTTATAGAGTCCCCCATCAATCCCAACAGTGGTTCGCATCCTCAGCAGCTTTTTGTTCTCCCTGAGCCGGGTCAGGATGGCTGCCAAGGCGGCGGCACAGAGGTTGGCCGAGCGGAAGGAAACGATGGTGCAGACATGCTGAACAGCAACACAGTCCTCCTCAGAGGGAAACAGGTTCAGCTCTGTAAGGATCTCTTTTGTGTTGCTCAGACCTTCCTTGTACCTGACCCCAAAACAAAAGAATACATCACCAAATGCAAAGGCAACACATACATCAATACCTTGGCTGAAAAAGAAATGAGAGGAGACCAGGACACAACCTATCAGGCAGCATCATGATTGGTTCCCATAAACCAGTAATGTCTTTCCCACAGTATTCCCAAAAGTACCCAGGGGAGAGAGGCTGCTTCCTGGGATTCAGCATTTAGTGAGACCAATCAGCTAGCCAAGAAGAGAACGGGATAAAATAGTCCATACAAGGAGAGCACAAGAATGGATGTACAGCTTCACTCAATACAACAAAGAAAATAATTCCTGGAGTGACAGTGCGGACCAGGATTCCTCTTCAGAACACCAGAATCCAAGTTTTCCATGCAGTCATCCATTAGCTGATCTAGAATCTGTACTACATCTCCACAGCCCCAGTATTCCCACATCAGAGAGGCTGAAAACTGCAGCAGTCATCCCACACACTCAGGTCTCCAGAGAGGTTATTTAAACAACCTGCATCTGTGATGTGCCACTGTGGCACTTTGCGAAAACTATCTTACACCAATTCCTACTTACAGAAAGGTCAACTTTTCTCCTAGGCAAAAGCGAAATCAAGTTGAACAGTTCAGGATTGTTCCCAGCACTCACAGATTATAACTACACATCCATTATCACTGCTGTGCTTGTGAAAGACTAATTTTGAGAGTGGCTACTCTCAAAGAGCATATTACAAGTTCTTACTTTTCCATTGCAGACACGTGTTTCATTTCAATCTTGCCCTTAGTAAGCAGAGCTGTTGACACTTTCCCATTGAAGAGCAGACCTTCCTTTGTCATTTTTAGGAGAATGAGTCTTACAAGTTCCCCCAAATACAGGCTGCTGATCATCTTCTCAAACCTGGAATGGAGCACAGGAAGGATTACAGGTTGTTCACCAGCTCCTCTCTTTAGCCCCCCACAGCATCATACAGGAGCAACCACCTATTTTTAACAACACATGAGCAACTGTAGCAGCAATCCCCTGGCCTGAAGCAGGCAGGTGTGAAAGGTACCCACCCTTCCCAGAAGGGAAAGGTCTGAATAAGACAGAACCAGGATCACGTCATCTCAGGTTCACTTAAGCCAATTCCTGCTCCAAAGGGGCACTTGGCGTACACTGGAAAAGCACTCTGAGAACTCAGACTGCAAGTCAGTAAGGGAATCACTTACAATTGTTTTCCAGGATTGAGAGATCCCAGATCCAGCTCCCGATCAAACTCCGTGCGGAGGTCATCCAAAGCACCATCATCTCCAAAGGCCCCCCACTCCGTGTTAATGCACATCCTCCCTTCGTCCCCTTCCACCAGCTCGATGTGCCTCATCTCCTCCATGTAGCATGCATTGGTGCCAGTCCCTGTGGGATTTGGATAAACTACTTTTTGTTCTAGGTGTGCTCTTTGTTTAAGTCCACATGTTTGGGAATAAGTCAGTATATTGACTTTGGAAGAAAATACAAACACGTAACCCTGTGGCATAGGATGCTAACATAGGCCCACCTGCACCTGTGAAATCATCATTTCACAGTGAATGAAAAAAACTGAAATTATTCTAAGGCTTGACTTGTTTAAAAATAGTTTTTCCTTTTTCAAATGTACTTCTATGTGCCTAATAAAGACCATCATGGTGCATGAAACGGACAAACTGTGGAAAGCATAGCTGGTACTAACTACCAGACGTGAGGGGAATTCAGCCTTCTCTGGACAGACACAGTAATTTTCTATACTGTCAGCAGAAAAGTTTAGTATGCTGGTCACAACTGAGCCCAGACAAAATGGGGACTGTGGTATTTGATGGCAATGTGATCAGCATAAAAACAGCTGCTTTAGAGAAGGCAGCCAGGCTTGAAAATCCAACCATTGTTTTTTCCATTTTCTTTCTGCTCTTTCCTGTATTGTGAAACTCCCTCCTACTCCAGATTTGTAGTAATTCAACAAATGAGAGGGGAAAAAACACTTCATGGTGAACAGAAAAAATTACCAATTATGAGCCCAACTTCACAGCGCTGGTCATCATATCCACAAGTCATCATGGTTCCCACGGTGTCATTGACCAGTGCCAAAACATCAACATCTACGTCCTAATAGCATAAAGATGAGTGATTAACAGGGAAAAAAGCTTAGAAAGCCTCCTGTGTGATAAAGCACCGGCATGCAGACATACTCCCTGGGTTGCACTTTGAAGGCCTCATTCAGGAAAACTCCTCGGTTGAAAGACACTACTTCCTTTTACAACACTCTTCCCACAACCCTGTAAAGTTACAAGTATCTCTGAATTCTCAAGTGTTTCACCAGCCTCTTTGCTTGAAGGATTTGTTTTTCCCCAATACCACCTCATTTGCCAGAAAAGTGACATGATATTGATGTTGAAGGGTTGTTGTAACTCAGATGCCAACACCAGGAGGAGGCCACACTTCACCCAGGAAGCCTCAGATCCTTCATTACCAATAACTACAAGACTGATGCAGATAAAGAAGTGAACCAAAATCAAGGCTGGATTTTTATCAAGTGAGAAAACAGAAGAATTTTCTCTTTACTATGAAGTCAGCAAGATACGGAAAGATGCCTTGTATCTCTTAGCTGGTGTTACAATAGCACCAAACATGAAAAGCAAGGCTTTCCAAAATATTAAAACACAGTGTTATTCAAAGACTATATGCTAATTCAAGGGCAGATTTAATCATGTCTTACTGCTAACCTGAAAAATTACAATCAATCACTCCATCCCACAGACTGAAGTGGACAGGCAAGCCCTGGTAGAGTGAGGTGTGCCAATTTGAGATGACAGTTTCCCCCTACCAAACTTCATCCCACAAGCCAGGCTGTGAAACACAGTGTGTGAAACTAATGAGTGTTTTATGTCTCACTCAGTAGTTTCACAAGAGATTCCCTTGGCCTGAGACAGTGGGGCCATACTGATGTGCTGTCACAGCCAGCCTGGGCTACCAGTGTGCAGCTGCCCTTGCTGTTACTGGGGCAGCCTGAGTTACAGCTGCGAGAGAGATTCAGATCCACCAGATGTACGGCTGTGCTGGACACTTGCTACTGACCATCCCTGAAGGATGTCTAACAACTCTCAAAAGAACCCACACACCAAGAGCTGATTTCCCAGGAGGACATTCTGAGGCCGCTCAGGTTCAGCTCCTGCAGGTACAAAACTTGCCTTATGCTTCTGGAGGGCCTTGCGCAGAGAGCTGACCACATCTGTGTCCTGAACTCCTCGGACCTTGAAGTGTTTTGTCCACGCAAGAAGAACTCCCTGAAATTTAACAGTGCAGTGACTCAAAAGCACACAAACTTTAGCACACAAACCATAAAGCCTGCCAAGACTAAAGCCTGTGGAGAAGTCTACTACGTGTCTCCGCACATTAAAACTGAGCCAAAATAAGTCAGAGCAGAACATCTTACCTTGGGGCATCTGTCAGTACCAACACAACCAAACAGGTACAGTAAAAGATACAATTCTGCAAATGCTTCTCCCTGTGCTTCATTTAAAGCATATGTGGCTTTCCTGATGCTCATCACAATCTAATAGCACTAAGCAAAAAACATTGGCAGGACTGAGACCCAAAGCACAAACCCCTAGAAATAAGAGAGGCTAGAATGAGAGAACACAAAATAATTGCAACCCGCCCTTCATTTTTCCAAGAGGTGTCTCAAATAGCTCAGCTACAGGTATTTCCTATTCAGAATCAACTGTAAATAAAAAAAACTGAGAGTGATTAAAAAAATAAAGACGCTTCAAAACACAAAAGTACATGTCTGTTTCTAACAGTGTTAATACAAGGGCACGTGGTTCCTGTGGAATTGGGTACTGATTAAGCAATAGAATAGCTTTAGCTTAAAGATCATGGTGCCTTGAGATGAGAAATGAATGGTTAAATGGTAGTCAAGTCTACTTAAATGCTAATGGTCACCTACACCTTCTTCAGAGAGCTATGTAAACATGACCCCACATAAAAGCCACAGGGTAACACCCCCGTTCAACAGCTTCTCCAGATTCTGCAAGGAGCTCAGCTTGACAATAATATGTCTTTATGCCTCTTACCTCTTCCAATTTGGTCTGTTTGCATGGAAAAGAAAATGTAAAGCCAAGAGGTAATTTCTTATGCTTCAGGTTTTTGGTCTCCATGAAGTCTAACAGACAATCAGCAACGTAATCAAAGAGCTGCACAAAAAGAGAGGACAGTTGGGCTGTGTCCTGCAGGCAAGTGCTCCAGCACAGCACCACCACAGCAGTGCCCTACCTCGGCTCCGTTCCCCTGTATGACTTCCTTGGGTGTGGGGTAAAACTTGCTCTCCAGCTGGCTGCTCTGCTTCCCATCATCAAACACCTTCACTTGGTGGGCACGAAACTGGGAGCCACCCAGGTCAACAGCAAGGAAGTCACCCTTCTCTGCAACACAAGTGGGCAACCATCACTGGGGATGGCCACGAAGCACGGCTCCGATGCCATGCTGAGGGCCACAGCCCAGGGCACTCCCTGGCCACAGCCACAGGCTCTCCTGCCCCCTCATGGCAGATCCTTATCCTATGGGCCTGGGAGCATCAGAAAGACTGAGAGTTGGAAACCCTAAGCAAGGCTATCAGGTCTCTCCTGTTGGCTTGGTATGTAATAGCTAATTTAATTTTTACTTGGCAGTTTGGGTTTGTCCACCCTGCTCCTTACACAGCAGCATATTTTCAAGCTGCAAAAGGATGAGCTTTTCAGCAACAAAGGCCCAAAGCAACTGCAAAGCCAACCAGAGCACACAGGGGCTGCAAAACTGTCACCTGAAATGTGGGAGAATCAGAGTGTGCAATCATTACCTGTAGCCAGTAAAGGATGCAGGATTTCCAGGTATATGTTAAGACTCAGCTCTAGTGCAGAAGTTGACTTCCAAGCAGGGCAAAACTAATTTGCTGCCTCAAGTCAACCAACACAATCCTTTTCAAATGCCTTTTGGTGTTTCTGTAAAAGTATCATTTTGTTTCACAGGCTTCCCCAAACACATACTTCTCCAGCAGCAGACCTCAGATGGAAGGACAGTTTGGCCTCACTGCTACAATAAAACAGCTGTTTATCCCACACACAGGAAAAGGCCCTTCCCAAAAGGAAAACACCTGTGGTACGTGCCTAGCCTTGCATGATCTTTGTTCCACAGTCCAAATACCTGATTAAATTTACCAAATCTGGTCTGAATCCTGCACAAATTTACTTGGTTAAACCTGAGAAAAATGTAATTTTCTGTCAGCCTGCACTACCAGGAGCCAGCTGAGGAGTTATTTTGGATGTGTATACTTCTCCAACAAGATGGGCTTTTAGTTCCTATCTCACATCACATCCTCCCAGAGGACACTACTGCACTTTCTCCCTCTCTGTTCAAGTCTCAGCTGAAGAAAGAGAGCAGACAGTTTCCTGGTGGACCCCATTCAGAAACAGATTTTCCCAATGCAGAAGGCAAGGAAGGGCAGAAGGGATCACTTTTTGGGGAATTAGAAAAAGCAGTGCAGAGTCTGGGTATCACAGCTCTGAGGATGCCACGTTGCTGTCATTTGGCAATTTGAGGGGTTTCACCGCAGCATCCTGCCCTCCCTGTAGCTCCAAGAAGGCCAGGCCTCACATCCCACAGCTGCAGTACACTGCACTGCAGGCTCTGAGCTGTAGAGGCTGCCCTTGCCATGTCCAGCCACAGCTCCTGCAGCAAGGCCTGCTCTAGGAACAGACGGGAGAGGTTGTTCCTGAGCGCTTACTAGGTCCTTTCCTCAAACAAGCAGCACTAGGTCAAAATCCACCTGGTGCAAGGAAAAAACCTCTCTGCCAGCATTTCCCCACGCTCAAAATAAACACCTGCTTTCTCAGTGAGATAGGCAGTAACCCAAAGCCACTGGCTGCCCTGTGTCTCTGCTGTGCTATCCTGGAGCACTGGCAGCAACTCATCTTGCCAAAGCAGCAGTGCTGTGCTGGAGCAGGGGGACTCACCTGAGCCGTCGGGCAGCGAGCGCACGAACGACGGCAGCATTTTCACTGTTGCCGTGGGGTTCGTGTCCCTGCCCAGGCCCTTCACCATCTCGGCCTGGAATCGAGCCATCACATCCAGCAAGACATCGTCGGAGAGGCGCATGTGGTACAGGTACCTGTCAACCTGCAAAGATGGAAGGTGTTACTCAGAGGCACGCAGGCCCCTCGGTGCTCAGCAGCTGCTGATTGTTCATTTCATTTTTGACCTCCGCACCTAAGTTTTCATGACTGTCAGTGCAAGCAAGCTCCAGTTCATCATCAGGACAGTCACTCTTCTAAAAATTTTGTTTTGAAAATGTTTAATGCAGCCTTGGTGAATTACTGCCCAAAAGCTGGCCATCTTTTTTGATGGCTCAATAACTTGACAATTTACGTAAGCCCATGAGATTTGCTTGAGACCCTGGCAAGCTGTTTTCACACCACCTGCTCCTCCTATAGATGTAATGAACTGGAACTGCAAAGTATCTCGATCCGGTGAGAATTTGACCTCTCTGAGGCAGGTCCAGAAAATGCCATCAGTACCCAAGCGTGTCAGCCACAATCCAAAAACATCTATTCAGCTACTGCTTCGCTCCACAGACAATTAACTTTGTTGGCATGCCAGGCTGGAACTCAAAGCCTTTTTCTCACTCCAGCTCTGCTCTCCATTCTCTTGCGATTCTAGGATCTAAAACACATTTTTGGGTGCAATCAATACCCTTTGTTAAAGGTCTGTAACTCACAAAATAGAAGTCTATCAATAATATAACTCTATCAAAATAGAAGCCAGCTGATTATAAAGGAATTCAAAATTATCTATGAAGCAGCTCATTCAGATAAACCGGCAGAGAAGCTAATCAGTGTTCATGTACAGCTTCATCAGGGGAAAGTGATAGGTTTTTTCCTTGAGGACCACACGCTGCTGGGACTGACACGTACCTGCAGGGCTGTAAGTGGCGTGGCCTAGAAACTACATAGCTGGGTACAACAAAGGATTAACACAGGGAAGTAAGAATCTGTCAACATCCAGAAGTTTTCCACTGGGGAGACAGACTTTGGTGCTGTATGAACATGATGCAGGCATAATAATTGCGTGCTCCAAATAGCTGGATGCCTCCTGAAGGGTAATTTGTGTTCACATCCCACTCCCCACCACATGAGACTCGGGGCCAGAGGAGGTGGGTAGGGGAGAGAGGTGAGACAGTTTCCAATGCTTTGCTACTACAGACGCTCAGCTCTTGCACCACAGGCTATGTTGTTATGGTGCTCTATCTGTTCAGAGCATTTCATCAGTACCATTTACATAGGCAGGTCTGGAGGGCTGGAAGGACACACAGCAAGTCCCACCAGCAGTAAGGCAGGATTTAAAAGGTTGCATTGTTTAAACAGAGGGCAATGCAGGTTGCAGATAAATTGGTCTCTGCCACAATTTGGACTGGCCACCTATTTTAATGAGGCACAAACTAGTTACCTATTCACAGTCCCATTTTAAACTGATGGTCAGCAGTGACCCACCTGAAAGAGCCAGGACCCTGAAAGTCACTCCAGCACTTACTTAACACACACAGAAGAGAAAGTGTTAAACTACAAGATACAATTGTCCTAGAGCAGCAGCTGCCTTTGGATACAGCTGTGCCTTGAAAAGGCCATTATTCAGATTTGTCTTCGTAGCCCTCGTTTGCACAAGCACTTTATTTCCTCCAAGGTTTTTTTGAGGTCCCACCACTGTGTAGGATCCATCACCTCAGCCCACGCACCCGTACTGCTTTTTTGGAGAAAATACAATGGCTGGAGACACACAGCACTCATGCACTCTGACACAGACCCTAATAGCCTTGTGACAGAAATCCCTGTGGGGAAGAAAACCCCCAAGAGTAATAAAAATTACCATGTCTGTTTGCAGAGAACACGCACTAGCTCCCTGCTGCCCCCAGACATTGCATTTCCCACCCTGTTTACCTACAACCATAGGAGCAGACAGTCCTCTCCAAGGAACTAGATAAGGCAGAGCCCAGGAAAGCCTGCTGGCTCTCCAGCCTGACTTACAACCAGAGCAAGGCCCTGCTCACATAGCCATTTACTTGTAAACACAGGAATGGCCAGGCTTTGCTAAACCAAACTCATTGCCTCCCTCCCATGGCACAGGAACAGTGCCTTGCCTCATTTATGGAAATAGCACTGTCTTCATGGCAGGCAGGGTCTTGGTTTTGCCACCACAGGGAAAATAAGCCTGGGGAGGGAGAGGTGGGAAGACGTTCCTTCTTTCTAATTAGGGACAAATCAATTCTGTTCTGTACAGCCTACCCTAGGCTCCTTAAAAGAGAAGTCTGAGGAGCATGTGGTTTCTTGCCTTCTGGAAGGGCTAGTTTGCACCTAGCAGAAAGACTTTGATATTTTTAATGGCTTTGTCAGAATTCCTCTGCCCCCTTGTCTCCACTGTCCTCACTCAACTACAAGCTGGATGTTTCTCTGAAAAGCCCAGTACACCCAAGCACTGGTCCACAAGGTCTCTCTCTTTCTTAGTAAAAAGAAAGAATAGTACTCTCTAGATGTGAGATCAGCTCCTCACACAGGGGAGGGGCATCGAGGCATTTTTCTGATCACATTAAATCCTAGGGATAAAAGGGCTATGACTGAGTCAGAGACATCTGATTGCTGAGATACCAGTACCTCTCTTGGAATGCCTCTCTCCAAAACAGAATTAATGGAAGAAGTCCTCCTTGGAACTAGCCACGCCATGTTTTGGGCACAGAGAGCAGAACCCAGAGTTGCTCACTTTGCTGATGAGCTCAGTGATGCAAGCAGATATGGACCTTGGATCTCCCACCATGCATCCACAGACCCACCTCCCACTGGCTGGAAAATCACAGGACAGAGCCTGGCAGCAATGGCCACCAGACTGCACCCAATGAAGACACCAGGAATACAGAGGACCCGCAGGGGACATGTCCACAAACCAGAGGACCTCTGACCCATGAAGCTTACAGGTCTCACACGGTCTTACGATGGACATAAGCCCAAAAACCCATTTCAGCATGGGTATGAAGGTAGATTAGGGAAGAGCAACCACTGGGCAGCTCACACCCAGTACTGATAACTTCTGACGTGAGCCATCTTGAGCTTTTCCAACTGTAATTAAAGGTCACACCTATAAACATCAGAGCAATTAGACAGTTTTGGATAACCAGTGAGGAGGCACAGGCACACCAACACCAGCTGGAAATCTCTCCTGAATCTCAGCAGACCCAGACCAAAGACCACAGGGTTTTCCCTATCTCTGCTACGTGACTTGGCTCCTGATTCCAACTCAGATTGAGAAATCCCATCGTTCATGCTACACTTGCAAAACGACTCAGCGAGAGTCATCCTTTCTGTCCTCTGGGCTCTGCCACACCATGCCAGATAAAGCTTAAGCACTTTCCCTTACTGAAGGGAATTTGCTCCATTACTGGGAGAGCATTTTTAACTGTGCAGGGAAAACCACAAAACAGACCTATTTTCACACTCGTCAGGTGCTTTAGGGTCTAAATACTCTTACCCCATTTGGCTCAATGGCTTTAGTGGATAAAGCCATTATATGGTCTGCATTACGTACTGGGTAATTCCATATCTGGGTAACACAGTTCTCAAAATAGCAATCAGCTAACGCTGCATCTTACCTTTTTTATTTGATCCTCTTTTAGCTTTGTGAAATGGAAAGCTAGCAAATGGACAGCAAACATTTTCTTGAAGCAGATGGATGAGTCAGTAGTGACAGAGCTGCTGTGAATAACTCCAAAGCGACAGGTCTTTATTCACGAAGCTGGAGCTAGAGAAACTTCAGCAGAGGCATTTTCCCCAGTGTGGAATAGTAGAGTTCCTGGGAAATTGAGTCCAGAAATAAATCCATCCAGTGTGATCGGGTCAGTGATTAAACTTCTGCCTCTTTGTATCACACCCCCCCCACACCAACCCAAAGTCCCTCCCTCCCCAGCTACACACTTCATTGTGCCAGAGCAGGCACCTGGAGAGCTGCCAAGCTGAAGGGGAGAAAAATCGATTTTGTTACTGCCCCACTTGGGAATTGTTACCACTCCTCAATGCAGTTGCTACGCAGCCTGCCTCGCTTCAGTCCGGGGGCTGACAGGCTCCCACCACTGCTGCGGGCAGCCGAGCGCTGCCGGGAATCTGGAAACTTAAGAGGGTTTTTTAGGTTTCTTCCCTCTGCTCAGCGCTCCCACTTGTGAGACAAGCTTTTCTGCATGAATTAACTTCACTCTAGTTCTGCACATTGCACCCTTATCTGCAGCTTTGTACCAATTAAGCTTCAACTGTGTAAAAGGGCAAAGAGACACACAGACCCCTGCCCCCAGCTGGAATACCTCTTGTGCAATTCCCAGCAGAGAGGCTTTGGACTGATTCTTCTTCTTTCACCCAAAGTTTCAGACCAGTGAAGATCCTCAGTACTGCAAAATCTGGGGAGAGGACAGATTTAGCTGGCAGGTAGCAGTGACTGCCCCACTGGAAGGATGCCTTTAACTGGCAGCACAGAGCACCTACAGCAAGAGCAGCATCCTCACACCATCAAATTTTGGCACAGCCTTTAACCATCACTCTCAAATTCATTCTGAATACACAAATGTTTCCAGGATTTTGTCACTGTATCAAGTGATATGGACTATGGAAACGTCATCCAAAGAAAACCCGGAGAAATGCTGACACAAAGGAGAGGGGAAAAAAAAAAAAAAAAGGCATTCTCATGGGGTAATTAGAGGCTCATTCTCAAACTACACCTACACACAGTGTGTTTCCCCCCAGTTACTGTTCAGATGAACTGAGCACAATTGCTGCAGACAATTGTCACCCTGAATTTTGCAGAACAAGATAACAATTAAAAATTATTTTGATAGATTAGAAAAACAGCAGGGGGAGAAGAGGAAAGGGGGAGGGAGTGCCAAGTAATGTGAGGAAACACAAAGAACTACTGAGCAGTAGAAAATTGTCTAGAGATCCAGAGAAGGGCAGAGGCAGCCTGTCAGCAGAAAGGATGTCTGGCTACATCAGTTTATAGCCTAGAGTGGACCCAACAATCTCATGCTGTTGTAAAAAGAAAAAAGTACAACTGATCATGCTGGGCTCTACATACAGGAGTATAATCCACAGACACACAAACTAACACTCAACTCCATACTCAGCACCAGTCTCAGAAAGCAGACTCTGCCCAGTCCTGTCAGCTATGGCACGTCAAGAAGGCAGGGATCAGGAGGAGTTAGCTCTGCTGGACATCAGGAGCAGTCACAGGTCACATTTTTTCAGCTTCTGATCACGAGGAAAGATTGAAAGAGCTGAGGGAGGGGAACTCCCTCTGCAGAGACAAATTATACAGAACCTCTGCTAGGAAAGGTCTTTTTCTTTTTTTCTCCTCCTGCCTTGCATCAGGGATGAGCTCTGGACACTGGGAGATCCTGCCAGCTCTATTTATTTTCCATTACTCTAGAACAAGAGTAAAGCAGACAGAGTGGCTGAGCAGTCCATAAATAGGGCTTGTTCTAAAATTAGGCCTTTGATCTTCGAGAGAAAGAGAGAAAAGAAAGAAGAAAATAAGCCACACTACCAGCCAGAAAGCACGGTTCACTTCTCCTCTATTCATCTTTTAATAACTGCTGGCTCGTTAAGTCAGACACTGACTCCCAAAGGGACTGTCTCTCTCCTCATTGTTTACCCATGTCATCCGAGTCACAACCCCTCTGGCCAGCAAAATTGAAAACATCACCTTTCAAGCTCCATCCCACTTTGATCCAGAGCTCATTGTGTCTGTAATACAGTAGATTTATTTTTCATTCTCTCTTTTCTTTCTTTCTCTGATGGACACCACTGGAAAAGGGTCTCAAAGATCTAAATGTTCCTAAACTGGCAGCAGGCTCTGTGAAATACCTGACATGTCAGAATCACTGCATAACTTGTTCGCTCATCCCTGGTGCATCCCAGCTTCCGGCAGGCTGTTGTGCAAGAAAAGACATTATCTCATTTCCACACAGACAGCAGTTCAATGTACCAAGGGCCCAACACCCAAAACTGTTACAGCCATTTTGTACATATCCCAGCCAGGACAGGAGAACCAATCCAGGCCCAAGTGAACAGATCAGCTGCAACTGCATGCAGCTTGGAAGCTTGAGGTGATGTTGTTTTTCCCCTTCGTTAGTGCTGCATCCAATAAAAGTTATTCACAAACCTTCCCTCCCTGCTTTGCAAGGACCAACAAGACTTCCAAATTGTAATACCCCTCTCTGCTTTCTTCTCCTGCAGTTCTGCCTCCAAACCCCATCTCAAGGCACAACGGAGAATCCTGAAGTCTGGTGCTCGTCTGCCTCCCACAGCCTTGCAGTCAAAGGCCTGCAGAAAAAAGGAGCTCATAGCTACAACGGGGAAACTCACAAAAATGTCTTGAGTACATCAGCTAAACATACCCTGGTTACCTCCAGAAAGAGGTACTGTATCAATAAGCATTGTGGTGCAAGATAAACTCATCTATCTTTGGTAAGGTATCAAAGACAGTGGCAATGCTGGCTGCTGAATTTGGTACCCAGGTTAACAAGGAGACAGTAGACAAGGCTACTAGCAAGTCATCAGGCAAAATCCTTTGTTAGAGCTTATGATTCCAAGACCCTTGGAATCATTCCCTTAAAACACATTCCCCCTTCCCTGCAGCAGCAGCTGCTTCATTCCCCATTATATTCCCACAAGTTCATCAAAGCTCAGAAGAGAAAGGGGTCCCCATATTCTTCCTGCATATGCCCCTCCTGGAGCAACATCAGGATATAAAGTAAGGCAGAACATCTGAGGGGACTGACTGGAAAAATGAGAAGAGATGGAAACAGCACAAACAGAGCATGCTGGGCTTGAAAGACAGAAGGATTTTACCAAGCAGTGCTGTTACAATCAGCATTTTACATCTGAAGGACAGCAAATAAACAATTAATGAAAAAAACTTCCAAACATCTCTAATTTCAATGCCTGAAATTAATCTGGAAATATGAACACCTGAAATAGTTTTGCAAACGTGATTCCCAGATCAAGTGAACAGTGGTGTTGTTGCTCAAAAACAAAGCTTCAGCACAGTCCCACAAGGCAGGTTAAAAATGGGTAGTTGGGGTAACTGCACCACACCAGTCCAGATTGTAACACATGGGAGCAATTTGGCAGCCATTCTAATGGGAGTCAATGACAGCCACACCATTAGCCCAGAAGAAAAGAAAACTTTCATAAAGTCAGCCTGGAAACGCCTGAATAAACTTCAGAGCTTCTAAAACAGTTACTATGGAGTCACTATGGAAACAAGCAATGAGTTAAGCAAAGTGCTAATCTCAGCAAAATACAAAAAAGAATGCTTATAGTCATTTAGCTTCCTTATTGCAAGGCTTGGTGCTGAAACACAAGGCTGGCTTACACCCTGAAGTCCCAGACACTCTTTCCTTGCTCAAAAATATACACTAGTACTCAGCTTACTGTATGATTAAAGGATAAATTCAACCTAACAGACTAGAAACAAAGCACAACAGCAATGTGGGTCTCCCACAATCCAACCTCACATACACTGGGCAGAGAAAAGAGTTGTCCATGGTGGACAACCAAGGTGGTTTCAAACAGTGGTTTGCAAACCCACCTTGGATCTGGGGTAAGTGCAGTCCCAGAGGTAAGTGGGACAATACAAGTGGTCAAAACGTGCCTGCAGGCTTGAGCAACTACCACTTCCCTTCCAGTGAGCGCCAAGGAACAAGGAGGCAATTGATACCACTCCATCACACAACCCCCATCACACAAGCTGTGTGAATAGCAGCAAATGCAACACATTTGTAAGGGTTAATGCAAGCTCGCCCTCTGTGCAAGTTGTGCTGCTGTTCAGCAGGACTCGGGGAAAGCAAAGCTGAATTACTCGTCCACAAAGCAGAAAATCCACAACACTCACATGGGCCATTGCCACACACATAGAGCTGCTTGGTTTTTCTTGGAGGAGGAAAAAAAGATGTGGCTTTGCAGGGGAAGGGCCTAAAGTTTTCTCTTCCCACCAGTACTGTACTGAAACCAGCAGGAGATCATGTGGACCAGAAACATTTACGTACTGTTTACTTTCTAGTAAACAATGAGGAAAGAGTACATGAACTACACTGAAAACAGCTGTAAAAACATTTTTCAAACTGCTGCAGATTTGTTTCTGAACAGTGGCATAAAGGATTGATACCAGGAGAAAGAAAAGGGGATTCAGGGCAAACTTTCAGCCTGTAGAGAAACACAGCTAACTTCAGAAAGTCAGGTATTTGATAGTGAAACTCAACCTGGATTTTAAAGGTTTCCCAACATTAACACAAGCAGGATCTGTGCACTTGTACACAGCCAACCCCAGATGGATCATCAGTGTAGCGTTATTCTCGTCAGGCAGCCCAGCAACATGCCCAAGTGCTGAAACCCATTTCTGTAAATACACAGCAGTTTCAGCATCTGATTCCTTCCACTCTCCAGTATCCATACTGGGAGCTCAAAAGCACACCTTAAAGCTGCTCACACAAAAACCAAATCACACAGCATCAGTAATTACTGCTCAGATTACAGAACTGAAATTTACTCAAAAATTCTTGTAGCCAGAATTCCATCATTCCCAACACACTACCACAAATGCTTTTCACCTCCTTCCACATTTTCACAGGATACAAAGCTTAGAGGCACATGATTCCTATCACCATTCTGAGCTAATTTTGGTCCACGCTGTTCATTTCTTGGTTGTGGTCTGTTAAACTCTGCTCTTTGGGAAGGGGTGGAATGAGTAGCTAATTCATTACTAGTGAAATATCTGACATTTATTGATGATGAGAGGATATCTTGCAAGAAGACACCAAGTTCGAATTTTCACATAGCAGTAGATCATACACTTATGCTGAACACCATGATTGAAAGAGTGTACAGCTGAGTGGTAAAAGCAAACTTATGGCCTCTGAGCTTTTAAGAGTCCATTTCTCTGAGTGCTTCACATTACTGATCACAGGAGAAGGAAAAATATCAAGGAGCTGCAGCAGTGTAAACATGAAATGCCACAGAAGTTATTAAAATAGTATTTTATTTTATGAAGAAAAACTAAACAGAATTAGGACATGGTTCTATTTTCTTTTTTTCCCTGTTTCCTTTAAACGATGCTGATCATCTCTTTTTGAGCCAAAGCCATATCTACCATTCCTGTGCTGATCTTGCCACTCACTCTCCAGCTGTCTCAGCATTTCCTGCGTCAGAAGTCCCTCCCGCAGCAATCTGTTGGCAAGAGATCCACGTCCATAGCTTTTCAGATCCTCCTGCCTGCTACCAAGCCGAGAGGGTCTCAAGTTCTTCGCTCTTCTTAGCCCTGCAGCCTCCACTGCAATGGACAGTGCCTCTGCGGAGGCTGCATCGTGACGGTCTGAAACCACCCTGGCATCCTTCTTAGTCCTTAAGAGAGGAAAGTCTTCTGACACGACTGCAGCTGTGCCAGGAACAGCTGCAGACTGGGATGCTCGGATGAGCTTTGTGATGTTGCAGACACCAATTTGTATAATGTTGTCGAGCTTTTTCTGAATATCCCTCACAAGGACAGCGTCAGGGAACATATCCATGAAGCGGTAACTGAAGAGAGGCAAAAGAACACACAATTAAACCTTCTCACTGGGACAAAAATGGGATACATACTAAGTAAAAAAAAACCATTTATTACATGTTGCATGGGAAGGTCACTGTATTTTAATTCACATTTCAGCTGCTCCAGTCCAGGATCGCCTTGTTTCTACCTTTCTCTTTCTGCGAGTCACAAACTGCTCTCTGCAGAACTCACTCGCTCACCATTGCTACACTTGCATTGGTCAAGATCCTCTAAAGGGCCAAAGGAGCCCATCCCGCACCACATACCCACAGGCTTGAAGATCCTGTGCTTCTAGGGCTGTAAGTCATAAATAGTAGGAAAACATAAAAAACCAGCTTTCAAGCACAAAGACAATACCTTAACCACAGATAGAGGTCAAAAACATCATGCACAGCTTCAAGGTGTACAAGTTCTTTGATGTTTTTTGGAGCAGCTAAGGGCCACTTGGTGTGCCGGCAGAGCCAGTCAAACGTCAGAGGCTCATTTCTACTGAACTGTCGTGCAAACTGAAAAACAAGCAAATGCAGTCGAATCCTCAGTTAGTCTGGAAAGAAGAAATCCCCAAAGAGTTAAATTCCCCAGAGTCGGCATACAAAGAATACTCCAGAAAATACCTGCTTTGTTTTGAAACCCAAATGCCACACATTCTTTTACTTAATTGCTCAACACAGGAGTCACCTCTCCTTTCCAGGGCCTCATTAACACAATTTGTCCACGGGCCATGCACAGAGTTAAGCAACAAAAGCACAGAGCTATCCAGAAAATCGTAACACTGAAGGCATTTGATTTCATCTAGCAAAGCAGATGGACTTTGTGTCTTTTTTAATCCTCCTCCTCCTCCTATTTGGTTAATTATCTTTTTTCAGAGTTGCCACGGTTTAGAATATTAAATGTATTCCCTGGTTTAGGAAATGCACTACCCACAACCCAAACAGATTAATCTGCACTAGAAATCAGCCCTTCTGAAACCCAGACACCTCAGCTCCTTAACTAACAGAAAAACAAATCAAGTAAGATTTAAATCTAAAATTTTCAAGAGTACTGATGACTTGGAGTAACTGCTTCCTAACTGGCTGATACTAAAATAGGTTTTTTTGGCCAAGGAATGGGGCTTAAATTCACACAAGCATTCACAACAGCCTGCCTCCCTCTAACACCACATTATGCCCCCTCTGCACCTTCACTACTTGGAATCCAAATGCTCAGCATTTTCCTAATGAGGCACTTTTTTCAACTGTTCATTCAATCACTCATTTTTTAAAGATTATTGGCCATTTTTGAAATGCAGGGTTCTAATATTTGTGACATGAGGGCACCACATCAGTTTCATTTTTATACTATTTCATTTAAAAAGTTTAATGCAGGCTTTAAAAAGAGAACAATGGCAATACTGTCTAACAAAGTAACAGTCGCAAGTGACATCATTATTAACCCTGAAAAACAGAAAAATCAGCTGAATACAAATTCTTCAAAATAATCACTCTGGGGGCACAGCAAAAAACAATTCATCCAGGCCTGAAAAGTAAAGTGACATAATTCTGAGAGCAACTTACAGCTCTGTGTTTTCTGAAGTTTAAATTCTATGTAACTGTATTATAGCATCAGCAATCACCCTTAATTCCCACATTCTCTTCTTTTGTTTGCAAGCTAACAGCTGGAAGGAGCAGTAACTTGTTTTTTAATGACTGCTTTCAGGAACACTATAGCGCAAAGCTTAACAGTGCACAAGTCACTAGGGAACACAACTCTCATCTCTCCCAGTTCAGAGCTCACATACAAGGACAAGCAGTAGGATTTTCTGAGGCAAACAGCAGAGAAGCTATCCAAACTAATTTACATCATGAAAACCAGTTCTCAGAAGTTAAAAGCTTTGGTCAATAAAAATAGTGAAGAATTCGATTAAGAAAAAAAATACATGTCCAGCTCTTTTATATATCTTATACTACCTGTGAGCACTCTAAGAATGCTCTCAAATGATCTGATGGCAAAACCCACAACAAATATAGCAGCTAGGTACAGTCCCAGTGCACCAAGACCCACTTGGTCCAATATAAACACCACATTTTTTTGAGGGAAAAAAAAAATAGCTGACCTTCAACAAAGTGGTGCACACAAAAGGCTCTTTTCTGTTCAAGGGCGCAGTGCAGAAGACATATCGTGATCGCAGATTTAGTGGAATGTGCTGAATCATATCTGCTAGAAATTTAAAGTCATCAATATTGCAGACAAAGTACATCCCATCAACTTGTGAGAGGCTCACAAAAATATCCTGTGAAAAAAAAACCAAATATAAGAATGTTATTACAGGAGAGGTAACTTTGTATTACCAAACCAAAAAATTATTTAGAGTTTAAAAGGCTAGTTATACTGAAAGAACAGTTAAAAACAATCGAATTTGACCACAGTAATAAAAAAGTGGGCAGGGGAGCTCCCCCTGCTCTTTTAGCAGAATTTGCGTTAAATTCTCCAACACAGGATCAGAGGAGAAGACATAACACACTACACTTTATTTAAATGCTTTCAGTTAGTCTCCTAAATAACAAAGTTCTGGAAGGGTACATTTTAGTTACAAGGAACACCATCACAGGAACCGGTTATCACTATGTTCAGAAATTTCTCCAGTTTTGTCACTTAGCATAACCCAAAAAGCTAACTTTCCAGCATAAAATTCAATAATTGAGGTATTTTTAGCTCAATGTCAGGATTAGATCTATTTTAGGAAGAAAGAAAACACAAGCTAAATACAGTATTCCAATAGAGGAGTTCAAAGAAAACACGAGACATACTCGAGGTCTGAAGAAACAGAAGATGCAGTGCACCCTGCAGAGGGAATTTTATGGGTCCCCAAAATTATTTCTCTAATGTACATCTTTGAAAGATTTTTTTAAAATATCTTTAAAGAAACGCTGAGCTTTTTAATTAAATATGTGACTGAACATTTAAGAGATCAAAAACAACACGAGGTTTGTATCTTAATACTTCTATGCTAGCCCAGAAATTGCTAATTTTAAAATTTTAAACATGTGCTGTTACCCTACCAGCCTAAGTCTTCCAGGACGTCTCCAGGTATAATCTTTTAGGTCAAGGTTAGAAATATACATTTTGCTACATAACAGCACATCAGCAGAGAACAAAAATTCACATTTAAAACCATGAAAGCTGCCAAGAATTTCTCAGTGTACTAAAAGCTGTGATACTATTCTTTAAATACAGTATTGGAAACTTAATTTCTATTTAAAATGTTTAGGTACATCCAAAAGAACTAGTATCTATCTAAAGAGGAGATCAAATTGATCCCACAAAATCCGTTTTCTAAAAGTAATAAGCACACTGTTTTACCACAAAATCTGCAAAAATAGGAAAAAAAAAATCACTCAGATATGTGGAAATCTGGCATGACCAGCCTAGTTTCCCAGGGATTTTCAAATAATTTATCTAAATTTTGATCTCTAATATCTTCAGCCTTAGACCAAAATGTCTACATTTAAAATTCAGAAAAGCTGGAATGAAAAAGCTGCTGCACAGTCTTAAACAAGTGTAAAAATGACTGACACGTTTCAACAGCCTTCAAGTTTATTGTAACACAGAAAAGTTAAACATCCTAAACCTATCTTCACTCACTGTGTGGTAGAGAGAAGAATCCAACTGACAAAAAAATACAATGCAAGGCTGTCTGTCAGGTCTCCCAAGGGCAAGTTTGTACAAAAGCAGTGACTATAAGTAATACTTCATTTTTAAAGCAGAAGCTAATATTTTGATCATTCTTACAATTAAGTTGGATAGAGTAGCATCAGGAAGATGATAAGCAAACATTTCTATTTGCTCAGGAGTAGGATGTAGGCCAGCTGCCTAAAAGGAAAATAAAGAAAAAACTTCCATTAATTCTCAATATTGTTTTAAAGTCAATGCACCAGAAACAACATATTGAAAGACAAAATGCAAGAAACCAAAGCACCCTGCAGACTCCAGTTTATTTAGTACACTTAGCTGAAACTTAAGAACTTTTGTGCTTGAGCTTTTAATTCTTAAAAGAGCGATATATTCAATATAAAAGCAACACTGCAAGTCTCCAAATGGGACATACAGCCGAAGTCACTCTAGCATAACACAACCCACTTTTATCACTGAATTGTAAACAGACACAAGGAAAAATAATTTGGGATCAGAATATCATAAGCCAGCCCCAGAGCACATCTGTACAAACTGGGTACTGCGGCTCTCACCTTCACAGGGGGCACAGCCTCACTCAGAATTTCCTTCAGCTGCACCAGGTCATCGTGATGCATTGTGGTGACTTCTCCCTGCTTGAAGGAGGAGCCAAAACGCCCAGCCCTGCCTGCAATCTGGAGAGCCTGGGAGGTGGTAATGGAGTCTATTTCCTTCTCTCCCTTCTCATTGACAGTCGGCTTTACTATGGAGTTAAAAATTATTCTTCTTATACACCTGAAATATTTCAACAAAAACAAAGAGGAATCCTTTTTTGCAAATCACTTCCAATATGAAGAATTAAAGCTTTTACTTTTTTCTCTTCTATAAATGAGAGTATCATAGATACTACTTACAGACACAGCATATTCTAAAGGGCAGGATAAGGCTACTGGCTAGATGCAGGAGAATCATCATCCCTGCACACATAATCATGACCTAATAGGGGTCCAATCCATTCATCAACACCTGCCTCAGTAGTTTGTAGCAATGTGATTGGCATGTCCTTCACCACCGAAATACATCTGAAACTGGGCTGAACTTGCTCTGTATTTCAGAAATGCAAGAGAGTGATAACTCTGACAGCCTAGCACATTTGACTCCAGTTGATCCAGTAGGCCCTGTCATCCACTGCCAACTATCACATTGAATTAGGCCAAGGGAGCCATTTAGTTCTTGGAATCAGCTTTAAAATTAAAGCGTAGTTCTGCCTAACCAAATTGATCGCTACTTCAAAATTGAAATGTAGGTACTGTGTTATCTAGACACAGCAGATATTTAGATGAGTTAATCAGACTGGGAGATAAAAAGCAAGGAAATTAATGTGGCCATCAGACCCAAGCGAAAATAAAAGTTCCATAACCTGCTGCAAGTACTTACAAATTGAGTCCCATTCCAATTGCATCTGTAGCAACTAAAATTTTGCATGGATCATCAGGATCATTGAATTTCTTTGCCTGTTCAAGCTTTGTTCCTAAAACAGAATGACAGAACACTTTGCATAGCAGACTTCATACCAAATAAAGACAATGCACCACTAAGTCCAATGTCATTATAATAGGCTGAGGAAAAAAAATAAATAAATTGGTATTTTATTGGTATTTGGCTGCTGTTGGGGGGAGGGGGCAGAAGGGATTTCAATCATTCCCAGAGCTGTGGATAGACCTCATTTAATTATATCTACCTAAAGATCAAAATTAAGTACATAATAAAGGTCTAATCCCAAGATTAAAACACCAGTCAATGAAAGCTGATTACTTTCTCTAGCTATATACAGAAGCAAAACTAGGAAACTTGCACTGCTTTATTTTAAAATAAAGAAAGCAGTACAAGGAGTTTTTTTCATAAGAAAAGCAGCAAGAAACAGAACACTCTCTTAACAATAAAAGCAAGAATGCTTTACCTGGTGGCAGACTGCCGTATATGACAGCACATTCTAATCCTCTGGCTTCAATCTGTCGGCTGACAGAGTAAATGTCATTCTTACTGAAACAGACAATGCAGTCCCCAGGACGGAGGTTATCCAAGGACTCTAGGGCATAATCCAGCACAGTCAGAGGAGTCAGTCTCTTGTAGTTTCGTACCTAGAATGAAAGTTGTCAAAGATGGTATTTTTTTAACTCAAATTCCATCATATGGAGAATAACTATCAACACATCCTGTAAAGTCAGCAAACTTGAGAGAACCGTGCCCTCCTAGAAGATCAGAACTGTAAAGGAAGTCCCTAAACAGCTGTAGCAGCTGCAGCATCCCCTGAAGGGAACTCATCAAACCACTTATTTTCTTTCAGCAAAACAGTACCACTATTTAAAACCAGAAAGAAAGAACTTTGCAACATCTTTGCTCTACAGAAACTGAGAAACATTTTAACAAGACCTCCTGCAGGATAACTTCGAGCAGTGATACCCCCAAAAGACCCTACATTTTTTCCCCTGTTTTACAGCAAAGAGAACCTGATGTCCTGTTCATAACTTCTCAGAATTACTTACTTCAACTTCCTCCCCTGTAGTGTACATGAGCTCTGTCACTAAGTCAATAGCAGCAGGTTCTCCACAAACGTGGATTTCTTCCGCACAGAGGCCTGAACAAGGTCCAGTGAAATAAAAAGCAAAATATTACTTGTTTATATACAACAGTAACTTTAGCTAGCTCTTGAAGTATCCAAAAATTGTATTTTGGTTGCTAAACACAATGAGGACTGTACTTCACCTCCTTCAACGACCCAAACCAGCACCTAAAGCCTCTCCCAGAATACACTATTCCCTTAGAGCTGCTCTTGTTCTCTTACCAGCAGGTGATAATTCATTAGTGTGATAATCAGAGCAGCCAATGCCTCATTGCACCCTCTCGGCCAAAACAAGGGGTGCCCTCAGCCACCGAACAAATGGAGCAAAGCTTTGAGTATGTTTCATTTACTACTCATGTTTTACTAACTCCCAAACCATGGCAGAACTGAAGAGTTTTGTTTTCTGCATGAATTTCCCTCTAATTCAGTCAGAACAGAAGAGGGAAAAATATGAGGTAAAGGAAGTGTAACAAATCTGCTGAACTTAGAATCAAAAGCAACAAAAGGAAGGGTCGAGGGGCAATCAGATTCCAAACTTCTGTTCCAAATATGAGGAAAAATATTTCAAAAATTCCTCTTGAAAAATTCTAAAATTATCAAAATAAGCATTCTTCTACGAATGTAACAGATTAATGCAGCTCTACAAATGAGCAATTTGCAATTAACACTATAAAATATTTAAAGTTACCATTTTTTAGCAGCATCTCTACATAAGGCAGTCTCTTGAAAACTGGTGTTGTTTCAATTGAACAGAAAAGCATACTTCTTGGAAATAGTCAACATAAAACAGCACAATGTAGTAAAGACTCCCTATCATCCAAGGAAGGAAAAATAAAAGGCGCCTGAATAAAATTTTAAAAACCCATTCATTAAGTAAAATACGACAGGTAACTTGCTGTCATGCAGACAAATCCTTTGAGGCAGAGTATCTCTCTGACTTGCTGTGAGAAGACATGAAGAAAAAATACTTTTATTTTGCATCACATATTATAACCACTTATGACTATACTGACTGCTAAGCCTGAATTTCATGTGCCACTAAGCTAATTCATTGCCACTACAAACAAACTTACCTAGAAGGGCTCTTGTCCAAGCCCAGCCTCTGGCAGGATCTCTGATCATCTGAATTTCATCAATCACAGCAACTTCATCTTAAAACAAAGAAAGAAAAACATGATGCACCAAGGAAGAGCATCTAGAACAGCAGTACAAGACATGGAGGAACTCACGGGCTTCCTAAAAAAGATTGCTCAAACAAAGCTAATCTTCTGTCACCAAAGAGCTATTCTGAGATGATCCAGGTTTCTTCAACTGCTCTATCACAGTGTAGGAATTGTTCAAACAAGAGCGAAAAAAAGCTCAGCTACTTTTGAGTCCAAGCAGTAACACACATAACGGTACCACAGATAGGACTGAAACAATTATGTGTACTTACAAGGTGTATTAGTGCTGCACATTTCAATGGTACAAGCAACATGAGGAGCCTGTCTGGCATCTTCATTGGCATACACACGTTCTTCTCCTGTCACCAGGTCACATGGCACATTCTACAGGCATTCAGAAATCTCAGGTTAAGTTTCTTTAATATAAAAGAATCCCCTTCCCAAAGGGGACAAAATCAGTTTCTTACAGTAGTTTCTAGGACAGTATAATAGAAGCTATCCAGGAAATAACTACTCAGCCTTGAGAGACTTGCGCCTTGTACTTAAGTCCTACCAGAGTGGAGGTTTAATGAAGAGGTGGTATCTGTAATTAGATGCCTTCCCCTACTCCTGCAGGAGGTTACATACTCCCCTGAGCATTTCAGAGCTGTCACACCTGCCACAAAAGAACTGTTAGAAGAGTACAAGAGGCTCACAAAGCAAGGCCCAGCAGTGAAGGACCCTTGCAAGCCCCAGCCTGCTCCAGCTCCTTTGGCAATTAATGGGAGCTCCTACTGCCAGCCTCCCCTGCTGCCTTATACTCACACAGCAAGAGCTCATGAGAAACAGCTGTGAGAGACAGCTGAGGCCACCCCCCTGCCAGCCCTACACTCCTTGGTGCTGATGGCTGCTCCATCCAAACCTACAGCCACCTGCAGAGCCCTGCTGGAAGCCCTGTTTAAGCCCCAAGGGCCTAAACGTGATCCAGGAGCCACCAACTGAAAAGTTCTTGCACACAGTAAACAGGTGGGAGAAAAGTTCAGTAACCACTACCAAGGAACATCACTGCATGGTGCCCACAGTCACCATGTACCACAGTCACCCGTGGTACATCCCAGGTATCTCCTAGGACAAGCCAATCTTTCTTATGTGTTGCTCAGATAGACTGATAATAGGAGTCATACATTCTACATCAAAAAAAAAGAGAAATTACAACATCACTACTGTACACACACACTGTGCTGTATTAACACGTGATATGTGGTTATAATGCTTCAGAACTGGTCTGGTTCCCTGCAGCTGGAAACACACTAGTGAGGAGCCTCCAAAAATATGCCAGAAGCAATATAAAACACTAATGAAAATTTATGCTAGGGACCGGATATACAGCACTGCTATTCAACTCAACACATTTGAATCTGCAGAATTTTTCAAGGACGGTGAAGTGAAATATATTTAAACATTGAAGCAGAACATTGAGGGGAGTTAAGCAAGGGTAATTTTTTGTGTATAAGCCATAGTAAAGGTCATAGGCAAAAGAAGGCATGGGGCCTATGCTGAAAAACCTAATAGCAGAACCTGCCTAACCCAAGGAACAACAAATTACAGAACAGAGGCAGGTTACAGGGATGGTTGCACAGCAGCTTTGGGGACAGCACTGTTCCACGGGGGGAAATGATGTTCCATTCTGCTCCTAAAGCAGAAATGCATAACTGGTTTCACGTGAGCTAACAGCACTGCAAAGCAAAGGCACCTGTTCAAGCACAGGGCTCCGGGGACCACCTGGGGCCACTACAGGACTTTACAGACATGCATACATGAGACTGTTCCAGTACTAAGGATGCTGGTAAGTAATATGACATACTGACAGCATCATTACTCTTTTGGAAGATCTCATGAGCCAGAAGTTTTAGTGGACCGCAGTATATTCCAGATTTGGCTGACAAAAATCTCTGGATAGCATGGTAAGTTTTTCCACTGTTTGTAGGACCGGCATGGAATATTATCTTTCTCTGAATAGCCCTGGCATCTGGATACCTACAGCAAAGACAAAAAAAAGCAGATCTGGTGAACATTTATCCAGATACTGATTCAGGAGAAACTAGAAATTAGCTTAAGCATTTATTTATTAATAGATTTTAATGTGTGTTGAAAGCAGAAATACCAAGTTCTTCGAGACAGTGTAAAGAGGTTACTACGTCTTACACACTGATCTTCTAAGTCATATAATGCTTTCAAAGATTCCGAGTGAAATTCACATATTGCGTTCAAAACAATTCTCATTACTCGTCCAATTCTCTCTCCTTGAGCTTATCAATATTTTAATGTTTTGATGTGCTACTTCCCAAACATATTGTCAGAAAACATCTTCCTGGAAAAGCCACACCAACTCAGTGACTTTCATAGCTAATATAATCTTATTTTCTTTTTAATTCACTGTGATCTATCTTGTAAAAAATGTAAGAGTTCCTGACACAAATTATTATAAAAACAGAGAAATGGATCTGAAAATGTAGCATAATTACACTTAAGTCCACAGTCTATGGAGTTCTGTGACACCAAAAGAAAACAATGCAACCATTTCACCACACTGACCAGTTGGGTGGCAGCCTCAAATCGCTGATCTTGCGCAGATCATCCATGCAGTCCAGCATTGGAAAGATCTGCTTTGCATGCCTCAGGAAAAACGGAAACAGATCATCTACATGACCTAGAAGAACAAATCCTTTTCAGAAAGTTTGCGTGCTTGTTTGAGTGTGTACTTCCATAATAAACTTTGAAAAAAAATTTTCTACTACTTCCACCCCACACTTACGTAATCCTTTCAACTTCTGGCTCTCTACAAAATTCAATAGTTATCTCAGTGGCAGAAAAGGAAACTAACATGAGTGCATGGACTCATTTAGAAATGGAATACAAACGCAATAATATGAAAAAATGCATCTCATTTCAGTATGTTCACTCTGGTCAGCCTACTTGCCTAGAGAACTTCTAAGTAAAATGAGAGACTGCGGAAAAGCTGGATGAGAAACAGCTTTTCTGTCCTAAGAAGATTTTAGCCCTTTCTTCTTAAATTCATGTAGTGCCTTGGAATAAAATAAAATAAAAGCTTTTAAAGAGCTTTTATGAATAAACAGAGAAAAACAGATTTGCAGATTCTCCAAGCTACCGAGATTTAGGATGCTGGCTCCAAATTCTAAGTTTCCAATCCCTAGGAGAGAAAATAAAAATACTAAAATCAACTCAGAAGAGAAATTCAGGTTCATTCTTCTGAATGTTTGCAGAGTAGACCTGTGGGCCTTAAACGTCTCATTTCAGGTCACACTCCAACTGTCCAGCTCTCATAGAATTTCAGAGAACTATCTTGATCTAAAAAGCTGTTATTATAAAATATACACACACAAAAAGAAAAAGCAGTGGTTTGGGGTTTGTTGGAGCTTTTTTGTTGGGGGGGGGAATGTTCTATTTTGGGGGGGGTTTAAATTGAGAATTATTATTCAATGAGTAAAAATTATTGTGGGAATTTTTTAAAAAATGTAATATATTTAATCACCATCTTCAGGCAAGCAAAACTCAAATTAAAAAACTTCAGTATTTCCGTATATGAGTTTTAAGGCATAATGCTCATATATAACTAAATAAGGAGTGCAAATAAGAAAATCCTGTGGAACACTTTATGCACAAGTAATAAAATGAGACAATTTCCTAAGATCGCCAACGTTTAAAATCTACACATTTACATTTTAAGACAAAACTAACGACCACTGTAACCTTTAAATTCCCATCATTAAAACACACACACTATGCAGCTCACACCCGGGAAAAAGCTGATTCTGCTGTTCCCAGCTGGCATCACCTCTCAGTTAAGTGCTGTTAATTACAACACAGGATGCACTAAGCAGACAAATACACCTCTGTGAGCGCCACAGGGAAGCAGAGCACTGTCACAAACCTGCCCCTCAAGCCACCTGGCTGGGAGAAAGTTCTCCAAGTGCCCCCTAGTGACTACTGGATTTTTAAGAGAGTAATAAACAGAACAGCACTGTTTTCATTTCAGCCCTGAACAGATGTCGTACAACAACAGGCTGTTTCTTGCTAACACCTCCACATCTTTCATTCCACTTCAGAACATTTAAGAACATTCCCTCCTAGAATGGGCACAAATGTTTCTGATAGGGAAGCAGGGATTTTTAATCTCTCTGACAGCATAGTAGGGGGTCCACATGTACACAGGTAAGTATACAGGGCAAAAACAAATAAAAATGCACATTTTATTTTACAAGCACTCCAGATACTTGCCTGCACCACAGCATATATCATTGAGAATAATGTGCAAATCAGCACTCACAGAACTGGATTCCATGATATACTTCCTAAAGCTTATAAATGCTTGGTGAAAGAGGCGAGCTGCAAAACAAAAAGCCACAAACAAAAAAAGGAACAAAATGAATGACGCCAGGATCAGAAAACTCTATTTGTAAACACACAATAAAGCACGGAAGCAGTTCATTAAAAACCTATACCTTAATATAAGGTATTAGAATATAAAGATTATTTGAACCAAGTGGCAGAGACAAAGTAAAGAAGCAGTGTTGTGATGAAAAGATCACATACAAAAAGATCTAATACCATATCTAAATTAAAACAGATTTCACATTAAATTAATATATACTGAAAACATTTTCTTACCATCTAGTCCATTTTCTGCTCCTAGTCTTTGAATTTCTTTTCTTTTGTAGAACTTGTTTAAGTTTTTTAGAACTTCACCTGTAGAAAAAGAA
This sequence comes from Edolisoma coerulescens, assembly GCA_013397115.1. Classification (NCBI taxonomy): domain Eukaryota; kingdom Metazoa; phylum Chordata; class Aves; order Passeriformes; family Campephagidae; genus Edolisoma; species Edolisoma coerulescens. The sequence goes on from VWZW01006604.1 coordinate 1,524,718, forward strand.
TAACCTTTTTTTTAGCTTCCTCAAAATTAAATCACATTCCCCTGGCCCAAAGATCCTGGTCATAGGCTCCTCAGTCCGGAGAGAGGGAATCTTTCCATGCCGAACAGACTCAAATGAACTCTCCCTAAATCAAATACAATCAATGAGTGAGATTTGGACTATTGTGAAGAAGGACAACCTACAACTGCAGCAGAATAAGGACTGCCACGAAGATGATGCCAGCCATCTCCCCCAGCACTTGATAGGAAAGCATAAAGTTGGGAACGTGCAGCTAACAAGTCATGGAACAAACAAATTAATGTTTTGGGGTGGGTTTTTGTTTGCTTTTTATCAGCACCTATCAGGAGGTTTTAATATGAAGAGCAAATCTGCTTGAACGACTTGGTGACAGCTTTTAATAAACATCTTGAGGTATATTCTTCCTTCCACCCTGCTTCCAAGACAGACTCTTCAGAAAGATCAGGAAAACCAGACACAGTACTCTTTCTTTTCTAAAGTTAAATAAAAGGAGGGAAGGCAAAAAACAGAGTTTCTTCATATATATCACAAGTTACTCAGTTTTGTTTGAATAAAACCTCTTATAAACTTATTAACAAACTCTTTCCCCCCCAAAAGGCAAGTTCAGTGTTGCAACAAAATTGTACTTACTCAAGTACACGCTGATTTTAGTTCATTAAATGTTAGTTAAATGACAGTGCAAAAAGATGTGTCCCCTTTCCATCTACAGCAGATCAGAAATTCACAAAAAATCTAGCAAATTTCATGAACACCTATTCATGAGCTTCCATTATTCTAAAACTCAAGTCTAGCACCATAAAACGCTATGAGTGATAAATGTAGCACACCCCTCGCGACAGCACAAGTCACTGGACACAACACTGTCAAGCTCTGCTCTCTGCAACTAACTCCACAACTGTCTGACACGACATGGAAAGCTTCCCACGAGATCAACCTTAAATTATTGAAAGACTGCCTCTCTAAAAAGCCATAACAGAGACACTCCACTTGGCACAATGAAAATCACCAGCTGACAAGAATATGGCACATTTAAATGCACATCCCAAGCGCCATGCATAGCTACAGGAGTCTCTTAATGGATTAACTCACATTCTGAAATGTTCCCAAAGGCAACAAAGCAAAGCCTGTCAGCAGGATTACATTTCCTAGGAAGGCATCCTCACTCATGTTTAAGGGCCCCGAAATCAAAGACAGACTGGAAAATAGCGCAGTTCCAGAAAGCACAGGGCTGAATACTCTTCAGAGCTTCCCTGAGAAGCTCTAGCAATTAACACATCATCAGCATGAAGCTAAATTCACAGCCCATTGGCCTTACTACAAGATTAAAAGGTCAATGCCAAAACATGTTACTATCCAAGGCAACTTGACATTGGGACCATGCAGCCTCACAACCAAGGTCACAATCCTTCCTAAGCACAAACACTTGTCTTAACAGTAATGTAAATGAAAACAAAATAAAGCTGGCATTGCGGCCCACGTGAGTTTAATCCAACTGTACATACAGGTAGCAATCGGGGTACACACTCAGGACACATCTGTGTCCTGTCTCAATCACCACCCTTTTTACCATTCACTCCCATTTTGAGATTTCCCTTCGTTTACCATTTCCTCAGTCTAGAACTGTGTTTTAGCTCTTACTCCTCACTTACTTTGACTTCTCAGTAGCATTTTTAAGGTTCTCTGTAAAAAGACAGCCCAACTGCAGGAAAGTTCAGGAATTATGCAGTTACTCTCCAACGTATCAAGATTCATTTAGATGTTTCAACCCTGTTTGCAGGAAGGCTTTTGAGTCATTTCCCTGTATCTCTGATGACAACAATCCACTGCAGTCAGACATGCTACCACTGGGGCAGCTGAACTGCTTTATTTTAGAATTCCTCCCCAACTATCAGACTCCCACTGTCCAGTCCAAGAGACTTCGTGCATCTAACTAACCCCCCGTTCAGGCATCTCCTGTTTCTGCCACGTGAACTGCTGCCAATACTGGTCCCTCGTGACTTGCACTTCCCACAAGTAAGCACAGCCTCATGGTCGGACAAGTGAAGCCACAGAACTGACACTTAATGACAACTGATACAGAAGATACGTACACCAAAATTGAAAGCACTCATCAGCACTCACAGGGATACACTTCCTATGAAGTCACGGGAAACAGAGCAGTGAATTTAGTCCAGGTTTCTTATGAAGTTTTTACAAAATTGGCTTTACAAAAGTAAGCTTCTAAAAAGACCTTTAGTCTTCCTAACAGTGTTTGACTGGTGTGAAAACGATAATCACTCTCACTTGAGCAAGTAACAAGCTAACAAGATGATTCACACTGGAATTACACTAACAAAGTTTCTTCACAAGCTGTAACCAGAAAGCTCATAAATACATATCTTTCTTTATTGAATCTAGTTCAGTACTTGGCAGCAGAATCTGACAAAGCATCTTCATTTAAAATATAAAAAAACCAGATGCATAATACTGTGCGTGGTCAGAACCTAAAGCGGGGAAGCAGAGGAAGACTATTTATTTCCCTTTTTAAAAATGGCAACATGCTAAGGAAGGTCTTGTCCAGTTTTCTGTAACATTGTTGGGTTTCAAAATACCAATACTTTTACAATACATTCTTGTTTTTTCAAAATATTGCTGACAGCAACAAAGAGAGCACTAGAGGCCAACAAGCCAGATGAGCACCACACAGGTCACCTGGCTGCTATTCCTTGCCAGTCTCACATGGAAGAACTTCAGGCTCTTTGAGGTAGTTAATTTTCACCTGTGGGAGCACACATAATTTTAGCCAATCTGTTCTCTCTCAACAACTTAGCAAAAACCAAAGACAATCTATACTTATTTTCCCAGAGCATTTTAGTTGTACCTTTGAAGAAATCCAACATAACTGCTCCTCTAAGAAATGAGACAACAGGTAACATACAAGTAAGAAGCCATCATTCAGTTTACTGGCACCTGAGGAATGCACTAGTCATATAAAAGACAAGTCTGACAACACAGATTTTTGCATTACAGCTATTCAAGATCCTTCTTCCTAACTAGTTTTTTTTTAGCATTCAAGGCCAAATGTTCTTTTCTCCACAGTTCTGAACAATTAAGATCGTTTTCCCATGCTTCCTAAACTCTGGAGCTGATATAAATAATATGCCATCAGAACACTTAATTAGAAGAAGAGAGGAAATATATTTCCATTTGCACCCTTAATGCTTTCGGATCAGCAAACATAAAAAGAATCAAGAACTTGTCTCTTATTTACCAAATCTTTAAAGATCATGGAGTCATAAGATCACAGAACTGTTTGGGTTGGAAGGGACCTTAAAGCCATCTCGACCCAATCCCCTGCCATGGGCAGGGACACCTTTCACTAGACCAGGCTGCTCCAAACCCCATCCAACCTGGCCTCGGACACTTCCAGGGATGGGGCAGCCACAGCTTCTCTGGGCAACCTGTGCCATTGCCTCACCACCCTCACAGGGAAGAATTTCTTCCTAACACCCAATCTAAACCTACCCTCCGTCGATTTGAAGCCATTCCCCCTTGTCCTGTCACTTTGCCCACTTTTGATCTATGCACATTCACACACAGACAATCTCTTCTGTCTGTAACACCAATATTCGAGGAAACGATGCCTTTTAAGTTCAGATACAGCTAAGGTTCTGGAATGCACAAGACAGCAGTTTGGCTGCAGGACCCACCCCAAGCCAAGCACCTTTACCGTGACCGTGCCAAAACAGAGAATGGAGGAACCAGGCCAGCAGAGCGTTTCCCCCACACAGGGCACACCTACTGGCCTTAGTCAATCACAGAATATTCTGAGCTGGAAGGCACTCACACGGATCATCAAAGTCCAACTCCTGACCCGGCACAGCACAGCCCCACGAATCCCACCATAGGCCGATGTCACCTCACCCAAAGGCCTTTATCCCACTTCACATTCACGGGCACAAGCAGCTGCACCGGCCAGACAACCCGCAGGGAAGGACCCCCCGCTCCTAAGGGGGGGGTCTTTCTGACCCCAGGAAAGGACCCGAGAGCAGCAGGGGTCAGTTCCCTCAGCCTTCAGGAGGGTCACAGAATCACTTAAGTTGGAAAAGACCTCTAAGATCATCGAGTCCAACCTATGACCGAACACCACCTTGTACACCAGAGCAGAGCACTGAGTGCCACATGCAGTCTGTCCTTAAACACCTCCAGAGATGGTAACTCCACCACCCCGCTGGGCAGCCCCTTCCAATGTTTAATCACTCTTCCTGTGAAGAAATTCCTCCCAATATCCAGCGTAATCCTCCCCGGCACAGCTTGAGGCCGTTTCCTCTTGTCCCGTTGCTGTTCCCTGGGAGCAGAGCCCGACCCCCATCTGGCTGCAGCCTCCTGTCAGGGAGTTGTAGAGAGCAAGAAGGCGTCCCTTGAGCCTCCTCTCCTCCTGGCCGCGTCCCCCCGGCCGCTCCTCACCAGATTTTTGCTCCAGCCCCTTCCCCAGCTCCGTTGCCCTTCTCTGGACTCGCTCGAGCTCCTCACCGTCCTTCCTGAACTGAGCGGCCCAGAGCTGGACACAGCGCTGTAATCCTCCCCGGCACAGCTTGAGGCCGTTTCCTCTTGTCCTGCTGCTGTTCCCTGGGAGCAGAGCCCGACCCCCATCTGGCTGCAGCCTCCTGTCAGGGAGTTGTAGAGAGCAAGAAGGCGTCCCTGGAGCCTCCTCTCCTCCTGGCCGCGTCCCCCCGGCCGCTCCTCACCAGATTTTTGCTCCAGCTCCTTCCCCAGCTCCGTTGCCCTTCTCTGGACTCGCTCGAGCTCCTCACAGTCCCTCCTGAATTGAGCGGCCCAGAGCTGGACACAGCGCTCGAGGCGCGGCCTCCCCAGCCCGCCTCCGGTGCGGGCGGGCGAGGCCTCACGGCCGGTACCCGAGGACCCCCCACCCGTCCCCTCACGGTCCCGCCCGCACTCACCCTTGTCCAGGGGTCGCGTGAGCTCGGCGCCCACATCTTCTTCGGCCGAGCCGCCGAGGCCGGGCTTCAGCGGCACGGGCACGAAGAGCGAGGTATCGGGGGCGCNCTCAGGGCCGGCGGCGCCCATCAAACACAGAGAACCCGGGTTTAGTGAGAATACAGCTGGTTTAATAATTCAAATAGCAGCTCAGGATGTTTTCTCCCCGCTCGTTATACATGGTTGCACAATCTGAGGCTGGTTAAGTACAATCAAGTTTTTCAAAATCATCGTTCCCAGGTTTACAACATGCAAGTGACCATGAAAATATTTGGCTTTTTTTTTTTTTTTTTTTAACTTTATTCTTTTAAGTTTCTGAACAGGCACTTACATGAGGGAGTTGGATTTGCTCTCAGCCGAAGATATCCGCGTTAGGAGTATCCTAGCATAAAGTACACAGAGTCTTTGCTTTATCAAAGTGCCGCAGTAATAAAACAGTTCTTACAGAAATGTAATTTGATTATTTACTTACTCATAAAGTAAGGTTACCAATGACACTTGCACCGGAGTTGAGAAGCCTTGGTTTAAAGGCCAAGTGAACTACAAGTGCAAGCTGCCTTCCTCACAGCAGGCTTCGATTTGTGCCCAAGCCACAGGTCTGATAACAGACTCCACGCTCTGTGGTGAACAGATGAACACTAACTCCTTTAAGCTACTTCTTCAAACACTAAATCCCTATGAGATGATGATAAAGACAAACAATATGCTATGCCAGACAAGCTTCTAAGTTTTAAGGCTTGCCTGGCTTCAAACACCTTTGCAGAAGACCACAAAAAGCTTGTTTGCCCTCTAACAGGCCCAGAAGTATGTCCTTTGAGGACGTTTTACCTCTCCTGTCAGGACAGTTACAGAGACTGACTGTGAAGACAGTGGAACATGAAGCCAGGAGGAAACACAGTTTCACATATTTGCAAAATAATCAGTGTTACCAGCATTTACTTCATCAAGAAGATAACTATGTTCAAATACTTTACCCACTCACCACCTGAAGGTGAACTCATGACAACATCTCTACAGTCACTAATTACTGGGTAACAAGCCCCCAAAAGTTAGGAGCAACTCATGTGAAAGGCTTAGAGAAGTTTGACAGAGAACTGGGGGAGAGAGGGCAAAGACGCTTCCCAATATTCTTTGTTACTGACAGATGCAAAGCCTCCTAGAACCGTAGGTGAGGTGTCTGAAGGCTCCACAGTTACCAGTCACAGTGCACGTACATGCAGCTTTCAGTTAAACCCTGTCCAACGCAGTAATTAGGAGATTTAGGACAAATGCACCATAAACCTTGATTTTTAGTGTGATTTAGTCAATTGTGTCTTAATGCAGTTTCAAAACAAAACAAAGCAAATAAGCAACATTGGAAACAAACATGCAATAAACAACATGAGAGAAGGGAAATGCTTTAGTCTAACACTGTAGAGGTGAGCAGCAAAAATCAAATATACCAGCCTACCATGCACAGAAATTACTAGACTTAAGCTTTTGCATACCCAAGTGCATATAACATTATCAAATAAAAGTAAATGTGCAGTATAAAATAGTAGCTTAAGAAAGTTCCAGTGTTTGAGAAAGCACTTTATTTTAAATGTATATACATACTTGAATGTTTAACTGAAGAACGCTTTAGTAGTATGGTAAATGCAGCACTGCAAGATGAAGGAAGACAGTTGTAATGGGAATTCTGGCTTTCTTTTCCCACAGGCTGCTGCCATCTTTAACCTGCTGAAGCATTGCAAAGTTTTTCACCTTAGACCAGTTCACATTTCGGGTTGCTCAGCAGATGCTTGTGACTCTGGAGATTCAAATCGCTGGTGGAAGTTCGTCCGTTGTTTCCTCAGCTTCTCAGGAGCTTTTCTCCATAAAATTATTTCCTGTTTGAGGAAGAAAACACTTTTGAAAACAACATTTACTATTAAGGCAATAGCATCAAGTATCTTAAGTTCCTGATAAACTAAGACTTTTGGGAAAATAAAAAAGATAACCAAACACAAGACCCTCCCAAAAAATGCATCCCCCCTGCTTACCAGTGCAGTTCATATGAAAGTAACAAAGACAGCATCATTAAGTTTACATATTTAGTTACTGCTTGAATACTTGCAATCTTGAGCAGTCACCTCTTCCTTAACTATCCTACCCTCAATTTTAATAGTATTGAAGAGTTCAAGAAATTTTTCTTCCTCTTTTTCTCAAAATCCAAAGCCTACCATAGTCACTGTATGCTCCAGCTACCTCTTGTTTTCCATGTTTAACTATACTGTCTAGTCTACTTTGTAATAGGAAGATTCTGATCTAAACCACAAGGCTTCTTCCAGTGACCCTCTTGGCTATACCTTTCCTCAGCATCACCTCATCTTTTCTAACATTTTCAGTCAAATGTCTTAGTCTTTATTAAGACTTTCAGTTTTGAACCTGGTCTAATGCAGGAGGGGAGATTTCTCTGCAGGAGTCTAAGAAAGCAAACAAATGCACCAGCAGCTCATTTTACCCACCCAGTGTTTTGTCTGGGTATTCCCAACGCAAGTTCTATGGTACTGAGCATCCTATCCTTGCTGGAATAGCATCCAACATCCCCCTTGGCTCCTTTTCTGTAAGCTAACATTACCTACAGAGCTGTCAACAAACTTGCCAGCAGAAATGCTTATGCCACATACAAAGCCCAGGTGGCTTCTAACCTGCTGAAGGTTCAAAGCAGCACACACAACAGCCCAGATAATTCTGCAACAGGACTGCCATAGACCATACCTGCTGTTTGAAGTATCGCCTGTCTTCTTCATCCACAAGCACCAGATTTAAGAAGTACCTCACTGAAAATTTTTTGTTCACATCCCTCATTGTTGGAGTTGGGTCGTAGCCTGCTAAGAACAGTCTTATAGGAATTGATTCACCTTAAAAAAAAAAAAGAAAGCTTAAATTAGTTCCTTAAAACTGGAATAATTAATACCATTTCAGAAGACATGCAAAATAAAAGCAGTTTCTCAAGCACTGTCTGTGTCTGTTCCTAGGTTAAAAAAAAAACCAAAAACAAACACACACACAAGACAAAAAATCACCCACCAAAAAATCAGAACCATAACACTGAGCACAGAGGCAAGTATGAAATGAAAAGTGAGAACCCTTTCTCAGTGCAATCATGGTAGCCAGGAAAGCCAGAAGGATGAGTACTTTGAACTCTCTAGAGCTGGTCTACACCATGCAGTCAGGTTTGATGAAAGAATCATAGAATTTCCAACGGTAAATAAGGGTAAAAGTTCTTAGGATCCCAAGTGAAATGCCCTAAGTCCATAAAAATGTCTTCTCTGAATAGAAAATGCACCATCATTTCAGCAACCTAAGGAGAATTGTGGTTTCTCCAGTAAAAAAAAAATTGTGTAAGTCATCTCTTCCGCCCCAGATCTTTTAAACAGTGTCTTAACACTAAATGCTCACCCTTTAAAACAATCAGTTATTTACCTTTAACTGGTGCACCATCCATTATTTCGTACTTTGCAATGGTTTCGGTCTCTGTTGTGGTACTGGGTCCTGGTGAAATAAGTTTTCACTGTGAGAGCACACACTTCAGTTTTAAACATTTATAAAGTTTTACCATGACAATTTCCATTCTGCAGCATTTAAATTAACACAGCACTGCATTTTTGCCTTCATCTTACATGTAAGTCAGACATGGCTAAAGCAAGCAAAACCCTCTCCCAGGCAGGACATCTCTTTCTTAGTCTCCCCCTGCCACGCTGATACAGAAGAGGCAGTAGCCAGAGCTTCAAAAGAGCCCTGAATATGCAAGCTTTAAATAAGGGACAAGCAAGAGGGTCTGGAATCTTGAAACTGCTCTGTTTGCTGAGCAGTTCTAGCAACTGATACTGCTAGGCCATGCTCAGACTAGAAATCTGAAGGGTCATCAGCCAGCTCAAGAGCCAGAAATAAAGTAGTGCTTTCTACCCTTCCTCTATTAGAAGCTTTCTCGTTCTTCATACAAGAAGCTCCCAAGAACCCCAGCCACTGGGGAATGAAGTCATGAGCCACAGCCTCTTACAGCCTTCCTTGTTCCAGCGTTTACAAGCCTGATCTGCAATAACAAGCTGTTTCTGCTTCGAAGCTGCTTGGTATTTCCATCACAGACAGAAAATGACACATTTCTAGAGCATGACTGATTAATGCTAACGTTTACCAAGCCCCCTTAACCACTTCATCCCTGTAGAGGCAAGGGGGTCTTCAGGATGCAATTTACACCTCTTCCCTTGTTCATTATTTATTAAGGTTGAATAAGCTACTGTATATTTACGCCCAAGTTCCATTTACAAGGGTTCACATTTGTGAAGTGTCACAAGAATCACAACCCCAGAACAAATAAACAGACTGACATTGTTGACTACAAAGTATTACTGCCAAAGCACAAAATGCAAATGGTAGTCAAACACCAGTGAGAAAGAAGCTGGTGGAGCACTAGTTTAGCCAGAGCTGCAACTACTGACTTCACTCTCCAGGTCTGCATAAGGCTCAACTGGCACACAAGTTGCCATTTCCTTCGGACTTTGTTTCTCTTACCAATTCCAGTAATCTCCTTTTTGATCAGCTGCAACTCCATGTGCTGAATTTTTATTCTCACTAAGAGGAAATAAATTTTTCCAACAATCACATCCTTTAAGTGATACCTTTAAAAGAACAAAATGGGGGGGTTTTGTTAAAGAACAAACACAAGTTTTACACCTTCTTGAATACAAGTGTTGGGGTTTTAGGAGTTATCCTTTTGTTTTCTTTTTCTCTTAAAGAATTTTCCCCATACATATCGCTAGGAGACAAATTACCGAGCACTTAAGAGAGACAAAAGGACCTGGCCACAGGGGGAGGGAGGGAGTCCAGTTGGCCACCCTCTTTTTACCTGAGGTTTTCTCGTGTGGGGCAGAGATGCCACGAGATTTGAACTGAGAAAAAGGGGTTGGGTGCAGCCCCTGGCTCTCTTGTTTGCTTGGCATTCGGGGGAAGAGGAGCTGCTGTCTCGTGGGGAGGATTCACCGCCGCCGCCAGTTTCTGCCTTCTGCCGCCTTCCTTTCTACCGGAGAAACCCCGGGATCCCAAGCCCGCCTTTCCCTGCCCTGCTGGAAGCNTGCGCGCCGGGAGCCGCCAGCGCCCCTGCCGGCTGTGACCGTCACTGCACCCGAGGGGAAGGCGCCCGGCAGCCGAGAGAGGCTGGCACTCGGTTACTGGTTCTGTTCGTTGGTACTGCCGCAGTTATTGTTGTTGGTTCGCCTTGTTATATATATATATTAGTAAAGAACTGTTAATTCCTATTTCTCATATCTTTGCCTGAAAGCCCCTTACTTCCAAAATTATAATAATTTGGAGAGAAGAGGGTTTCATTTTCCATCCCAAGGGAGGCTCCTGCCTTCCTTAGCAGACACCTGTCTCTCAAACCGAGACAACAAGTCACACAGGCAGTTATCTTATCTGCCTGGTAACTACTTGGAGCTTACTTCCCCACTGAACTAAGCGCCTCGGCCAGACCGGATCAACTACAGTATTTCCATCCTTCCATCAGTACCAGTAAAGGAAGTGCTATTAGTCATACCAAAAAAGCATAAATGCAAAAATTAAGTCTTAACTATTTGCTAGTGACCTTCCTGTTAGTACTGAAGACAGAACAGCCAACTATTTCTCAAAAAGGCCATTGTGGAATTAGCACTTTACATTTTAAGTCTGCAGAAGCTGAAGCTGGTCATCATGTATTACATACTGTACCCTTTTATACCAAGTTATTTACTTGAATGCATTTTGCTCTGACACTTACTTGGACTTATTGTATTCAAACTCTATATGGAGACAGTCTTCAATGCCTACTTCCATTTTGATGGAGTTGTTTACATCTGGGTACGTAGCGAGCTGGTGAACAATCAGATCATATTCTTTCACCAAGTCTGATAGCCGTCTCACAATTGTCACTTTTAGAAAATACCTAGGAAGAAAGACACTGAATTAGCCAGAATTATTCAGATTTTCTAAGTAAGAGCCCTTGTGTTCTGAAGTACAGATATTCCTTGAAAGACCAGTATACAATCTCATAAGACTCAGTAGAAAAGAGTAAGACACCAAAGCACAAAACAATCACGTGGGAGTGTTTTCTTCAGTTGTGGGTATGTTGTTTTCCTTTAAAGGAGAGACATGTACTGTCTTCACTTGATTGAACTGAAGAATTTTATTTATACAAACAGCAACGAGCAATTCCAAATTAAGTAGAAAAGACCACATTGTGTTACAATCTCAACATCTCCAATCAAGGCACACTAGCTACTGGCTATTACATGTTCTATGTAATAACCAAAAGGAGGAAGAGGGGGCAGCATAATTGCTGAATTATGAATTTTCTGCAGGGGAGGAGAGGAAAAATAAAAGGTTTAACAGTTACGAACCTCAGTCTGACGTTGGCACCAATGTAGGATTCATATGGCTTTTCAACCTGCATGAATTCAAAGTCATAGTTTCTGCTTTGGGTCAGTTCTCCGGGTAAGGCCAGTTCTTTCACTAAGTTTACAAATTCATGGGTATTACTTTTGTCATTGAAGAGTTCTAAAGTTAGGAAGTTAAAGGAAAATATGGTTCAGTGTTTATTTTTAGCAAACAAAATTGTCCCTAATTTGTCAGGAGCAGGTGGGAGAGTATAACAGAAGCAATTAACTTACAATACAAATATTTGACCAAATGTTTTATTCAGGTTTTTGAATTACCTTCAGTTCTAGCAATCTACAGTTAGCATCCCTAAAGAACTAACTGTAATGAAGAGAACACATTTAAAGCTTCACTAGCATGGCATTGTTTTTTAATGACAGTTTAGCTAGCTTTAATAAGTACTTCTTGCTTTGCACGCTCTGTAATTAGCATTGCCTGGTTTTGGCTTCCAGCATTTATTGCTGCAGGGACAAAACCTAAGCAACATCAAGACTGGCTTATTTAGGACAGGCCAGTGATCCTAACTGGTCTCCTGCAGATGAACAACAACTATCAAATAATTTATTATTACTACTAGTCTACACTCAAATGGCTTATTATGACCCCTGGTCAAAATCAGTCATTTGGAAACAAAATCAGTTTCACAGCAACAGCATCTCCTGTGCCCAGAGCAGCGTCAGTTATTCATTCCTAGATCTGTGTCATGCAATTCTCACCTAAAATTACCCTAAAAATCAAAACCCAAACACTTCAGTATCTAAAAATAAGCTTCTCGACCATTCAAAACTGAACATCAGCATTGGTAGTTGGTTTTACACAGACTGAAGTTTTTCAGAAAAGAATAAATGAACTAAACTCACCAACTGCACAGTTCATCACTGCCAATTTGGTAGAAACTGACACTAACTAGTAACTCCTATTTTCTAATAGGACCACAAATTACCTAAAAATGTGTTTAGTTTGCTGTGACTAGCATTTATCTAATACATCGTTTATTTACTGCTGCATATCAAATACTTTTTGTGCCAGTCAGTCAGAAAAGCTGTACTCTGCAGAGCTGGTTTAAAATACAGCTTTGATAAGGAGTTAGTCTCCAAACAGTGCAGAGAGATCACACTACTGGAATGCTTTCTACATTTCTTTACTAAAATTTGGAAGGATACAAGAAAACATGGACAAGTACAAAGAATAGTAGTTTAAACCACTTCTGCATAACTCTGTGGACTTCTAAACATAGCACAACAGAAAGTCCCAGGTACGCATGAATTTCAAGAAACACTACATCAAACTAAATTCATCTAGAGAATAAAATTTATAATTCAAGAGTAGATGAAAAACAACCTGTACAGCTATTAGAAGACAACAGACTAAATGAAACTGACATACATGAGCTCTTTTTTTCCCTGTTGCATATAGGCATATGCCTCACTCCCATCACAGTGCTCCTTTATTCTGAAAATTTAATTTCACAGCCTTACTGATCAAAACCTCAAAGCATAAAGCCAGGTCTCAGTCATATCTGCTACACAACAATTCAGATACAGACTACTGGAGCCTACCAACTGATTGGGAAGAGGGAATTTGTGAAATTCCATTTAAAGTCAATTGTATGGGGCTGAAACTTGAGTAATTACTTCCAAGAGGGACAATAATGCAAACACCTCTCTGAGAGGGAAGGAATTCTAGCATCAGCCTAAGGATGCAGAGAGATTACCTGGACTGGTAAGAAGTTAGATATAATAAAGATTCCTCATAGTTCAACTCTAAGCAGACTTAGGTAGTTATAAGAAATTTACATTTCTAATAGGTTTTATAAAATCAACTGCCATAGAATTTTTTAAAGTATTTTGCTGCCTCTTAATTTCTTTTCTATGCCTCTTCTCTTTCCGAGAAGGCCACAAATTTGTTTTTCCTAAATCTCTAATGGTTATTAACCAAACTTTTAGCTAGTCTTAGACAGACTGAATACTCACCAACCTACCCGGTTCTCCCTCACATGTACGTATCTTTCTCCCAACGACTTTCTGAGTAGCACAAATTAGTACATCACTTGCTTTAAAGTAAGGAAGATATAAGTCTCCCCTGGCACTTATCATCCACTGATCAGAACAGGTTGCATTGTTTGAGCTGAACTGCTGACAGTCACAAGTACCAAGTTCCATAAACCACAAGCACCTAAAAGCCCCTTTATAACTTAAACTCACCAATTTGTCCTACAAATTCAATTCTAATTCCTTGGTGCTCTAGTCTCTTCCCATGCTTAAGGGAGACGTTCACCTACCAAGGTAAAAAAAAAAAAAAAACAAACCAAACACAAGTTAAATTTTTTCACCATTTTCATTCTAACACAATCTCAAAAGGAAAACATATTAGTACATGCCTATGAAAACCAAGATCTCTTCTCAACAGCCCTACCTGAGCTTGAAGGTAGCCAAATCAAACAGCTGATTATGAAATTAAGCATTTCCAAGGCACCACTAAAACATTCAAGAAAAATCTAATCATCCACGAGACTGAATTTTATAACTAAAATTGAAACTTTCAAGTCCCAAAATTAAGTATCCAAGCCAGAGCCCAAGCAGAGCCAGTCGTGATGCTTCAAAGCATCTTCTGACAGTCACATTTGGAAGTTCAAAAATGACCTGCCATGAGACTGATTCAAGTCAAGTGAGCTTCAGTCCCTTCCCTGGCAGATACCTAAATACTGGCAAAGTCAATGAAAAATAACAGATATGAAACCTGCTCTGAAGACTTTTATTTGTGACTCTGATTCTCAAAAACAGACAAGAAAGGATTCCACAAGGTTACTTTGTATTGAAATATGTAAATATTAAGCATATAGAATGTTTTCTCATAAAGCAGTGATGACCAGAGAAATTGCTTTAAAGTCCAGTACACTGTCAAGATCTGAATAGGAAGTAAACCACTCAAACAATCCATCTTTGTGGTAAAAAAAAGGACAGGGTAGAGGGAAGTTGTCCAAAAATTACTGTCTCCCAGACCTCCTCATGCCACTGTGCTTGTGGTAGCCAAAACTCATCAGTCACCTCTCAGACATTGCCAATACAAGCAAGCAGTGCTCCAGCTTGTGATTATAAGCTTCTCCCTCAGCTTCCTGAGTTTGAGGCCCATCTTGTGGCCCTTCACATCCCTGGTAGGATCTTTCTAGAAAAGCAGGATCTTTGTACAGAAAGGTATCGCCAGAGCAGGAAGATGCCCAGTGAAACAGGTCAGTCACGATCAAAGTAGGCATTTAGAAGTCAATCTCAGAACCCAACAATACCCAGCTCAAGTCTTTTGAAGGAAAAGTGAATCACAACAGAAACATTCAGAGAATGGCTCCAGTAAAGCAGAGTGATAGCAAGGAGTTCCTAGGTGCAATACTGAACGTAGAGAAATCCCTCTGGCAATCTCAACTTCACTGTCTTTTTTTCCAGTAAGAGAAACTCTTGTAGACTCAGCAGTCAGCTGAACTTCGTATGTTGCTCCTCTGATGCAATCCAGAAACCACTTCAGGGCACGGAACGCAAGGCTTATCTTCAGGGTATGCAAATTTTTGACTGCACCAGCCAAAAATTACTGTTACGTGTGTTGGATTGTGGATTTTGGAGTTCAAAGGGAAGGGGAAGCAGGGGGATGCAGTTTGGAAGAGATTTCTCTTCAGAAGCAATGGTAGGATTGCACATCATTGCACAAAAATCTTATTCATAAATATGAGATGACCAGAAATAAATAAACAGCTACTATTCAAAAATGTGTAGTTTTATCAGCTGCCTGAATGACTGTGGTTGAAAAGACCATACCTAGCAAAACAGTTTCCTCTTTGAATAACAACACAAGCTGAAAATGCAGCTCTTATAATAGTTTTTAATTTACCTACCTAAATGCCAGAATCAGTACAGTAATTAATAGCCACTTTTAAAAAAAAATTTACCTTTCCTGAAACAGATTCTCCATCGTAGAAGAGAAAATGCTTTTCTACTTTACCATCTTCTGTTTTGATTTCAGCCGGTTTTCGTGTTTCAGCATCATTAAGTACAACATCAATCTCACAAACAGGAACAAAAAGGTTTCCAAGAAAACTCTGGAATAACAAGAATTGGATAAGTTACTACACAGTGGACACTCCATTTTAAATGTGGTGTTTACTTGCAGCTGTACATTATACACTGGGGAAAAAACATTTGTGCTTCCACGAAGTTACAAAGCCATTATGCATGAGAGACCCAAGAAACAGTGATGACAAAGGACAGCTGTTCATCTAGGAAATAACTGAAATCAGGTCAGTAAAAAGCTCTTACAAAATACAATGTTTATAGAAAGCACACAGTGTAATTACCATTACTACTACTAAAAAAACCCAAACACACACTAGAGCAAAGTAGAATTGAAAGAAACAACAACAGGGGACATAATGCAAAGCCCAAAGCATCCCCCGGGCTGGGGAAGGGGAATAGGGATTTTATTTGCTGCCTCTGCCTACCCACCACAGTTGTCTTAGCAAACAGCACCAGCAGCTTTGAGAGGCAGCAGTTCTTCACACAGCCCACCTCAGCTGCACAACGCTGCCATCAGAGACAGTGGGTGTTACAAGTTTACCTGTAACACTGCTTTGGGCTCAGTGTTCGTCCTTGCCTTTCCTCAGAATTCTCTGTGCTCGAACTTTTGACCAGCACCAAACACAAGAACCTGAGAGATGATCCTTTGATCTTACACAAACGCTTCTTACAAGAAGCTGCAAAACATGTTAGTGGCTCTATGGGAAACTCAACAAGATTAGTACAAAAGCCAACATTTTCCTCCAAAGATTTAGGCACTAATCTGCTTTGATGTACTAAAGCAGATGACACTTCACTAATTCAGTGTGATTTTTGTGGTTTTTTGAGAAACAACACTATGTTCTCCATGAGAACATCTGCTTCGACCAGATGAATTTGGTATACATGAAACAGTCTGTCCTGGTTACAGATGGAGTTACCTTCTTCTAGAAATAATTTCTTCTAGAGTTGATTTCTTCTCAGGAGCTGATAGTGTTGGTTTTTTGATTCAGTCTGAGAATAACATTGATAACACACTGATGTTTTAGTTGTTGCTAAGTCGGGTTCATCCTAAGTCAAGGACTTTTTTGTGCTTCGTGCTCTGCCAGCGAGGAGGTACACAAAAGAGCTGGGAGCATGGCCTGGGTGGGCGACCCAAACCAGCCAAAAGGATATTACACACCTTAGAATGTCCTGCCCAGTGTATAAACTGGGGGAGTTACCTAGAAGGGGCTGACAGGGTTCTGACATCAGTCAACAGGTGGTGAGCAATTGTATTGTGCATTACTTGTTTGTTTTTCTTTTTATTATTATTGTTACTATTTACCATTATTATATTTTACTTTGCTTCAATTATTAAACTGTTATCTCAACCTGCAAGTTTTACTTTTGCTTCTCCTCCCCATCCCACCAGGGTGGGGAGGTGAGCGAGCAGCTGTGGTGGTGTTTTGTTGCCAGCTGGGGTTAAACGACACAATCATTCTCACTTCACTAATTTAACATGAAAAAAAAGGAGTAAGAACACTTTCCAAGACATTCTGGGGACCTGAAGTTTGAAATGCACCACAAAAAACAAAGAGCCTAGGGGAAGATTTGGTCTGAATGCTACTGCTTAGCAGTGGGAACACTGAGTGACTTCGTGCTCACCCCTCCTAGCAAAGACACGACACAGACCAGGCTGGAGCTATAGAACGGTGATTCAAGGCTAAACTGACTTTGTATGCGTTCAGCAATCGGCCCTAGTGCAATCCACAAAGATGCATATGACTCTAACTGAAACCCTGTTATACCTACAACACATTCTGAGGGGAAAGCAGCAGAAGATGACCAACAAGGCCACCAGATAAAAGACCAAAATGTCTTCCACATCTCTGCCAAGTACAGATTTGTAATTGACTGCTGAAAAAAAATTTTTTTTTTTTTAAACAGTGCACACTAGAACCATCACTGATTCTTAGCTTCTCGGGAAGGGCAAGAGAAAAAGAAGAAAGTTTCAACAAGAATTACAAATTGTAGACTATTTTAAATACAAGGTACTTTTGAGCACGGTCACATTTTTCCCTGAAACTACTTGTTTTCCAGATTAGTCTTATACTCCCCTCTAACTAAACAAGGAAGCACATTAACTTTAAGCAAACTATACAGGCTGCTCTCAAAGTACCTTCCGAATTATGAAGCTGACCATTTAAATGGTCGACCAGACCAAACATTGGCAACACATCACTTCTCAGGAAACTGAATGTAAATATTTCAACTGCACTCCTTCGAAATTAGCTATGATCTCCTCCAGAGAGAACAAGAACGTATGAAATAAAGAAGTCAACAGCTGGTATCTCCTCCAGTTGTTATCAAAGATAGTGCTGCAGGAAAACTATGCAAAACAAGAAGTATTTTAAGAAGCTATCGTAGGGCTTATTATGTTACAGTTTAAGAGAATGCAGACAGAGAACTGGGGTTTCCAGAAACTGGCCAAATGCCAGGCTATGCTCTTGGTTTTGTGCAAAAGACAGACGCTGGAGATTCTGCTACATCAGACCAAAATCAACCTGCGTTCAGCCCTGAAGTGTAATAGCTGCACTGAAGGACTTGTGGGACTGCCAGCGGCTGACAGAGGGTGCAGAAATCCCAGCTTTAGCTTCACACGGAGCCTTGAGCAGCTTCTGCACGCGCAACAGAGAGACACGTGTTAAGGAACCCGAACGCCCAGAACCACAAAGCCATCGATCCAGATGACTCTTTACGACACGTATTTTTTTAACCTCTTCATCAGAGCACACCGAGCACTTCGCCGAGCCTGCCAGGCACAAGGCGGCCGCCGTTTCCTGGAGGGTGTGATCCTTCAGGATCACAGCGCACAGCTGCCAGCGCTACCTCACGGCACTGCCGGAAGATCCGCCGAGAACCCCCGGCCCGTCCACGAGCTTTCCCCGACGGCAGCTGTGGGGGCACACGGAAGCCGAGTTTCACGACCAAACCCCGCCCTACCGACGTCATGCGGGCACTTTTAATCCTCAAATGAAACTAATAACCCCCCCAAGCCCTTGTTTTTCGAAGGAAGGAGNCCCCCTCCGCGGCCCGACGCCTGCCCCGCGCGCACCAGCACCAGCCAGCCCCGGCCGCGCGCCCCTGGTCATGTGACCTTACGGGCCCCCGGGCCACGCCCACCCCGCGCCGGGACCACGCCCCGCCGCACGTGACCGCCCCCTCCAGCTCCGTGCCCGCTCCGGGAGGGCGTCGCCTGGCGGCCGGGAGGCGGCAGTGCTGCGGAGATCTCCTCAGGAAATAACCGCGCTCAAAAACCTTTTCTTTTCGCAGGATTTCGCGCTCTTTTTCGGGATACGCGCTTGGCTGACTGCTGTAAAAGTGCAGGCGGCTCCCAGCTCACAAAGGGTTGGAATTTATCCCCTCAGAGCACGATGACTTCCCCACAGAGCTGGCTGCCCACCCATCACTGTTGTTCTCCCCATTGGCATGGCTGCCACACACACACACACATAAAAAGGCAGTTCAGATTGAACAACAACGTTTTTAGTAGGTGAAAGCAGTAAAGATCTTAAGGCAAAGTTTTTATTGATGCTGGTTTAAAACCGCTTCATGGCTGTCGGGTCAGGCTCTGGGGAAGAGGCGAGGGAGCGGCACGTGAGGAAAATGTCTCCAGCCCTACAGGAGCAAATCCTCCTCCGACAGCTTTTCCTTCAGCTCAGTGCCTCGCAGGCTCTCCAGGAAGACAGGCACCTTTGCCTCAGAGAAGCTGTCATTGTCACCAAGCCCCGACCCAGAGGCTGGCTCTGCTTCCACCATGGTATTGGACCCAGAGCCGGAATCCTCATCTGAGAGAGGGAATATGTCGCCCAGCTCCTGGTATCTCTTCATCCTGAAATGCAGAGTGGCATTTTTCTCTCTTAGATGAACACATCAAAGCCTCACGTTACCATGGGTGAGCCATGCTGTGACAGGACTGTCAAGGCAGGAATGACGGACGTTTTGGGGTGCTAGCATTAATGACAACCATGTGGCAAATGAACTTACAAGGAGAGGTCTGCCATGGGAGGAAGGATCCTGTTTGCTCCACTGCTGGGCACGTAAAACCAGGGCCCCTTCTCTTCGATGCAGTTAGCAGACCAGGCGTCAGGCCGGCACCTCACTCTCTTGTACCTTGCCCTCTGCATCGGAGCACCTGGTGGAATCAGCCACACATTATCCACGAGGACCAGGACGTTATTCACCAGGTCCTATTAACTTTATGAGCACCTAATAAGGCTTAAAGGAGCGGATGAAAGTAATTTGTGTGGCCCTGATTGCTCAACCTCCGGAAAACTAAAGCAACCCTGAAAACTTTTTTTAAAATGGCTACTGACATCCTAAGTGATGTTTTTGCCATCAGAGACATCTCACACATCTCACACATGGCACCAGGAAGTCCATGAAAAATCCCTGGGAATCCCCTCACACACAGCACCGGAAAGTCCATGGGAAACCACTTGCCGTCACAGCAAGGCTCATCCCCAGCTCATGGTATGGCAGAACCATGGGGGACCTAGGGCTCAGCCTCCTGCAGCTCTCCTTGAAGGTGGAGGTATGTGAAAATAATGTGAAAATCTCTGGGGACAAGGCACCCAGCAGACAGCTGGCTCCTGTGCTCTCCTTCCTCTGTTGGCTCCAGCTCTGCCCCTTTGAGTTCAATGGGATGAGTTTTGACGAGGAGGTGAGAAACCCGAGGTGTGCCACAGGAGCAGGTTTGGGGTTTATGTAGGCTCTCAGAGCACTCGCCAGAGGAGAGACAGTTCAGGTGTCTCATAGGCACAACAAGGCTTTGTAAACCCACGTTTTCAGTTCTGGTGCTCCCCAGGTGCCTGATTGAGGCTGTCACTGAAAATGTGGGTCTTCAAAAAACACCAAAACGACAAAATAAGGATCACACAGTAAAGATAAAAGCAGTGACATTTCATCCTTCCTCTTGGTCTCATGTAATTAATATGTTCAGAAACCTCCTGGTGCATTCTCAACCTGTTGGCACTTTATCTATTTTTTTTTCTCAGTTTCTTGGGAATATCTTTCTGTAATTACACTTCTCTATTGCCCTATATATTTCCATAATGTACTGGATGACTTTCAGCTACCTCCTACACTCTTCTGTAAAAGAAAAAAGATCTCACGGGTATAATTTCCTGCTGCTTCTACAGTATATTCCTTTTTCATACTTATTTTCTTCTCCTTGCCTATTATTAAGAAGGTTTTTAATAATAACAGTGGCAACAAAATAAACAGCTACAGCTGAAAAATTTGCAAATAAGCAACATAGAACAAACAGGCCATCATCCCTCAAAGATCAGCCTCAGAGTGGTAATGCATAATGAGAGCCTTTCATTATCACAGCTTTGGTTTGTGGACAAATTGCACTCTATGTGCTTGAAGAGGAGATTTTCTCTTGCAAGAAACAAATCCACAGGGCATGGCATCATGAATCAATATTTCCTTTTCGTTGTTTTAGTGCTGTATGTTGCAATAGTTTACCAAATAAACCGTTTAGTTTCCTCATACTTACAACTAGTTTCCTTTCCTGCTCCCCCCAGAAAGCAGACTGTAGGAGTTATGACATGGGAACTGTTACATACTATGTCTGTAACTCCATAACTGAGTAACAGCAGTAACCAGACCACTATGAAAGGGACATTTAGAAAAAAATATATTGAAATATGTAGACTGAAAACATACACACATACAACAACATATTTTATGAAGTCTTTTCTCAAAAATTGAAATGCTCCCATTGCAAAAAGCACATTTTCTTGCCATTCCCCCTCCAGAAAAGGAAACTTTAGCAAAACAGGCTTTCTGAGTAGATCTCATTACCTCCAGAAGAAGGCCAGTTTGTAAAATTCAGAGGCTGCCTACTTGGCCTACACTGCATAGCCCAGAAAGAGGATTACCAAGAGAACAACCGCCCCGTTTTACCTTGTGCTGTGTATCCCACAAAGAGGATTAAACAAATAGCCAGGAAAATCCTCCCGTTACATCTGAGAAAGAGCTGCATTTTGGCTGGCATCCCTCTGCTCGCAACCAGCCTTCACCACAGCTTCACACTTCAGAAATAAGACGGAGCGAGGAGATCGACTTTTAGAAAAGGTTCCAAAACCTCAAACCCAACCCATAACCTGCGTCACCACTTCCTGACTGACGGGAGTGAGACATGAACAGAAAAGCCCAGCACTGAGGCCTTCCTGCCTTCATCAATCCAAATTAAAAGTTCCTCTGCCTTCGTCTCCTATTTTGCCCAAGGAGAAAAGCAAACCCAGGACCCACCAGCTGGACTGAAGGTGGTGCTGCCGGCAGCTTGTGGTCAAGGCGCGCATCCCACCCAGCCTCTGCCCAATGCTGAGAGGCCTCCAGAGTGAAAAAGCAGTGCTTCATGTTCCCTGATTTTTGGTCAACTACATTTTTGCATTGTCACTGGCACTGCTTTTCCCTGCCTCAAGCCCACACCAGTCCACCAGAAGGGTTAGAAGCCAGCTACTTGCAGTCGGTAAATGTTTCACCAACTGGGGAATCATCTTTTTCCACAGAAGTAAATTATCTCTGGAATCTCATGCCAGGCTTGGGCGGAGGGGGGGGGAGTTGAGAGCAGAATCATAGATATTCACAGTAGAAGTGAAAAAAAAAGTACTAAGTTAGAGAATATATTCTGGTAGAAACACATCAACTCCTTTCTAGAAGGGCAAAGTCAATTTGCTTGGCCAGATCATCATTGCGTGGTGCAAATGCCCCAGGAAATGTGGCAAAGGGTTTGGATCACATGTGGCTCCACAAGGAACACATCTGAAAAGCCATGAAAGCTCTTATATAGACAGATAAATAGAAGCTGCCTTTCAGCTGGCTCGTACCTTTTACTTGCCTTTTGGCTGTGATTAAACTCAGACTTGAGTTCACTTAAGAATAAATTACAAACAACAAGGTTATCAAAGCAGTAGGAGTTTTTCTCAGCTGTACCGAGAGCTGCTGGATTAACTGGGGCACTGACATGTGGGCCTGATGTGCTGCAGCACCTTGTCGGTCCTGGGGCTGGTAGACCAAGTTGTCTGTGGTAAATCTATTTTTATGTGGTGGAAAGTCCACGGAGGCCCCCAGTGGGGATCTGGGCTGAGCGGTGACTTTCCCCAGGGCATGGTGTTCCACCAAAACCCCGTGAAGCAGCAGAAAAGACTCCAGCAGCTCCCACCCCTCTCCAGGCTGGGATTTACCACCGGACTGAGGGATCAAGTTGCATGTTCAGCCTTGATGTGGTTTATTATGAGCCTCTGCACATGGGGTTTTTTCTGGCACAGGAAAAATAGGAGACTCAAACCAAGCAGGTGTGGAAGGACTCGTGTGCAGTGGTTATTCTTACCACCCCCATTTCTACTTTGTATTTTTAGCATCAACTCTTTTTTCTTTTTGTTTAAGGCAGTGCTCAGCATCGATAGGAAGCTGGGCAAATACGTGAGGGAGATGATCAGCCTCCACTTGCTGAAGGCTGCGGAAACCGTCCCTGCAATAACACCTCTCACTTTCCACTGATCACAGGTACATGCTGATCCATTCCTCACCCCTCCACTGTGCACAAACAACCCCTGTGTGAGAAAGCAAAAACTCCACTGGGTAGTTTTGCCCTTCCCACCAGCCCAGGGCATTTTCCACCATGGCACTGGAAGCCCCATGAGATGCAGCCGGAGTGATGCTGGAAACTCATGGGAACTGGGAATTCTGCAGGAGCTGGGGGAGCTGCTGTGGGTCGAGGAGCTGCAAATTCCCTGTATCTGGAGGGGGATCTCACAGAGCTGAGTTATCCGTCTTGTACCATCAGCTGATGGGGGAACTTGTAGCACTGGCAGTTTTGCCACACAGTTTTGTTATTTTTTTCTGTGTCCGCAACACGCCTCAGGAAATGAGATCGCTTTACAATTGGTAGCTGTGGGAAGTCCAAAGCAAATGTTTCACCCCTATCTTACATACACCTGTGTAACAGGGCCCTGAAGCCTGCAGGGAGGGTCAGCCTGTGCCCATCTCCTGCCCTGCTGCACTCTGCCGGTGCCCGCACCCCACTGCGCTTGACAAGTAAAGAGTTTTCCACCTTCCTACAAGCATGGAAGTGACTGGAGACCTGGATCTGAAACAGTCTGGGATGTGCAGGTCTTAAAAGTAAAGCATGCCCTTTGTGGAGTGTCGTGGGATGCCCAAGAACACCGTCTGTAAATCACTCAAGACATACAATGAAAATAATCAGATCTAATTGGAACACTAACCTTGAAACATGCCATGGCATGACTATCAGAGTTTAAGAGAAATGGGATTTTAAGTTAAATATTTTAAATCTGCAGAGGAGAGCAGAGTCACCATACCAATGTCAGCTACCTCAAATTTACCTTCCATAAACTGTGAGGAAGATTCATAGGATAATATTCTTCCTGCATAGATCCTGTGTATGTAAACTGAAAGATTAAATATCCCAACAGAATAGGCTTACGAAAAGAAGCAAATAAATGAGGAGCAGGTATTTGAGAACACAGCTTGCTCCTGGAGCCTTGCTTACAGCTACTGCACTGAAGTGCTGCCATTATTTTCAAATCACATGCAAAGCAGATTTCCTAATCTGCAAAGCGCTTGCTTTGCATTTTTGTAAGGCATTAATTTGGGGAGCAGGGAGCAGGTGGAGGGAGAAGGCTGCCTCGACACTGTGCACCCAGACCCCTGAGCAGACACCCAGGACTTTCTATTATGTGCCTGAAAAATCTGAAAGTAGTCTTAAACTACAATAAATACTTCAAAATCTAAAGTGTTGAACTGCTCCTTAGTCTTCACTTTCGGGGCTGTTGTATCTCCCAGCCGGCCTCATGAGTAATCACTAATTTAGTAACATCACTAAATGTGGACCACACTGCAGGAGTGCCTGGCACGAGGACATCCACTCTGCTGACAAGGGCAGAATATAGGGCAAAAGAAAATCCCAGCAGTAACCCAGAGGGGCATCACGGGGGTGTTTCAGCCAATTCTTTGGACATCAACCCCTTCTCTGCTCTAGCCCGGGTAAGTGCTGATGGAGCAGATTGGTCCAGAGGAGTGGTCTGGCACAGCAGTGCCAGGCCACTCTCTCTGCTGCTTTTCCTCAGCAGGCAGCACGGGTTTACTTTGCAGCCTGTATTCCTGACAAGCAGCCAGATGGACAGATGGACTCCCACTGGTGCAGGGGCACCCACAGTCCCGGTGCTTATCAGCTAGGCTGGAAGGCAAGGCACTATCTGTCCAGGCAGGGTCCTGATAAAGAAGTTTCTCATTGACAACTGCTCAGAAATCTGATAAACCCTAACTGCTGTGGGGTCACTCTGCTCTCAGGGTCAGGTTTTCCCCTACCCTCGCTGATGGGAGCTCAACCCTGGCTTCCATGGGAATCCAAGCTGATCCCTGCACCCCTCAAACACTCACCCCCATGGAGCAGCAAAGCCAGCAGACAGCTGGAGCAGCTGGAGGGTCCTGAAGCGCTGGGCCCTGCCTGTGATTCTCAGCTCTTTATTTATGAGAAAGTAGAAATACGTATTTTGTACAGGTCACTGCTCTGGAGGGCAGCCGGTGCAGAAAAGGCTACATCTATTTACAAGCAGAGCTGGAAACGAGAGTGAAGAGAGAATGATGGCAACAGGAAAAAAACATAAAGGACAGACAGAACACAGAGGAGAGTGTCTGAATGGCAGCTGGGTTCAACACAAGGAGCATTTGTTTTGCCCATCTTGCCTTTTGGGAAGGCAGAACAGTTTTCTTCCCTGACGCTCACTGCTGAAGTGGGATGAGATTCATGGGACCCGGACATCCAATGGGCCATGAGCACATTGGTCCATCTCAGGGAGTACCCGTTAAATGCCGAAAATCACCCTGATGCCCTTCAGAAGTGAGCTCCTCTCCAGGCAGGCATTCCAGCTAAATTTAAGGATGCCTTTTGCCAACAGCTCATGTTCAACCAACCAGCCTTTGGTGACTGAAAGCAAAAATGTCTCCTGCTTCAAAATAGCAAAGAGCTGGCAAGCCAGAGAGAGAGGTTTGGGTCCAGCTGGGGGGATTTCTAAATCCAGCCCTGAGTAAAGATTAATTCTTAACCTGGGTCACATCTGAGCTCAGCACTTGACCCATGTTCACCCCTGCACCCAGAGGATCATGGCCCAGGCAGCACATGGCATCCCTCAGCCTCTTGTGCCACCACCTCTCTCTTCTGAGGGCAGTATCAGGGCCTGGTCCATGCAGATAAGATTTGGATCTTATAAGAAAGCACTGATATTTATCGTGT
This sequence comes from Edolisoma coerulescens, assembly GCA_013397115.1. Taxonomy (NCBI): domain Eukaryota; kingdom Metazoa; phylum Chordata; class Aves; order Passeriformes; family Campephagidae; genus Edolisoma; species Edolisoma coerulescens. The sequence goes on from VWZW01006604.1 coordinate 1,550,491, forward strand.
AGAAATCAGACACTTGCTACCATATAGATCTCACGGAAGAGCAACTCCTTCCTTCTTCCCATGGTGAAGGTCAACAAGCGCAGGGGGAGATCTTTGCTGCAAAGCCACAGCTGCACCAAGATCAAGCACAGCTGCTGACAGACAGGAAGCTGCCAACGACCTTTCCCCATCAGCAATCTCCCCTCTCTCCCAGAAATGTCAACCAAGCAACAAGCCTGTCCTTCAGGTGGAAAAAGCAGCTTTCCTTGCTGCTGGGAGTGCTGATGCTTTCTGCTTGCACCTGCTGAAGCAGAGTGCAGCAGGAGGTTTTGGCTGGCAAATACAGGACTACAGTTTAAAAGCAACAACTTGTTAAGACATGACACAGCAGCCAAGCTCTGGTTACTGATTAGGGAGGCAATTTCAGCAGCTGACTGTCCTTTAAAACTCCATCCCAGAGCAGCCCCACAGTGCAAGAAGGACCTGCACAGTGGAGCAAGGGATCACGCAGCATTTGTTGGGAAAATGCCCTAAACCCATAAGGAATTAACAAGGAGAGAAGGATGGCGGGACAAAGATGTTTTCAAAGCAAAGCCTGATGCCCTGTTCCTCCACTGCTTCTTGGGGAATGTGTTTTCACGGCGAACCAGTTGGCGTTGCTGCATACGTTACTGGTTCAACCTCAGCTACCCAGGAATTAGACACAGCTGTTTTTCCATCAGACAGTTTCTCCAGCACAGGACAACCTCACACAGGTGAGCTACTCAGCAGCTTTTAGATGCTTTTTATCAGCCCTGGGCTCTTGTCCATAGATCCACCCCAAGCAGCTCACCTTGCCTCCACTGCCTTCATGAGTGCAAACTTATTTCCATGAACAAGCACTATTGGTGACACAGACAAACTTCACACCCTGTGTGGGGAGAAAGGACATCAGTAAATTTGGGAAGATGAGAGGAACAGTAAGCAGGGATGCTCCTGCAGAGACCTCCTCATGAACCAGAGCTGCTTCTCCCATCCTGTGTGTAAAGTGGAGCAGAGCTGGTGTTTGGGCCCCAGTTAACCAGCCTGGAGTTGTAGTTTTGTGATCTTCACCGAGTTGTTGGGGAAAGAGGTGAATTTATGTTTACATTAAAAGAGAACAGGGGTTTTCTTTATTTCCTGTCAGCCAAACGGGCTGGGCATTTCTTAGCTAGTTTTAAGCACATTTGATTTAGTAGAAGCATCCTTTTGTTTTGAAATGTGACAGAAGAGAAAAATGAGGAAAAGCATGAAAATCAGACCTGCCACAGGAGCCTCTGCCCAGCAGGACTGGCAGTCCCCAGGCCTCCAAGCCCCTTTTGAAGGATCTGCTCTGTGCTCTCTGGGTGGATGCTGCTGCAGCATGAAGCAACTGGCTCCAAACTGCTGTCCCTGTGCCTCAGAAACTGCAGCGCTGGCAAAGCTGCTCTGCTCCCTTTCAAGATGAGCACATACCTTTTGAAAACATAATTTGCATTAACTAGGAAAAAAGATTTTTTGTCTTTTCTTACTTCAAGAACTCAGGGGTCAGTCAGCAGGGTAAGCCAAAGCTTGGGGCAAGATTCACCTCATCCAACATTTCCAGCAAACAGCGCAGCAGGGAGGCCAGGACAGGCTGACCAAGGAGGTGAGAGTCACAAGACCCTTGCACTTGCAATACCTTGTGCCTTTGCAGTGAGAAGCAAAATATGTCTTTCCATGAACTCTATGTAACATGGCAGCTCAGTACCGTAAGAGAATATTAAGGAAAAGCACATGGAGACATTAAAAAGTATTTGACACCTATTTGCCAGAAGTTCCAGATGTGGGCAGGCAAGATGGATAGCAGTGTCTGACGTTTATCAGGTGTCATACACAGGCCATTGGCAAATATTTGATTTCAAAATAAACTTTGCTAGCAGGGGATTATGTTGTTCTTTATTGTCCCCTCCTTGTCTGCAGACCACATGCTGGCAATCAGATGCAGTAGCACAATTTCCGTCTCCTTGTCTGCACTAGAAATCACTTCTAGGGCATCACTACCTCCATTATTTAAAAATTCCTGGCATTCTGGTGGAAGGAGGCTCTGGGCCTACCTGACTGCATTCTCGCATGGGCTGCTGTGAAACTTCTCTGGTGTTAGCTGAACCCACTGGCTATCCAGAGATGGCCTCCGGGAGACCAACAGGAACTTCACAGCCAACACTCAGAGTGGTTTGAGACCCTACCTAGGAACTTCTTGCTCTTGCTCCACTCCAAGACACTTAAGTATGCAGAAAATCGTCTTGTTCATTCCTTTTTTTTTTTGTTTACCCCATGCATTTCACCCACAGATCTCAGGGTAACTCTCTGACACAAGCACTTTGTACTCCTCTTACAGTATTCAGTGACTAACACCAGCTCACTCATCACATGCTTATCCCAGTCTTTTACTGATCACTCATCCAATTCTTCTTTGTTTCTGCAGAAAATTGCATTAAAAAGCTCAGATAGAGAAATCCTTGTATCTTGGTCCAATGCCAACTAGTAAGTCTCTTCCACGGCAACAATGAGCACGTAAAAAGACTTTGCTGTATTTTGAGCAGACCAGATGCCGAAAAGTCAAGCACTAGATATTTAAAACATTGCTATAAACACCCAAATTATTAAAACCTTTGGTGTTACGGCACCACATTATCCCTCACTTCTCCCTAAACAAACAGTCAGTATCAGAGACATTTTCTATTCTGAATAGAAGCAGCGTTCTATTCTGAATAGAAGTTTTCCAAAGGTGCTGTGTTTAGTATCCCAACAGTCTGCCTGGCTCTTCAGCTGTAAAGACACAGCAAACGATGGCTTTGGAAAAAAGGCAGCCAGGCAAACAGTCCTCATCAGGAAACTGCTGTTTTTATGCCTACCCGTGACAAGGAAGAGCTAGAAACCCCCAAACTGCAAAATGAAAAAGCACTAGGAGGCACTTTGGACAGAGTTCCTGGGAAGTACATAAAAGCACTTTTCAAGCCAAAAATTAATCATTTGTAGCAAGCTCTAAAATAGCCATAGGTGTTGCAATACAAGAGGAAAGAAAGTTGACAAATGCTTCTCACCACAACTTTATACACTTGGCTTTAACGTAACAATCTTTAGTTCTGTAATTTCAAGACTACAGAAAGGTTTGCCTCGTGAGCAGCCAGACTAGCTATGTCCTCCTTCTCAGGACTACATCTGGGCATCTCATAATGAAAAGTTCCACAGAAAACATCTAGGCAACACCAACTATCTCAGTCTTTTAACAGAAATAACACAAGTAAAGGTCATCTTTGCTCTCTCAGTGCTGAGCAAAAAGAAAACACCAAACAAAAGTGAGATGGGTGAAGCCACATGTTAACAAGATCACTCGTGTTTCTCACTGTCTGGTGTCAAGGCTAATCAGGCTCCCACAGTATTTCTGGACATGGAAGCACGGCAGTAACTGCACCCAGTGCAAGCACTGCACCATTACACTGACACATCTCCGTGTGCACCCAGAGAAGGAAACCATCCACACCGAGCCTGTGCCAGGGCAGGAACAAAACACTCCACCCAGGAGCTCTCAGGAGCACAAATGAAGCGAACCAGCCCGGGGAGCTTTTGCCACAGGGAGGCAGCGACCAGCACCGGCAGCTCCCCTTGCAACACCGGGGACCTGCTTTCCTGCTGCAAAGGGGAAGTGAGGGCTCGCTTCTGCCCACTGCCCCTGGTGCTTCAGCTGTCTTAAGAGCAACAGAGGACATAGCAGTCACCTCCTGCCGCTCTCCTCCAGTCCAGGCCCCTCGAGAAAAAAAACCAGCCTGCTCCAACAACCTTGTAGGGAGACAGAACAAGGCACTGGTTCCTTTCTCTCACAAAATATTGAAGCACAGCACAACCATCCCCATCACTCCATTTTATAACACCTACCGTATCTTTAGCCAGCATGAGAATTAAGAGCGCTTCAATTAAACCAAAACTGGTTTTAGTCAAACCAAATCACTTCCAATGAGTGTTGCACACTATTTGAAGAAGTACGCTGAGCTTATAGCTCTGAGGTCAGATCTCACACTTGACAGGAATTCTGCACAAACATGGACTTCTTGTAAATCTCGCTGCTTTATGCTGGCTAAGGAGAAAGAACTAGTAGAACACTAGTCAAAAAGGAGGTTTCAGTTGTAAGACTTTTTTGCTGTACAGAAAGGAATAGAAATGCAGGTTAAACAGAGTTCACAGGAACCTAATCTTCAATTAATCTTTGAAATAAATGCCTGACCTCACACATACTTTAGAGTTAAAACTCAACATTCCTGAAGGGAGCTTTGCTGCCTAATCCAACAAGCTCCCCGCCTGCCTTTTTTTTTTTAACTAAATACACGCTCTTACATAAGTTCATTCTCTCAAATCGTTGAACAAACAGTAATTATTCAAAAGGTTTGCTTAAAAAGACATGCCTTAAAAGAAACACAGCATAGTGCGTTGTGCTGAGCATCTGGCACAATGTATTCTCCAGTAACAAAATATAATTAGCTGGCAGTAGCCTTGGACATTTACTCCAGGAGATGAACTGGCATAATTGGTTTCTGTAACTCCATATACATTTATATGAAATGTATTTTAAGAAAAGCTGGAAAGCCAAAGTGTTCTGGGTATCTTCAGAGGAGAGAGCTCTCCATACCACAGTGCCAATCACACTGATTGTGCTGAAAAAGCTCTGATCCCTCTCATATCAGGCCTTCTTAACTATGGGCCGACTCCTACCTGTCTGCTGGGCTCTCACTATGGTTTCGGTGGATTCAGGGTGTTTCTCTGTGCACCTGATGATGGTTAAATTAGTTAAAAGGGATACATCTGATGGTTAAAAGGGATGCATTATCCTGAACTTCATTCAGTTTTGCAGTTACCTGCAGGTAACTTTTCACACTTACTTCAGACCAGTATTTGAAGGGGAAAAAAAGATGATTTTTTAATGCTAGGATAGCCCACAAACTACCCTCCTCCAAATTACAAGAAAACTAAGTTTGATGAGGCAGGCAATCCATGCTCTACAAAATTTGCTCAAAGGCAAAAGTATAGAAAGAAAAAAAATCCAAACAACTACCCAAAACATGTATTGCCACCTTCTACTTGAATATGAAACTGAAAGTTAGTAGAAAAAATTCTAACTTTTGAGTTTGTGGTAAAAGCACACACTGGCTTTAACTGAAATCAGACAAAAATAACGTGCAATACAGCCTGCTGAGAAATGTTTCAGTGAGAAACTAGGACTGTCCTACCTTCAGGCCACAGGAAAATCTGAATTAAAAGATCTGGCTGCAAAAATGAAACTCCTAGAGGCTGACTAGACAATTATTTAGTAAAACAGAAAGAACACACGCAAGCACATGCACTCACTCTCTCCCCGATTCTACAGGCACACGAGTAGCTGGTCTAGTTTTGAGTTTTGCTGCTGCTCATTTCCAGCACCCAGTTGTTGGCCTATTTGTTTGTGGTTAGCAGTCGAGCTTGCAGAATTCTCTGCAGATTTTTTGCTACACATTTCAGAGGCACATGCTTTCTTGGTTTGCACACGTGTTCCCCTCACACCTTTTAAGCAAGTGTAACATTCCCCCCTCCCCACCATTTTCCAGAAGAATCCAGTTGTTTTGACTATTCTCTTTCAATGCCTTCTAGTGTTGCAAACATCTTCCCACCCTATCACCATGCCAGTGATAAGACTGCCAGTGCACTACTGCACAAAGTCACATTGTCCCTTCACTTGCCCCATGTCCCCTAGCATCTCTGGCCATCATCTCTTACTATGAAGTTGGACAATGTGCTCTGTGTGTATTTCATCTAAAACCACTTCAGAGAGGTGCCAATTGCAGCTCCTGCTAAAACAGCACCTGGGCTCCCTGAGCAACACAAAGTAAGAAACCATCCATGGCATCCCAGGGCTTTAAGCTGTATTAGGCAAATGTTTGGAGCACTAGAGCATGGGACCTGTAACCTGTGAATTCTCTACAGTATATTAAGAGCAGGGTATCTCCTCCCACCACAAAGAAAGTTTGCTGCTTTCTTGCTCTGGCTTCTGGCACTACAATTGCTCATGTGTTTTTACTGAAGACACGCATATGGAAACACTTTCACAATTATTTATTTTGGCCAAAGTTGAAACGTATATTGTATCTTAGTAAGACAAAGGAAACAGAATTCCAAGGACTCTGAAGAAGCATTTAGCCAAGCTAGTCCATTTGAGCCTCTATCAACTAGGTTTTGATTAACAAGGGAAAAGAACAACAAGCAACATACAAAATAAATACTAAAAACAAGTTCCCTTCACATTCATAAAGTTTTCTGGGGACAAACATTAGAAGAGATAAAATGCATTCTAGTTGGAAGAACGTGCCTCAGGTTTATTAGAAAAAAATTTCTTAGAGAAGAAGATTCTCTTAAAAGAAACTATTTTCATACAGCACTACACTTAAAAACTGAATCATACACCAAAGAAAAAGCTGTGAGGGAGAAAAGGTTTATATTTACATATAGGACACACAGTACAAAGCATTAGCTGGACTTATACTTTACATTTAGAGTTTATACCATTAGTGTGGGTGAGCTATGGACCAGGAGAGCTCGGAGTTTTTCACAAGGTTACACTAGTGCAGGCTCTAGGTGGATGTCCCTGCAGACACCTCAGTTCTATCAATCAGTACGGAAGCTGTGCGACAGCACTGGCTTGGACAGGTAACTGTTCTGATAGTGCCCACTGCCTCCAAGGCCAAGTATTTATACAAATGAAGACAGCTTTGCTCTTAACCTCTCCATGCTTGCTGGAAGAAGATTCACCATCTCCTTACTGAGTTCTAGTTCAGTTTCAATGGCAGGGACAGCATCTGGATACTTCTCACAATAGTCTACCAGAAATGTGTAATATTCCAATGATGTCTGCATGTTTTCCAGTTGCTTTTTGCTATCTGAAGTAATAAGCTTACCATATAGTCGTGCAATATGAAATTTAGCCACCATTGCAGGGCGAAGAACATCTTCCTCGAGCTTTTCAGGAAACACCTTATCAGGGTTCCTCAAAGAATCCAAGAAGAGTTCATAATATTTGATTGCGAACTGAGCCAGAGAATTAATTTTTTTAACTGTGTGGGAGTCTAGTTTCTCTAACCTGTTACCAATAGCTACCTTTAAATCCATCATCTCATAATAGGTGTCAGCTAGTTCACACTGAAGCTGCCTACAAATCAGCAGGTAGTACTGGGGGTTCAGGTCTGCATAGATTGGCTCCAGCATGTCTATTCTACGCTTGTGCATTTTGCAGCGCCTCTCATAGTCTTCTTCAAAGAAAGCAAGTACCTTAAACAAAGCACTGTGATCCTGAACAATTTCAATATGGTCAGTAACATAACCATCAACCTGAAAGAACTCTTTTGCTTCCTGAACATAGTTCTGACCAACGAGGAAGATTTCTCTGGCTTCTTGAAAATCTAAAGGATAGACGCTGCTCACTTTCTCCTCCATGGCTAAGACAGAGTCACATATATCACTTGTCCCAAAAAGAACAGCTTTTTTCCTGCCCTTCTCTTTTTCATCCTCTTCTTTTTTCCTTTGGGCTTTAAGTTCCAATTGCCTGTCTGGATCCAGCTCTCCTATGTTATCCTGAAATGAGAAAGCATGCTAATTAAAAACAAATCTTGCTTATAAAGAGATACTTACACTGAATCATTTTGAGTCACCTTTGAAATATAAACTAGCAAGCAACAAGACAAAAGAGAAATCATTGATATATTAGGCCTTATATTAAGAAAAGAATCATGTAAATTACAGTATCAATTCTGAAAAGACAAAATTAAGATGGTTCAGTGTCCCCACCCTATGTGACAAAACAGCCAAAGGAATAAATGCTAAGCCCAAGGGCTCTGCTCCACAAAGCGTTTCAGCTGTTTTAAACATATGTAGAAATACTTAAATGAATTAAATGAACCAAATCAAATCAGAATTAATCAAATGCTTGAATGAATGAGAACATCAGCACACAAACTGTTGCATATTAAGACAATGTTCTTACTAGCAGTTAAACAAGAAGGAATCTGTCAAATCAAGCTGCAAGAAAATGCAGCAGAGAGGAGGAAAATTTGTGAGGTTGCTGTAAAAGCAATGCACTGATCAATCTACAGAGCTGATCTCCTATCTGTGCCTACTCTTAAGTGCTGGATTTAAGTCAAAGCATGCCATGTAACACTTGCTACACTGCAAGCATTTGTTGTTTTGTTCACTGGGCAATTGCTTATTCCTTGTTACCAACTGAAAATTGATTCCTCTTGCAAACATCAAAGCAGACTTACTTTGCTGTTAGACAATGACAGCTACAGAACAGATTTTCTGTTACCTCAAGCAATTTTCGAGCGCTTTGCAGAAGATTCAGGCAATACTTAATCCAACACCTTGCAATTTCAGCTTTCCTCTCTGGAAGGTCCTGTTGGTCTGGCTCTGTTTCATCTACTGAATAAACACAAACACATAAAAACTTTAAGAGTCTCGAAGTCCAGCGCTCCAGCAAGACCCTCAAATGTTACATGCAAAGAATATGATATTTGTATTTAATTTTTCCTCATGGTTAGACAGAAACATGTTCTCCATGTTAGTTTATGTAATAGTTCTGTAAACTGTCATTTCTGGTAGAAACCCGTATAGATTAACATGGATTTATCATGTATGAATTCTGAAAATAAAAAGATCATAATGTATCTTTAAAAAGACCTTTCATCTTCAAGGTGTTTTACTGGAAAAGGTTTCCAGATCTCTTTGTAATAAGAGAAAGAAATCAGGATAATTCATTTTCTGAGATTCAGCTGCCTGCCCAGTAATTGGTTCTGAGGATGATAACGGCATTTGTTTTGCAATGGGCCCCAGACTTGCTACCAAGAAAGGGAACTAAGTAGGGGAAACTGCCTTTAGTTAAGCTACCTGGTACAAACATAAGATTTATTAGCTCTACAGCTTCTGTATTTTTCTCCCCGAAGTCTCCCCTCTATCATAAATAGCAGCACTGCTGATGTCTTAAGATAACATTTTCATAAACCAAACAGATTTCAATGAAAACTCACTTCCCAGTCCCTATGCAGAAGGCAGAGAGTTAGCTGAACAATGAGAGGACATTCCTACAGGACAGCAGTGCTTCTGTTCACCAAACAAAAAGCCAACTTCAGACTCAGACTCTGAAAGTTTCTTCTACTGGTATTGACACTGGACTGCCAAGTTGTTCCTTTGCAGCAATGCCCAAACAACAAGGAGGGCAGCTACAACTCCAAAAACAGCCTCTGATGAGGCTGCAGCATCCAGCAACAAAAGGCAACACAAGTTCCTTCTGGATTTGGGGTTTTAAAAGCTGCAGTTTTGTTCCTTCTTTTAAAGCTATTCCCAGGAAGCATCTGGTTTGGTTCACTGAATCATTGCCCTCTGATCACTGAGGCAATCTGCATTTTTAGCACATGTACAAAGCCAAATGGATGAACAGAGACATTGCCAATGTTGAAGTGGATATTGTTTTAAATTCCACTTTTATTCTGGTATGCTTTCTGAAACACCAGCAACAAGCACTTGAGTTTTTCTCACAGGGTCTACTCATAGCCAGTCTTGACCTGTAGTAGCAGTTGCTTTTCAGAAACATTCGACTTTATTGAAAAATATTTTAGAAAATTAACACTGGGGTAAGTTTTGTATATTTGTTAATGTTTACATTTCAGTTTTAAACATTAACACATAATGATGCTTAATTCACAATAATTTTATTCAAAACTTTTTAATAAACTTACCATCTTCAGCAGATGGCACCTGTCCAGCTTGGCTAAAGATGACACTGGCTGCTGCTAGGCAGTGTCGAGCCTCCATAAAGCATTCCTGAGAGAAAGAGACACAGAGCAGCATTTAGCACTGGTGTGAGCAGCCCAAGCACTGCTCTCTCTTGGCCAAACTCCTCACCTCAGAGAGTGAACATACATGACCACAAAGGAAATGGCAGAACTGAGAGACTCTGGAGCATATTCCTTGGGGACTGGAAGAAAATATACAATTTTCCCACACCTATTACTGAATACACTATTTTCTAACCAATTGTTTTTTCTGTACCACAGCCACAACACCAAGCCTTGCCTTTAATACTAGCTATGCACACTGAACATTCTACTGTTCTGCTCTCTGCTACTCTGGCTGCCTTGAGATGAAGGAAGTGATGCTTTGTGGCAAACACTATCACGGGGTGTCAGTGGGAACGAGCCGGACATACAAGTCAACATCGTGAGTCAGAGCTAGATTCCTTTACCCATATTTGGCAGTACACTGTTAAATAACTAGTGCTACCAATGCATCAAAAAGATATGGAAATTAGGAGTTACTACTGAAATTAGCATCAACTGGCTTAGGTAGGGCAGGAATCTTTTTAAGCATCAGAACAGATCATCTAAATAGCCTGGAATATAGAGATTCCTAAATAAAGCTGAAGCACTTCCTTACATTAGATTGTTTAGAGTCAACACGTAGCAAACAGCTACCGACTCACATATTCACTTTAATGTTCACATGGGTTCAAACAACTCTTGAGCACATGCTAAGGTACAAAGGACAATAATTTAGAGAAAACAATGAGCCACACCTTTGCTCTCAGATGCTTTTTGTTTTCAAACTTTATTGTAAGAGAACAATATAAGAAAGAATTTTAAATTAAATTATTATAATGTTAAAGTTTACTTATGAACATGACATCACATTATTGCTAATATTTCATAAACTACAGAGCTTTTCTCATGTTTACACCCCTGTTCATCTTCCCCATTGCCATTGCAACACCACAGGAAAGCCACCATGTCCTCTTCAGAAAAAACTGACAGATGCTTCATGTCAGAAGTCAACCTGTGGTTTTATAGGTGCCCATTTTAAATTCAGCTTGGAGCCCTGTCTCAAAGAGCTGTTTAAACAACTGTTTTAGTTGACAGTAACCTTAATGGTATAACTACAGCAGAAAAACATTGGCTATATTACCTTGGAGAGATAGTACTGTGACAAAGTGGCAGCATTGCGTGCCCATTCTACTGGGTAGTAGCCACAGTACTCAAGCTGTCGTTTCAGAGTAGTATGGCAATACTGAGCAGCCTTCTCAATCATGTCCAGGTGCTGGTAGACTTGTGCCAGGTAATACAGAGTATGCGTGTACGCTTTTTCAAATCTGGAAAAAAACCAACAGTCTCTTAAGATTTCTTTCTTTTTTCCTCCCTAAATACAGCCTCATAATTTTTTTTTAAAAAGTAATAATAATGTAAGTATGCTGCTTAACACCCACCTTTTGGATCTTTCTTGGTCTGTGAGTTTTTCTTCTTCTGCCATGAAATGTTCACTGGGATCCAGGGGAGGATTTCCATCCTGCAAGGGTACATGATACATTCAGCAAACTACATTTCTCACTCTGTGGCACAGTGCTCCCTCTCCTGGCTGCACATCATTTACCATTTGCCCATCCCAAATTCAGCAAAGCTTGGCGTAACCCATCTCAGTTACACATCTCCAGAGCAATTCCACAACATTCAGGAGATTTAGAGGATGAAAGTCACAATTCCACACAGAATGACAAGGTTCACAGCTTGTAGGAGACTTCTGTTTATGTACTTCAAAGCAACGCAGGCTGCCTGCACCAGAGATACTCAGCCTGGATTCTACAGGACTCTACCGGGCATCTTTATTTTGTACAATAACATACTGTGTTTTGAGGCATCAATTTAACACCAAGCACGCCTTCAAGTGTGAAATATTCGTTTGCCCAGCTGCACAGATCAGTAGCAAGAAAACATCCTGCAGGAAGTACTGCAGAGAACATGAAGTGCAGAGTGCTCAGCAGAGCTGCTGTGAAGACCAACCGCTGTGAAGGGACTCCCGGTATCTATGAGCTGGCAAGATCCTTTACTCAGACAAATGAGACAACACGCAATGTCTTTGGAGGATGAAGCTGCTAAACCTTCCTATCAAGCATAACCTACATGCAAGTTATTAAGTGTGGTAGTTCACACCATTAGAAGCACCTTTTTTTGTTTTTTAAACCACGAGTTCTGTCAGAATCCTCACACGGACAACTATACACCTTTTGGCATTGCTGTATCCAAGTCTGCCTTAAGACAATTGTCAGTAATGTTACCAGACAGCTCACAGGCAACCCCAACAGATTCACATTGCTTATGGCAGAGCTTTATTAGCCTGTGCTTATCCCATTTCCTTTGCAATTGTGAATAATGTCAGATGCCAATTCTAAAACACTTCAAATGAAACCATCTTTTAAAGACAGCTTTTCTCCCGTTACACAGCACATCCTGGAGGGTGTCCAATGTGTCTGCCAGTAACGAAGCCCAGGTTAGTAGCTTGTCTAGCCCTTTCCTAACCCCATTTATTTCCTAGCACAAGAGAAGGTAAGGCAACAAAGAAAAATCTGTTTCAATAAATACTTCCCATAAGTTAATACACACTTAGGTAGGAACAGGAACAAAGGCAGAGATACACTCACTTTACAAGGAAGAAAACATACTATGTTTGTACTGCTTCTCATTAAAAATCCTTGAATAGACTTGTTTACTTGCTTTTAATAAAAGTGTTTTACTCATCTTAAAAAATGAACAAATGTACCTGAAACAGATAGTGACAAATAAATTAAAGCATGTTTAACCTACCAGAGGCATGTAGATTTTTGTATACGATCTTTTAATCTGTAGGGTTTTGTTTACACCTCATTAGTTTTTAAGATGTGAATTTATAACCCTTCCTCTTGTTTTCTTTAGATACAAACCTTCTAACAAGATTTGGAGTACATTCTGGCAAGACTAGAGCTATTCCTGCAAAGAAAGCAACTGAAATGACATAGTAAGCAAAACTCTCACCTCCTTCCTGTATCTATAGATCTCTGATATCAAGCCTTATGTCTTTATTTATCCTCAGAAAGAGCTCTCCAACTCTCCTTTCTAAGTGGACTTCATTAGCCCAAGCTCCTTGCCTTGGTTTTGCTTTAGGCAGGGGAAACCACCCTATCCAATCTGTAAGTTTATTAGACCCAGTCAGTAAACAACTAAATCCACCTGCTAAGGAAAATGTCTCCATCAGCAGCTGTTTACCAAAGACTCCCTGACAAGAAAGCTTCCTGATAGCCTAAAAATGAAGAATGTTAAGAAAAGTATATAAACATATTTATAATTTGTGAAAGACAAATATTGACATCATTGTATAAATCTGTAGTTTCTTCTAAAAGAAAGACTTAAAGCATTGTTATGTTTGACTACATAATGCCTTGAACTGTAAGTGGCAAATAATGTTAGGGGAAAAAGTGTGGCAAGGGATCTGACATGGGCTCGTCTTGTATGTATAACCTTAGGCAGAAAAGCCCCAGAAGAAATATTCAGTAACCACTACTAACAAAAATTAACAGTTTCAGAAAACTCTACAGTGAAAACGTGAAGTACTTGGCAGCACTTTAATCCACTATACCATAGTACCAGTTTAATTTCATAATCACTGGAGCAAGTGCCAGAAGCTTTTGGAGGTCATGTGATCGCTGGGGCTGGGTATAAATATCAAAGTTGAACATTAGGAATTAATTAGAGAGAGAATCTGTAGAGAGATGGAGTATCTCTAGTTAGTCCAACCGATCCAGAGGGCAGGAAATAAGCTGACAAGCTTTTCAGCACAAGTGAGGCTTTCTTCTGGATCCATTACCTCTTCTATCACTGTAGGCCAGCATGGCTGCAAAGGTGGAAAGACAGCAGTAACCCACAAATAAATACTTGCCCATTCTAAAAATCTCCGCAAGAATAACTGGTACTCTAAACCAATTTCATGTAAAACCTGAACCAAACCTGTAATTTCACGAAACTAAGGTCTGTCCAACCTATTCAGCTGTCCTGAGACACAGCTACTGCTTCTTGAAGGCCACAAATGTGTTTAGCTCACTCCAGAACTGTCCCTGAGGCAAGTCAGTGTAGAAACAGCTTTACAAAGAGCTTAAAAATAGCACAAGGGAGTCTTTGTAGGATACGCAGCAGAATCCACAGCTCAAAAGGTTGTTTAATATGCATGAGAGGGTTAGCTGTCTGTGAGATTGTCCTCCTGGATGTGGAACTAAACTACTTGCCCCTGCAAAACATTGCACAGTCAGAGCAAACCATGCAAATATTAGTTTTGTTTCTTTTTTCCACTGAAAGCAATGGGCATTTTTACTGTATTTCCAAGATAAGATTTAATAATAGTCATCATTAAAACCCAAATTCTACCCAGCGTCAACTTTGGATTATAAAAAGGGCTTTCAAAAGGGACCATGATTTTTGAGCAAAATCATTTTCTGTTTTAAAATTAGGAAGTAATACTCTCGTTTGCCTTGTCCCATGCTGCAGTACAACTCGTATCACTTGCCAAAGTATCACAGCAGCCAGTATAAAGCACAGAAACTCAAATTCCATTGCATGTTTATTCCAAAGATTACTTAACCTGCAAGCCACACGTGAAAGTTAAGACCTGCCATGATATTAACACAGTACCTCTTTCATGTATTGATTATACAAGGCTTCTGCAGATTCCAAGTAAGTTTGTGCAGTTTCAATTTCATCCCTTTGAGACCACAGGATACCCAGATTGTTCTAAAGGTAAAAGGTAAAAAAAATAGTCATGTTCCATTTACATCACACATTTTTTTCCAAACAATTGATCAGTATTCATCCTTATACATACATATATATATATATATATATATATATGTCTCTTCTAATACAAAGGATTTCAAAAACCAGAAATTGTGCCCACAAAGTTCATTGTGAGTTGCTCAAAAGGGAGGGGGTTCTCACACAGCAAATTTCACATAAAAAATTCACCTCACAGTCTTTCTCTGTTTACTCTGCTAGATAAGGACTGGTGTGCTGAAATAATGAGGTTTTTCCACAGAGTATGTTCTGCATCCAATGCATGCAGCTTTTACATCACATACAAATAACATAAAAAGAGACAACAAATCAGAAATTTGTTAACATGACTCCAAAGAAAAAATTAACAGGAAAAAAAATATGCTAGGAATGAATGCTTGTATATTTTCAACAATGGAAAGAGATGAAAAGCACCTCTGAGATGCAACAGTTATAGATTATTGCCTTCAAATTTAAGTTAAAGCAAGGTACACAGTAACTTACTGCATCTGTGAACCCAACTTTTACAAAAATGCCACTAATTTTATTAATAAGAGGAAGGTGTTAATAATAATCTATGTCTGATGTGCTAATTTAAATCCTAAGCAGTGCTGTTACAAAATTCAAGAGGCCTAAAAAAACCCCAAAAACCTTCAAAATAATTAGAATGTTTAGCTGTATGCCAGCCCTGCGTCCCTTTCAATTCCATTCTACTGCTTTTCTAAGAAAGCACATCACATGTTGTTTATGAACTGAAACACTTTGCCCAAGGCCAAGCAGTGGAACAGACCAGATTCCATTAGACAGAGACTGGGATACACAGTGTTATGCAAAAGCTAAGAAATCAGAAGTGGGGCTAAAGAAAGAGGCCCAGCAGGAAAAAGGAATGCCTCTTCCTTCAAAATAGCAGTGCTGTGGCAACCCACTCCAGACGTCCCAGAAGGTGGAGAAGTATGGCCACTGATGACAATCATTGCTTTTAAATGAGAAATGGTTTAAATTAAGTACTCAAGCCTGTTACAGCCCTTGGGACCCAGAGCTGAGGGCTCGTTTCCCAGCACTGTGTGCAGCTCCACACCTCAGGACAGTGCCAGGCAACAGCAGACCCATCACTGTTGCACCACAGCACTTCATATGCATAATACACTTTATCCTGCTGCTTCCTGAAGGCCCCAAACCAGTGAAGTCCATGCAAACTTCGGTCTAATAGAGAGAAGAGCTGCTTTGCAGCACACCAATTCAGAAGCACAGTGGAATCTCTGGTGCTGAGCCACAAAAGCCACATCTCCCCAGGAACATGTGGAAAGATGTTATGTCATTTCGGCTGGAGCAACCTCCTTATCTTACAAAGGGTAACAGATTTGTAGCAGTGTACCCAAACCCTCACACTGAAGGACAAGGAGCAGATGTAACCTCACTATTCCAGACAACTCAGCTAATTTAACCAGTGTGAGACAAGTCATCCTTTCACTTGCACCTTTCCATACCAGCCCACAATTCCTTGACAGTTTGATGAGGAAGCACTATGGAGCCTTTTCTAATTAGAGCAACCATTTCTGACAGAGACATCTAAATAACTGCTCCATTTCATTTACAGTCTAGAGTCAGATACCTAAGATACCTAGCCATCCACAAGCTACCATGACAGAGTGATCAAGTAAAGGCCCTTCTGTGAATCTTCGTGTAGCAAAAACTAATTTTGATAACAGTATTCCCTTCCTCAGAACGAAGACAAAATATTATTACTTCAAGCACCAACAAAACTGTATTTACCCATCTGCGACAAAATATAATAGCTTAAAATATAACAGACAATGCTGAAAAGCAAACAAGTAATCGTTTCAGGATAACACATCAATTAAAGCACCTGCCAACTTCACTTTGACAATCACTGAGTTAAGGAATCAAAAATCAATTCTGGACGTAGTGAGGTCTTTTAGTAATTTATTCTTGCACGGTTC
This sequence comes from Edolisoma coerulescens, assembly GCA_013397115.1. Taxonomy (NCBI): domain Eukaryota; kingdom Metazoa; phylum Chordata; class Aves; order Passeriformes; family Campephagidae; genus Edolisoma; species Edolisoma coerulescens. The sequence continues at coordinate 1,567,103 of VWZW01006604.1, forward strand.
TTACAAGTTCTGTCTCAGTCCGTCCAGAAGAGCACGCTGCTCTGTCAACACCCAGTTTCAATTACAACACATTTTAGATGCTCTGCACGCCCAGAGGCATCACAGGAGGCTCAAAACAGAAGAGCACCCCTCCAGCAGCCACCACCTGTGAGTGATTCCTTCCAACAGGAACCGAACGCCAGGGCTGCTGTGTTTATTACGGTTAAACGAGCAGCACCTGTCAGGACACGAGATCGCCCTGGATCTTTTCGCAGCCCACTGCAGAGACCAGCCGGCACAGCCCGCAGATACACGGCCCCGCTCCGCCGGAGCCCCCCGCCCCACGGACACCCCTCTGCGGCCTCCCCTGCCCACCTGGGCCTGGATGTACAGGGACACGCAGTCCGGGGAGAGGCGGTGCGGCTCCAGCAGCTGCGTGCAGCGCTGCAGGTGCTCCTCGCCGGCCGACAGCTCCTCGGTATCGGTGTGGTTGACGCCCAGCTCGTACTCCAGCCCGGCCCGCCGCACGGCCAGCACCGCCTCGCCGCCCTCCTCGGCGGCGCTCAGCAGCTGCTTCACCTCCTGCAGCAGCGCCCGGGCACTGTACTTGGAACGGTACGGCTCCGTCTCGGGGTCCTTGAGGGACTCCACGGCCGAGAGCGTGCGGGCGGCGCGGAACTTCCCGCACACCGCAGGCCACCCTCCGCCCGCCGCCGCCGCCATCTNGCAAACGGCAGCGCCCCAACGGACACCGCAGCGCTGGCACCCGCGGGAAGCGTTCGAGGAAGGGTGCTGAGGGGTTGATGTCCAGTTTTTCTGAAAAAAATTTATTTTAGAACCCGATTTTTTAACGCTGCTGAAGAGGCGAGGCGTGGTTACTGTCCGTGTTCGGATGAATTTTGTTCCCTTGCAGTGCTGACTTTCCAGCACACTAACTGGGTCACAGATACCCTTACAGGCAGCAGCTACTTTGCTGGGCAGAAAGAAAAATCTCCCAAAACACCCAGTCATTCAGCAAACATGATTTTTAGCCATCCTCAAACACAGGCTGCTTTATCAAGGAATAAAGACAAAGAGGAGTATCTAACAGGCTTTTACTGTCTGATAAAATTCAGCTCAGTCCCATATCTGTAGCAGAGGTTAATTGAGTGTTCTGTTAAAGTCCCCGATTTCCACTCTTGAACCAGCTGTTTCTCTTGAAGTCTCCTTGCCTGCTGTTTCCGAACCTGGAGAACCCTCGTCCCGCCTCCTGGGGATATTCTTCCAGCTCAGGCAACTCACTCGCCACTGACAGCTGCCAGCGCCGCGTGTCCTTCCACTGCTCCTGAAACAACACCAATGGAACCAGACTTTACGTCCCTGCACGGGTGTCCCAGGTACCTGCAGCATCAGAACCAACACTGAATGCAAAGGCATTTCCAGACAAATCCCACCCCTGCCAAAATATACCATCAGATCCCCCCTGGGAAACACAGTCCTGTGACAAAGGATAAACAATCACAAGGGACAAGAGGGAATGAAGTCGACAGAAAACCGGTGAACTCTCAAGTACACTGGAGAGGCCAAAACACAGACTAGCCAAAGACCACAGAATTTTGTTTAATGAAATAGAGTAATGTCATGAGAACGGAAAGGAGAAGAGGCATGGCAGGGTATTTTCTAATGACTATGCTGTGTTCTTTCTAGTCATTCTGTTGCCTATGCAACATCCTTATTAAAACCACAAACCTTAACCTCCCAAACCACCCTAGACTCAATCCTATATAGCAGCTGCCAATTTTCAAATCACCAGGTTTTAAAGCCAGCTCTGGCTACACAAACATACCTGTATGTTACTTAGTTCATCAACAGGGATATCAAAGCACACGCCCTAACAAAACAAAACAAAAAAAAGAGGCACAAATTTACAATGAAAGAATAAAGGCCTCAACAACCAATCCCACTACATATATATTTCTGATGCTTTTTTTTTTTTAGGAGGTAATTCCTGCATTATCATTTAGAAGTAATGTCTCTAATAAGTCTTTTAAAGCACTCAACTAACATCAATGCCTTTATTTTTTTCAATAGTGTATGCATATCCATACTCGTGATAGGTTACCGTTTCCTGAGAAATGGGATTGAGTAGGGATAGTGTGGTACCAACATCTGAGTAGGGATAGTGTGGTACCAACATTTTGTACCAGTACTTCAGAACTCCAGCCTCAATCACTGCACAAACGGGCTATATGTGAACACACACAAAGCCCCAAATCCCTTCATTCCCAAGGCCAGCCATCTCACCATCTTCCCCTTGAGGAAACGCATTGCAGACACTTTGTTATCGACTTCCTCCCCAAGCTGTTCCTTCAGCCCCCGCCAGGCATAGCGCATGGTATGCATCTCTACTGAACACTTCAACACCATGGTCACAAAACCCTACAGGAAACAGAGAAAAACGTTTAACAAGGCTAAACTTGGTCAAACCTACTGCTAGAAAACAGATAAAAAAACCGCAAACTGATACAAGAACCACAGTCCAATCACATGGTATGTCCAAAATTGTATTACCACACAATGAGCTGGGCCACATTCTCCCTAAATGCATTAGAAAAAGGAAGTGTTGTCGTTTTCTTCAGTCAAGATCTCTTTGAGATCAGGTAATCACGTGCTATACTTGCAATATGACAGAAATGTGAAAGATTCCTGATAAGAGGGAAACTACAATAGCACGAATCAATCTATTTGCTTGTAAAATGTCATTAGTTAAACTCTCTTAGAGCATCAAAGTCTTCTCTTGTTTCAGTCTCCGGAGAAATTCCTTTAACTCTCATCACAAGAAAATTTACTGATTGCAAGTTTCTCCCGAGAAGAGCTGATTTCATCTAAGGAACAAGCAACACAGGAGGAGCCTGGGGGTAACAGCTATTCAGAAACCCAGCTGAAAAAGGCTGTGAAGGGGATGCCACACGTGGCCTGGACACAAGCAATTCATGCATCCATGCTTGTTATCACGGGTGCATCATTACTTACAGCTGTTGAGTTGAGCAGGGAGCGCTGCTGGATGTGAGCTGCCCCGGAAATGTGTGCCAGGGCTGCAGCCAGGGCAGCCACCGCCCCCTTTTCATCTATCAGCTCTTCAGCTGATTTTCTGAAGTAGTCTACTGCAGAGGGAGGAACAGCCTCCAGCAACCTACACAGTTACAACACAGGTTTAAAGAGGTAAGAAAAGGCCACTGTGAAGTGCAGCCATGTTGAAGACATACCCTAAATTGGTTATTTCTGAAAAAGGCAGGGGGAAAAAAAAAAAAGATAGGAAACTAAGAACAGCTACTTCTGTAATGCTATTTCCGGTACAACAGCTCCCCCCATCATTTTTCAGTACACAGTGAACCCAACACCATGCCCATCATCTGCTTTACACTGGTCAAATCCTTGCTAATTATAATCTGCTTCAAGGCAATTTCTACCACTGGGGCAGCAAATGTAAACAGAGCTGCATAGAATAAAAGCCACAACCCTTGGAAACAATACAAAGAAACACAAGCCAGGACTAAAACACCCTCACTACTGCAGAGTAACTCCTCATTATACCAAGTACTGCTTTTTGCACACTGCTTCCGCCATGTTATCTGAACAGACAAAATCAGTTTCCCCTCATGACAGTAATTCCCTCATTTGTCACTGATTTCTGATTTTATAAACAAAGGTTAATTTTTGCAAAAAATTAGAGAACATTATGTTCTATGAAAAGGTCTATGTTCAGCACACAGAGATTTACTGACACCATCTTATGTTGTCTATACACAAAGCAGCTGACTTCTACCACATAGGAAAAGCCAAGCTCACATACAGGTGTGATCCCTTAAAGTTTTGCATTAAGCTCTAAGCATCTAGAGCAACAACATCTCTAAACCTTTTTTAAGAACAGGCAAATAAACTTACTTTTTGGCATCACTACTTGAAGCTTTAATTACATCTGTAGCAGAGGGAACGCCTACACGCTTAAAGGTAATACCCTGAAATCAAGAAAACACATTAAAGGTATTTTCAGCACTATACAATTCAATGCTACCTATGTCACATTACTGAGACCTCTACTTACTGTTTACAAGATCAACATACTCTTTACTAAGTTATTTCTAAAGCTAAAATAAAGCTTTTAAGTTCCCAACTTTGTTAATCTGGAGCTAATTTATTCCGATGTACATGCAGACTGCGATGCAAGGCATGGTCTGCCTCATGCATTTCTGTCCCAGCCTGCCTGCTGACATCCACAGAGGACTGCCAGCATGGGAAAACTCACGCAATGCAAGAACAGGCTGATACAAAAGCATTCACAAACACCAAATATCAGCACTTTAGCCCCACTAGTCTATGGGACAGGAGAGTTCCAGTCGGGACTCATTAGCAGCCCATGATTACAAAATCTAAGAGTAGCAGGGCGCTTTTAGAGCTGAATGATTTCCTTAAGCAGAGATGTGAGGTACAACTCACTGCTTTGTGCTCGACTTGTTTCAGAAGATCTTCTTCTCTTCTCTGAAACAAACAAATGCAGATGCCAGTCCGGCCAGCTCGACCCGTGCGTCCAGAACGATGGATGTAGGAATCAACATCCTTCACAAATTCAGATCAACATGAGAAAACTTTATGTCATTTAAACTGTTGACATTTCAGATTAAACACAAGCTAAATTCAAATTCAGAAGCCTAAGGAGTGATACATTATGTGTTCATACCCAAACATAACCACACATAAACCACTCAGGTTTGCCTGTGCTCCCACACCCAAAAGTGTGCTACTCAGCTTTAACAAACACTGCTGACAGACATTTTAATTTTTATAAATAAAAAGCTCCACTAGTGTTTCAAAAGACGAAAAAGGCAGCAGAAATATTTTAGAATTTTTATGAAACTCAGCAACGTTCAGAAAGAATTCAGAAAAGATGCACAATATCAAAACCTATCTTAGGAGTTTTCAGAGTAAACAAAACCCAAGACTTTAATCAAAGCTCAAACTGTAAAACTTTCAACTACGAAATTTTAGACCTGACATTTACAAAAAATTCACCTAATTGGTGAATTGGAACAGAACATACTTCTGATGAAACAGAAATAACCCACCACTCCAGCACCAAAAAAAAAAAGTAAATACAATTTTAGTTTCCCCTAATGACTTACTTTTGGTGGTGAGCACTGTATGACAAGGTCAACCTCAGGAATATCCAAACCACGGGCAGCTACATTTGTTGCAATCAGAACTTCAAACACACCATTTCTGAAACCTTTTAATGTAATTTCTCTCTGTTTCTGTGGAATGTCACCATGCAAGGACTGGGCATCCTGTCAGTGCAACAAACCATTAACACGACAGTTAATGGGAGTCTAGGCTGTAGCATCTAAAGATATTTAACTGCAAACCCCAAAATACTGTGCAGAGCAACAGAAAATAATCACATAGCTGATACCAAAGGAATATAAAGCATCCTACTTTCTTTGATCCTTCTCTGGGATTTACTGTGAGAGCAGCATGGCCAACAGGCAGAAATTGCTGCAAGTTTTTAATGTGGATGGTATATGAGATTTCTCTAATACTAGGCAAACCATGTATTCCCACCACTGCTCTTTCCCCATAAATCAGCATTTAGTATCAAACAGGATTTTCTCCAAAAAATATGCAGCACTCTTCCTCACACTCAGAAAAAGAGCAGTAATTCAAGCAAGCAAGAAGACCTGCTCAATAGATCACCTGAGTTCCAAACAAACTCTTGGCAAACCTTCCGAGGGCAACAAGACATTTCATTCTACCATATTTGGATTTTCCCGAATGACTGTTCAAAGATCAAATGCCATTAAGAGATGGGTATCCATAAAGCACACTAAGGTAAGATGGGATATCTCCACTATGCTAGCTCCTGTTTTTCACAATTATTACCATCTCCTGGTTATTCAGCATAAGCTGGGTATTTCCTATTGATCCGTGTCCTGCACAGTTTTAAAGCCAAAGAAATAAATCCATAATCTCAGTCAAGAGGATATTTTAACTTCAAATTTCAGTTTTTAGAAACAGCTTTCACAAGTCTTAAAACCACCCAAAGAAACAATTTTCTTCACACAGTTGCAACCTCCTATTTATTTCAGGGCATTCAACCCCTGACTATCGGGACCGCTGCTCTCCGCTCAGCCCCCCGTACCTGTTTGAGCGAAGCATTCATTGCCAACTCATTTGCTTCCTTTTTGGTCTCACAAAAGACAATGGTCCGTCCACGGCTGCCACTGTAGACCTGAATGATGTCCCCAAGAACTCCTGCTCTCTGAGATGAGCGACACTGTATAGCCAAGTGCTGTTTGGGAAAGAAACAAGAAACAAGAAACCTATGGTAAATCTAAGCCATGCACAGGACAGACAAAATGAACAAAAAAAGCATTTTAATTCTTTTTAAGCTTGCAAACAAAATCTGTGTGTCAACCATGTGAAAAGTCATTCCATACCCCCATTTGTAAAGTCAATGCACAACCCATTTTATCAAGGCCACTTGCTTTCAGGACCTGCACTGCTCTGCAGCAGAAACACTCACTTCCACAGTTGTGGCTGTCCTTTGAGTCTTCTTTCCAATCAGGTCAATCTGTTCATACTCATCTCTCATGTATTTTTTTGCTACATCATAAACCCATCGTGGACAAGTTGCAGAAAACAGCAGTGTCTGTGGGTTGCTCTCGGAGCCTGGAAGGAAAGGCCATTGACTTCAGACATCACAACAGACCACAACACTTGAGAACTGATAAAAAAGCAAGATTTGCTCTCAAACTGACAGGTTTCTATGCGCACTAAGTCAGTACAAGATGTCAAGAAACACTGCCAGCAATCAGCTTTTTGTGGCTTTTAGAGCCAAAGTGAGAAGTCTTGCTTTTAGTAATTGTTGAGATTTCTATTTCCAGTAATTCAAGCCTTTTCAAAAATTCTAGCATTAGTGAAATGTGGCAAGGCGTTTCACACATTAAAATAACCTCCTTCGGCTCTGTACCTGGTACCTGACAGCTTTGCTGAACACCCACTACATCAGAAAAGAGCACATACTCTCTAGTTGTCAGCTTTGTGTGATGACAAGTGTACAGAGACCATAACCCTAACCCTTTGCTCAAGTCACCTCTCAGGATGAGGAGCACTAGGGCTTAGGGAGCTGGGTTTGCTGCTTCCTTCCCTAGCTTTTTTTTACTCCACTCCTTCCAGAGATGCCACTCCAGCCCTTCAGCCATCTGTCACCTCTCTTTGAACCTTTTCCAATTCTACCTTGCCCTTTTCTAGCATCACACAAAGAATTTAAGCTAGGGGTGTGCCAGAAGTTTTCAAAGTAGCGTAACTGCGTTTCCTGCATCGTCCCTCCCCTATGTCCTCTCCTGAGGACTGAGTTCACCTTTCTTATAGGACGATCCCAAGATTTCTTCCACTTGTTCAGCAAAGCCCATGTCTAACATGTGATCCACTTCATCCAAAACAACATGCTTCACACTGGAAAGTTCCAGCTTGCTATTCTGAATGTGGTCTTTGATCCGTCCAGGAGTTCCCACTAGAATATCGATGCCACTTTTAAGGAGATCAACTGGAAGACAGAGAAACAAGGACAGTGTCAGACTGCTAAGAGACAACATGATAAAAAGCTAGCAGTACACAGCAACACTTCTCATTTTAGAAGCAAAAAGTTGTTGCTCTTTAACCTCAGAATAAAACACTACATCCAAAGGTAACAGATATGGAAGTTAACTGCAGTCCTAGCTGCTCTGTCAGGAGTACCAGTCAAACCTCACGCAAAGTTACAGGGAAATACACCAATTTCCAAGCAACAATCGGCTGACATTAGAAACCTTCAGAGCTTTACTATATGGAAACACTTTAGTTTTCCAGCTAAACTCTTTTTCACAGCTACCTCTGGAGACACACAGAGCCACAGGCACATACATAGTTCTCCCCTTTCTGTGGAGTGTCACCTAGTCCCAATCTATGTCCACACAAGAACACAATAAAGAAGAAATTAAAAGGACTAGACATGTCACAGAGCTACAGCCATTCTTTTCCATAAAGATTTATTGGACCTAAAATAATTCAACCCAGTGCTTCCTTTGAAAGCCAAGTCATTTGAGTTCCTGACTGAACTCAAAGTCTGAAGGGGCAAAAAGCCCATTTTTACTTATGGAATGCATTTGGAGAAAGTCAGCTCCAATTCATTAGTAATTCCTTAGCAGTTACTTACGCTGTTCTTTATATGGAGCTCCTCCATAAAAACAAGCAATTGACAGTTTCCTTGTGAGATTCTTGAAGTCTTTGGCTACCTGTGTGGCCAGTTCCCTGGTTGGAACAAGAACCAGTACCTGGAGGGAGAGAAAAACAGACAAAAATGCAGCTGTGCTTGGGAGAAGGTGTAGGAGAAAAGAGTTTACTTCCCATCAAACAGCTTGCACTCCCATCTTTATTCTACACTTGTTGCAAAGGTGCCCACAGCTTCCTACCATCCCAGCAATATTAATATTCCCTGCCACCTGGTGCCTACACAATGAGCCTCAGAGCCAGCAAGAGGAAACAAGGCAAAGTGTTACAAGATAACCAAGACTAGAACAACAGTCATTTTCTTTCTTATGTTAAAGGCAGATAAAAGACACTTCAGTAACATTACCAAGGGCAAGGAAGGTACAGCTCAGCATTAAAGGGTAGGAACAGTCACTAAATCTGGTGTAGTAAGATTTTAAAAGACACAGAGCGTGATGCACTCTAGCCAGACATCCCTCCTTTTCTCCACCAACCTGCCTTCCTCCAGTATCTACCCTTCCCCCCAACATTTAAGAATGCCCAACATTTTATTTAAGAATGAACCAATAAAACAAAGAGCTGAATTCATCTGTTAAAAGCTTTCAGACAATAGGATTTTCAAATTAACATTGCCTTTACAGTTAATAAAACAGAAGGATAAAGCAGGCAACAAATCTGTAGACTGTATCTAGTTCTGCAGTCTAATGATAAATATATACACTACAACGCATGGGAATAGGTATCTGATCACTGGCATCTGGTTATCAATTCCATCTCTGGTAAACACTGCTTGCATCTCTTGAGTGCCCAGACAAGAGGCAGGAAAAGAATAACCCAAAAGCCTTCAGTTATCACCATGGAATTTATAGTGAAAAACAGCCTCAGCGAACAGAGCCAAGCCCAGGTGACTCAAACATCACCTCAGAAGAGGCAGGGGACTGAAACCCAAAGCCGCACGCTAAGTGCCCAAGGACAGCAGCCTGGAAGTTCCCTAGACACTGCTGCAGTGCCCTGACTTTCCTCCCAAACACAGTCACAAGGGACCCCAAACACCAAATGTGTCATTACTGTGATGCTGCAAAATTCTGTCACACTATCTCCTGATCTGAGCAAAGTACTCAGTATTACAAAAACCAGTAGGACAAAGAAGTCCCAAACAAAAACACGCCCAAAGCAACAGTAAAATCACTTTCAAAACCTACCATGCTCTAAGGTTCTGGTGTAAACCCTTAAGTGCAAGTTACCTTTGGTGCACGGCCTCTTCTCCCATCCTGCGAGACACTCTGAAGTTTTTCAATCAGTGGAAGAGCAAAGGAAAAGGTTTTCCCAGTTCCTGTTCGAGCTTGAGCAATTACATCTTTGCCATTATATATGGGCTGGAAAGTCTTCACTTGCACAGGGAACAGGTATTTTACACCTCGAGCTGCAAGGTAATTGAAAGAGGTTTCACTAATAGGTGAACTAACAATCAGAAGCCCTCATACATAAATAGCTCAAATACGTAGGGCACATTCCACCCCCACAGTGAGTGTTGAGTATCCACGATGAAATATGAAAGTCTTCTTTGTGATGTGTAGTTTAAGACAACAGAAGAAGGAAAAAACCCAATATGTTTTTTCTGATACAGCTCAAGATTTTGTGGTAGCTTGGTTTTGAAGGTGAGAAGGTGATGGTGTTTGTTTCAAAACATTCTAAAACTTCAAATAGATATTGCACAGTGGAAGTGAAACAACCCATCCAACAGAAACTTCAGAGCCAGGAAAACATAAAGCAACAAGGAGAATTTTTTCAGAGGAACAAGACTTGCACATCTTCCCAACACAGGGAACAAGAACCCTACAGCAATTACTTCCTCAACAAAACTAATCACAAAGAGATATGAAAATGCCTCAAATTATGACAATAACCCTAGACAATCTCTTCACACAAGGCAAACAGTCTTCATATACAAAACTCCATTAAGCTTGTCTAAGAAGCAATATTGCAGAGAGCAGACACAGGAACAGAAGTAAAGATATACAGAACGATGCTGACAAGAAATGTGTCTCTAGAATGTGGAATAACCACTCCATGGAAAAATAAGCTCATCTTAAGGCACCTGAAATTGAAAAAAACAGAACACTTTTTTCTACTAACAGCAGATTCTCTGAATCCACAGCAACTGTTCATGTCATTCTTACCATACAATAAATGTAACACAATTTAGGACTATTTAACTTTGGCTTATGCAGGTAACAGAGTGCAATTCTGAACAAACATTTACAGAAATGTCTTTTACGACATGAACTAACCTGTGAGAAGGTTGATAGTGTTTTGTGAGAGCGGAAAATTAGAGAAGGCGCCTTCTTTTGCCTCTTCTGTCAACTCCTAACACGATACAAGAAAGAAAAAAGACTTAGTAGTCCTCCAAGATGAGCATAAAGCATACTCTACACAGGCACCCAAGAAAAGCTGTGCATGTGCTGTACTACCACAATTTAACAAGATACCTCCTTTCTGCTCAAAGAAAAAAAATCCTTTGGATGCAGGTACTTGTACATACACGCTTGGCAAATCAGGAAACGGAAACTACTTGTTAAAAATCTTAATTAGAGTATGCTGAAAGCATGAGAAAACCATTTTTCACAACAAAACATATTTGGTGTAACAATTCACTGTGCAAAGCAAGAATTTCCCTCTAGAAGACACCATGCAAAGAGCTTTGAACTTTACACACGAGTAAATACTTAAAGCACAAAATTTAGCTTTTACTTCAAAGATCCAAGAGGTCACATCGCTACACCCTATGTACAAAAAGCACTCTCTTAATTCACGTTCCCACCCTAGACACAAAACTACTCACAGGAGGCCCTACACAGGGCCCCCTTGCACGTATGTGCGAGAAGTGGGAGAACTCCAGAAGTGGGAATTAATGAGGACAACTAAGGCTTTCTATTACAGAACATTTTGCCAACACTCCTTCAAAGGTCCTGCCATCAGAGAGTGCCATCACAGCACAAAGCAAGGCACGTTTCTGGGACGGTAGCTGCCTGTGCAGCAGGAAGAAACCTTTGTGCTGTGGGACACAAACAACCTGTGACACGAAGACGAGCTGCACATGGAAACTGCTCCCCGAGCCAGCCGCCTTCCCTGCGGGACACGCTGCTCCAAACGCTTGGCATTTAGCGCGAGGGGGAAAGCACGTGGAGAGCAGCTCCCACGTGTTGGTGCATGCGCTGCCGAGCCTCACTCACCGCCCGCAGCCGGGCGGGAACGAGCAGGATGCCGGGCAGGATGAGAGGCGGGATGCCCGGGCACTCCCGATGCCCAGGAGCAAGTGCCGCACATCCAAGGCGGCAGAATGTGCCTACGACAGATGTCTCGTGCTCCCACTGTCTCGCAGCTCAAGTCTCCACACAGCGCACAGTACGTGTTATCAAGCCCACTAATTACCAGCAGAATGTTATTTAATCAAGACATGGGCTGTGCTGGCAGAGGATCCCTACCTCGGCGTCGCTGTCCTGCTCTCCGGCAGCCACGCTCTGGGCAGCTGGGGATGTCACGCTGTCGCTCTCTCCTACCAAACCGTTGCTCTTCTCCTTGATTTTTTTCGACTTCTTGAGCACGGGGGGCTCGAAGTCGCCGTCCCCCAGCCCGCTCTCCTCGGGCTGCGCCTGCTCGGCCTCGGCCTTACCGCGCCGCTTCGCCTTCACCTGCCGCTTCACCTTCTTCTCCGGCGTCTCCTCCTGCTGCGGGA
>VWZW01006604.1:1579181-1591174 GCA_013397115.1 Edolisoma coerulescens
TCCAAAATGGCCGCCCCCGCGGCCGCACGTGGCGCTCCCACCTTGACCTTCCTGCGGCGGCCGCGGCGCACCGACTCTGCGGCGGCCGGCGCCTGGGGCTCTGCGGGACTGTGCTCGGGCTCGGCGGCGGGCATGGCTGCCGGCTGCTCTCCGGGCAGGTGCGCGGCGGCCTCGCTGCTGCTACTGCCGGGGCCGGTCTCGGCGCGGCTGCCCCAGGACGCGCNGCCCCTTCCGCCGCGCCGCCCGCCGGCCGCTTCCGCCACCATGAGCTCCCTCACGGGGTTCGCCTCGCGGTCCGCTGAACAGACCTCCTTTCACAGACCTCCCCTCACGGGGCTCCCCGTGTTGCCCACAAAACTGGGCTCGTTCCCCGGTGTGCAACAAGCCAATAATGACGCACTCGAGAGCGACCTGACTGATTTCAGAGCTGCGCAAGCCCGGGTGCTCGGTGGTGTTGCACAAGTACAGCATTACCATCGGGCTTCTCGCGCCATTATTCTTACACAGAAATTCAGAGTTAGGAAAGTGCCCAGCACAGCCCCGCTATAGGGATTGATTAGTATTTTCCATACAAGTTCAGTAATCCCAGCTAACCTCTCCACATGCTCAGAGAAGGGGTTTTTACCCTCTTGGTAGGCCTTTCTGACCTGTAGCTGGGATTTTTCGTTATAATACTAAAACATAGTTCACCCATAGGATACGTGGTCCTTGAGCATTTTGCCAACTCAGCCATGTATACATACACATACATCAACATACTGATTTACTTCATCCTTAAAGCTTGTTAGTTCCAGGATGTCCTTGAATAAGGGCTGCTGATATCTCTCCCACTGATTAGGCTTGAAAATATACAAAGATCTTACATTGAAGAACATCCTTACCTATGATAATCTTGGCATATTCCACATTTTGAAACACCCTCATGGGGTTACGGATCTCCCTCATAGTTCTCCCTCATCAGGGTTCCTCCTCAGGGGGCTTCCCCTCATGCTTTGGAAACTGTCTTTCCAACCCCCATCGTATAAGGAGTCACAATTTGGGACAGAAACTAAAAACCACTAAGTTTTAGGGAAAGAAGAGTTTCATTCCAATTCCACAATAAAATCCAACAGGATTTATTTTTCTTTCAGGTGCTTCTGCTGCCACGCTCCCCAGTCTGGCACCTTCCTACATCTCCACCAAAATACTGCTTCAAATACGTGACAACAAAATATGAAGTTGTAAAATAATATTTAATTTTATCAGAAAATGTACAGGTTTGAGCAGCAATTCAGATCTATATATTATACAGTGAACCAGGCTACAGTTTTGAACGCAACAGACATATCATGGAAAGATTTGAAGAGCAATATGAGAAACAAAAGAAACAATTCATTTTTTCTTGCAGATTTTTTGGGTTTCTTTTCTTTACACTTTTTTTTAAAATGAACAGAACCTTGTTTATGAGCAAAGTAGTACTGACAAAAAAAGAAAAATCTTAATGAAGTATTTTCCCCAATGGTACAAACACACAGAAACAGCCTAGTGTAATGTAATATAAAATACTTCAGTCCCATTTTTTTCTCACTTCTGGATTGTTGAAGCTAATGTTCAAACGCTCTGCTGAAACTTCGTTTCTGGCCTCTGCTCCTGAATCTGTTTCTACCAGAGCCACCACGCCGACCGTTCCTGGAGCTTGAGAAGCTTCGGCCATTTCCTCCACCACCTCCGCCTCCTCCTCCTCCTCCTCCTCCCCGTATGGATTCTACCAACTCTGGTAATTCAGTCGCCACACACAAACGCCAGTGTTTTGAATCTTCCCATCTTGCCTATCGGAATGAAGTCAGATATAGCAAGTTAAATTCTAGGAACACAAATACAGGGTATGTAATAATTATTAAATTTGCTCAAATTAAAGGTAAAATCGTGAGCTGATATATGGGATTCAAGCTTCTAACTGAAGGGATCAATAATTTTGGCATGGTAATACTAATGCTGCCACGCAAAAACCTGAATTCACTTTTCTGTGGAGAGAATTCTGGGTGGAAACGGAATAGAGAAAAGGGGAATAAAGCTTGCTGCCTACAAAGATGAATCCAGCACCACTTTTCTCAGTGCAAAAGTTTCAAGTTACAGACTTTTGGTCACAGGGGAATGCCTTAGAAAAGAAACACTGTGCTTATTCTGTTCTTCAGTTCCTTCCAAACCATCCCGTTTGCCACTAGGAAAGGCAGGATAAAGGCTACATAATGTTTTCAGTCTAACCCAGTCCAGCCAGTTTCATCTCCAGCCTGCTGTACCCAGAATTTGCAATGAACATACCTCTATTTCTTTTTGGTCTGCCGCAGGAACGTCAAAGCACACACCCTGAAAAGCAAGAATAATTTTAATGCATACAAGTCAAGCGTTTTAAATGACTGCAACTGAAAACAACAGAGCCCACAAATCTACACCTGACAGACAGGTATTATCAGAACTGACCATCCTAAGAAATGCTTTTCTGTTTTGTCATTAAGGCACAGTTAACACGCTTCACAGCTTTTACCTGTTCTGCTATCCCCATAGCCATGCATTATCCTACCTCCTGAGCATGTCAACAGAGCCCTAAGCACTAAAATAACAGATTGAGGCCCATCATCAACAGTGCCTGGAACAGAGAAAAGGACCAAATAGCTCCCCTGACAATTGCTAAGAAAAGGCTGCAATCAGAAGAGCCCAGTATCAAAGACACAAAACGAAAACATACCATTTTTCCCTTGAGGAAACACATTCTGTTCACCTTCCGATCAACATCATCACCCAAAACTTCTCGCAGTCTTCGCCAGGCATAGCTCATGTTGTTTATTTCTTCAGAGCAGCGTAGTATCATTGTAACAAATCCCTAAAAAGAAATGGGGCATGTTCCACTCAGTCAGAGGAATAAGCTTCAGCACATATATTGGCCAGGAGAAACCTGCCAATTTACAGTTTATTAACTAAATCTTCAAGTAGGTACTGTTACAGGGCATCAAGTATCTTTACATATATATTGTTGCTTTTAACAAACTCAGTACTTCCTAGTGGCTTAAGGATAGTTCTGAAACAAAATGGTCAGGAGACAAATAATTCTCTATTTAGACAACACAGAGGTGTGGCTCTTTTTCCAGTTTCAAGACAAGCATTAAGCCATACATCCTTCCTTACCGCATCCGAGTTCAGCAGTGAGCGCTGTTCAATGGAAGTAGCGCCTGAAATATGGGCCAGAGCTGCAGCCAGAGCATTAACTGGTCCCTTCTCTTTTATTAGCAACTGAGCAGATTCTCTGAAATACTCAATAGCAGTCTGAGGAACAGAATCCAGGCACCTAAGTAATTAAAGCAAAAAAATTTAACAATTTATATACCAGTATTTATTAGGCTCTGGAATAGAAAAAAACCACAGTAGTCCAAGATTTCAACAGTGTTCAGAAAGTTCAAAGAGACAGCAAAGAATAATTCAAATAGCCCTTCTGAATTAGGAAGGCAGGAAGATACAACAGGGCTTGAGTCCCCAAACACACCTCATGGCATCTTTGCTGGAAGCCTTTATTATGTCTGTTGCGGTAGGAACACCAACGCGCTTGAATGTAATGCCCTGAAATTTAAAAGGCAAAAGACAAATAAAAATTGCAGACCATAAATAATTCAGTTCTAAAGAAGCAGTATTGAACTCCAACAGAACAAGCATTTAAGCCTGTAATTTTTCTTCTTATTTTTTCTTCCTGTTTTCACCTTTTAATTTCTAATTTTTCCTAGTAAAAATTGCAAGGTTAAGCTTGCAGGAAAATGGGTAACACTTAAAAGGCTTTTATGTACCAGGTGAGTTTATATGATTCAGTGACCTTAAACTGAAAACAGAAACCATTTTGGCAGATTCCTGGGGAAAACAGAGTCCTACAAATTCTAAATTACTACTTTTAGTCTGATAGATTTGGATTTAAGCACAAATTACAGAGCCTTAGTCTAAATGTAACTCTGTTTCATGTGCCAGGAATAAACCATCTCATCCCAATCACATACTTAATTGTCGAGGAAACGACCATATGGAACACTGCACAAAGTGCAAAAATCCAATTAACAGTTCTCAGTAAAGCTGCACATATGCATATCACTGATCAGAAGATAACCAGGGTGAACACTACACTGAAATACTGTGAGTTTTTTCTCATTTCCACAAGGACAACCTTACTGGCATTTGCTGAAGAAGTGTGGGCGTGAGAATCTTCAGTGCTCTCACTGCTCCACAGTAACTGACAGTGCACCCACCCTCCTCGAGATACCCGAACCTCCTCTGGGTGCTTTATAAACAGCATTCTGTAATTGAACAAATTAGAATCTTGCAGTTAGAAGAAAACTGTACTTTACCGCTTTTTGTTCCACGTGTCTTAACTGATATTCTTCCTTTCGCTGATAAAAACAGATACAGATCCCAGTCCGCCCAGCTCGACCTGTGCGTCCAGAACGATGGATATAAGACTCCACATCCTTCAGAAAAAGAGAGCCTTATGAGTTACCTAATTCACTGTAATTTGATCAATTCATTGCATCCACGTATCTTGTAGAAGCCATTACAGTTAAGCCTGAACAGTGCACAGTAACTGCATCAGAGAATTAAATTAGAAAACATTCTTTCACTGATATCAAGCAAATATGCTTTTCCGTAATCCTCTAAAAATCATCGTTTGAAAGCCAGAGCCATGAGCATGGATCAACTTTTCTTTATGCATCACCACACATTTGGAGTGTGTATTCCTCTACCACAATCCCACTCACCCTCCTGCACATCCACTTGAGTGTGGTTACTGCGGTATTAAGTGTATTCACTGAAACATTACATTGTTTCTTTCAAACGCTCTTAATTTCAGCCGCTGTTCTCACTGTTGTGCTCCATAGCTCACATTCACCCCCACTTAAGAGAATCATTCTTCCCACTGCCTCCAGCCTTGCAATCACCACACGTAGCTTCAAAGGGAGAGGCTTTGAACAGCCTCATAAGAAGACATTTTAACGAAATCATCTTTAAACATGCTAGGGGCTGACACACTTTCAAAAAATCCCCTAAGAAAGTACTTCTACATATCTGGACGTTTCTCCCCCTTAAGCACAATGCTGATGAACTCTTGTGTGGTCAATACCATCACCTGATAGCATACACTACTTGAAAACAAGACATCCAACATAACAGTCTCCTACCTTTGGTGGCGAGCTTTGTACAACCAGGTCAACTTCTGGGATATCTAAACCACGGGCAGCTACATTGGTTGCAACCAGAACTTTAAATGAACCATTTCTAAAACCCTTCAGTGTGATCTCTCTTTGCTTCTGAGGAATGTCACCATGCAACGACTGGCAATCCTGAAAAACAGTATTATCTTAGAACTGTACTAAAATCCAAGACAGTGCTCCATTTTATGGTCAGTTTTGGGTATAACATCTTGGTATTTGATAGGTACTATATGGCAAGATACAGAAGATGAACTGAATTCCTCAGGTTTATATTTTAGGTGTCTTACAATATGTACTCAGTAATTCTTATTCATATACCTCAAAGGCCTTTAACAGTGGTAGGAAAACAGAACTGCAATGTGTGTCTTAGCTCTACATCTAATTACTGTGACATATGAAAACTTTGCCCTAATTTGCCATCCACACCATCTGTGCAATGCTTGGCTGCTTCAAAACAGTAATCTACAACTTTTGTTTCATGTCCACGAGAAAGAGTAAAATCCTATCTATCTGACCACACACAAAAGCCTGCCTTATGCACTTTGAAACTCTCTCTTTAATACTCACTCAGCACAAGTCTGGTATCAACATCGGGTTGATACATCTCTGACAGGTTTTGTTACTTAATACACATGATAAAATACCTGTTTGATGGAAGCATTCAGAGCCAGTTCGTTTGCCTCCTTTTTGGTCTCGCAGAAGACAATGGTCCTCCCGTGGCTGCCACTGTAGACCTGAATGACATCTCCAATAACTGCAGCTCTCTGAGACCAGTGACACTCTATTGCCAAATGCTATGGAAAAGAATTCCGGTGATTAGCTTATATAAAGTGAAGATTCTTTTAAAATACATTTGGAACTGTTAAATACAGAAAGAGTAAAGACAGTTCCCTGATGGGGAAAATGTGCTAACTCATGATCCTGGAACGTACAAAATCCATAAAGCTCTTACACCCACCACAATTAGTCTAATGTTCAGCAAAATAATTCCAGTAAGAGAAAGTCAGGCTTCAAGCATACATGTATTATATTCCCTGCTATGGTATTTACTGCACAGCAAGCAAAGGCCTACTGAGGTGAGATACTACAGGAAGTTTGAAAAAAAGTATCCTGTATACAGAATAGCAGAAGTCCTCTGTGATGTCCACGGAGACTTAAAAGCAGCAGGCTGATGTTAACGTGTGCCTTTTGCTTCCAACTTGGATAAATTCAGATACTGCTTTTCTCTGAAAACCCACAGAACTGACAAGAAAAGCCTCTCTCTACCTGTGATGTGAGAAGACAGATCCTAAACCCAGAAACAGCCTGACCAGCTGTAATGTGCCTTATGCTCAGAAAAAAATTCTCAAAACAACTTCCAGCATCACTGTGACAATGCACCCCAGGAAGAGATGACCTTTTGTAGCATAAAAGAAAAGGGAAAAAGCCTGAAAAAGTTTCACATGAGATTACTCACTTCTACTGTTGTAGCAGCCTTCTGAGTTCTTTTCCCAATAAGGTCAATCTGTTCATATCTAGACTTCATGTATTTCTTAGCCACATCATACACCCAGTGTGGGCAAGTTGCAGAAAACAGCAGTGTCTGGGGATTGTCCTCAGAATCTTAAAAAAAACCAGAACAATGCTTCACAAACTTCATACATTTCACCTAAGAGATGTACACAAGTTGATTACATGGGTGATTAAAAATGAGGTTAAATATCAGTACATAACATAAAGAAGGCAATTGAGCTTTTCAAATTTATGCATTACTGACACCTGGAGTAAAAAATATTCTAGAAAGTCTAAATAATTTCAAGATTATGAAAAAATTACTATGGCCAAAAAATCCAGTCTGTTTTCAAGCAGTGGTAGAAGTAAAAAGTTAATTCGTTTTAATTTGAAGAAGTCCAAGCACAACTTGAAGATAGGTGTCAAAGACAGTTATTTACAGACCCCTAGGTACTGAATTTCAAGCTTTGCAAAGGTTCTGTGAATGAGTCCCACATTCACTATACATAATTTTCAGTCATTTCTAAACAAAGTCACTTTATACCTGAATTTTAGCAAACTAAATTATTAGTAATATTTCCTACTATTTGTTTAAATATTGAGATTACCCTTCTTGTATGCAACTCGTAAAATGTCTTCCACTTGCTCAGCAAATCCCATGTCCAGCATCTGGTCAACTTCATCAAGTACAACATGTTTCACCTTGGTAAGGTCCAGCTTGCCATTCTGCAGGTGGTCTTTGATTCGACCAGGTGTCCCAACCAAAATGTCAATGCCACTTCTCATGAGATCAACTGGTGAACAGGGAAGAGAAGAGTTAGCAGTGAACTAGAGAGCACTCCCTCCAGCAATAACACATGGTAACAATGAAACAGCTTCTTAAACCATTCATAAGTACTCTCCTTACAAAAGCGAGGACAAATGATGAACAGGAAGAAAAAATCTGGAACAAAAAAAGTAAGGTAGAATAACCTCTCTTCCTGAAGAAAAAAAAAAAACCAAAAAGAACTTAATTCCCTTCCCTGTGCCCATGATTTAAAGTAGCAAGGACGAGCTTCTTTTAATATTCTTTAGAAATAGTTAGCTCTTCTCAAATTATCTACTTTAACTGGAAATTTTAAAAAATTTACCTATTTAACTATCCAAATTACAGAAATCCACTCCTTCTTGAGGTTCTGCAGTGGAAAAAAAATCATCCCTAGTGTCTCAAGATGTATCACGATGAAAGAGCTCATTCTCGTTCCTTGTTTACAACCACCAAGACAGTAAATTATGCTGTCACAACAATTTCTTCTCCACTTTACAGATCCTCTATATATCCCTTATCACATGAAAAAACACATACCCACTCACAGCTTCAAGACTACATTTTTTTAAAGAAAATGAGTTTACAAGAACCTAAACCCAAGTACAGGTTATACACAGTATACTCTGTTTCACTTTAATTTAAGGTACATGAGTAGGTAAGCAACACCAAGAATATAACTGAGAGCCACAGCTATTTATCTCCAGAAGAAGATACATTTTGAGCTGCTGAATTTTCCACGAATAGTCTCCAGCTCTTGAGCTCTAAGTGTGTGTTTGGAAAGACCCAACTGCATTTCTTAAATATGGGAGTCAATCAATATTTCAATTATTAGTCCTAAGAGTCACTTACTTTGTCCGTTATAGGGAGTTCCTCCATAAAAACAAGCTACTGTCAGCTTCCTTGTGATGTCCTTGAAATCTTTGGCAACCTGATTTGCAAGCTCCCTTGTTGGACAAAGAACTAGAACCTGCATAGAAAAAAGACAAAACAGATATTTTCTCAGCAGGCCTTCTGCCAAGAAACCACTAGACTTCTGATCATTAATTTAGATCTGACCCTTTGTAAAATTAAAAAAAAAAAAAAGCTGTTTTAAATAATTATCTAAGCAAAGGCTGGAGAAACACACTGCTTAAGTCTCTTGTAACATCATTAAACTCCTTCAACATATACTCATTTAGGACAGGCTAACTTACTTTTAAATAGGATAGGAGACACTTAAATTTTATTTAATTTTAGCTACTGAACAGATCAGCGACAAGTTTTATTCTACATGTGCATATGCTGTCTGAATACAAGCCTGAAGGACGTGGGTAACAAAAGGTTTTTGCACCCGCTCAGTAATGCTTCACAGTCCTGTGAGAAGGTGTCAGGAAGAGCTATCAGCTGTCTCTCGGCTTCCCTGGGGCTCAGGGAAACATATGTTCAGTCTGCAGGGCTGCTGTGCTAATCTATATCCCTGCAGAGGTAATCAAGGAACCATCCTCTCTTCCAATACACAGCTTCCCTGCAGGCAGGTTAACCAATTGTGTTCAAAATGTGATTGAAGCACTGCTCTCCAACCTGGCATCAGTGGCTTCACAAAAGGAACCTTAAAACCCTTATCCTGTTACCTCTTTCAACATTAAAACCCATTACTAAAAGCAAGCAGTAGTGCATTATGGTAGAGTGAGGCCTGGAATCTTTTATAAGGCTTACAACTCTCTTGAAGAAAGCTTTTCCTTCTCCAAAAGACTGTGCCAAATCTAGAGACAGCATTCTCAGCCAGCCACGCAAGGTGATGGGCAGATGCATATAAAACTGCTTGTACTAGTTTTGGAATGCACCTCAGGTATCTACGAGATGCCTGACAAGATTAAACAAACTGACAAAAATTATTAATGAAGACACGCTGAGCTTTGGCCTATCTCATTTTTTTGGAGGCATCCATCGTAAGAATGCAGTGAAAAACCACACGTGGTATTGCTTAGCAGAATGAACACAGCTCATAACGAATCTGCATTCTCTGGAGCAGAAGCTTCAACATTTGGTGGTGTTCCTAATGAAAACTAAATCTATTTTTAAAACCTCCCACTGTTTACATGTTTTAGAGAGAAACATGTTTAAGTAGACAGCTTTTATCAAGCTGTCAAGTTACAATTAGTAACTAATCTGTTAGCAGTTTTGGGAGAAAAACAAGCATCCAGTAGCCACTGGCCCTGAACAGGTAACATGACTGAGCAAAATTAAATAGGAACACGTTGAACACCTGTAGTTTTGGTCTCCCTGTGGCAGAAAAAGGAACTGACAAGTGGATAGATCTGTTGTGCTCTTCACTCTTCATCAGAGGCTGGGAGGTAGCCCAGGACGCAGGCAAAGCCCAGTGAACACAGCTTTAATGTAGGTTAGCCTACCCCTGCACAGACCTGAAGAGCTTCTCTAGCAGCTGGAAAACCTGAATCATTTGGATGTAAGACAAAGCAAAATCACCATTCTAGCCAGGCACAGTTACCTTTGGTGGACGGCCTCTTCTTCTTTCTTGTGACTCTCCCTGAAGCTTTTCAATTAAGGGAATAGCAAAAGAGAATGTTTTCCCTGTTCCAGTCCGTGCTTGAGCAATGACATCTTTGCCAGAATACACTGGGTTGAAGGTCTTCACTTGCACGGGGAACAGGTACGTCACTCCTCGAGCTGTGACAATTCAAGAGATTTCCTTAATATGATCATTTTACAAGTGTTCTTTCATACTCTTCAGTGGAAATTACTCCAAGAAGAATTTCCATCAACTCTACAGTAAGACTGTATCAGCACCTCCACTGATTTATTTGATTAGATGAGTCATCTGCAAAGAGTGCCCTGGGACTGTCCATTTTATTCTCCCACTTCACACCACCAGACACAGTGCTAGCTAGGATAGAGGAAGTTATTAGCCTTTATGAAAAACTTTCAGTACTGTGCCAACATATCTCAAAATCCCTTCTATTCTTCTTTTAATTCATATTAAATCATGTACAAAATAATGTCACAGATACTATATGTAACTGGTTTTCCTTTATTCACACCAAAAAACCCTTTAAGTGAAAAATTCTCCCACATCTTTTTTTTTTTTTTTTTTTTTTTTCCCCTTGGCTTATAGCATTTAGAATTTTACTGCAAAGGCTGAACTGGACAACACTGCAAATAGGAAAGTCTGTGTTCAAAGGTGTATTTAGAGCAGGCAATCAATGTCTTCTGCACAGCATCTGTGCTTGTACAGGAACAAGCAGAGCACATTTCAAAGCTTATTGATCGAAGGTATTCAGCATGAAAACATGACAGAGATCACTGACATTCTATGGTCACACCTTGCCAAGAAACTCACCTTGAAGAAGCTGGACAGTTTCTTTGGAAATGGAAAAATTGGAGAAAGCACCCTCTTTCTGTTCTCCAGTCAACTCCTGTTAGGCAAACAATAACTCAGATAAGATTCTACATGAATATCACATGACTGTCAGTAAATTCAAGGTAATTCAAATAAATTCAGCATAGCCACTGGTGTCATACTCCTCAGTGACAGTGTCACAGCTGCAGTTAAAAAGCCTTCTTTGTTTTACCATCATACTTGAAACTTGGACAAAGTCAGCAAAAGTGATCTGTAGGTTATGAGTGTTTTGTATCTAACAGCACAGTAAATCCAAAACACTCAAACCAAAACTGGAAACTCTTCATTAGAATCATAGAATATCATGAGTTGGAAGGGACCCACATGGATCACCAAGTCCAGCTCCTGGCTCTGCACAGGACAACCCCAAAAATCACATACACCTCATGATGCTGAATCATATTAAAGCTCCATCTCAGTGTAACTTGTCTGTCCAGCAACAGCTACCACAGCACCAGACTGCTGAAGTGAGGAAACCATGATGCACTGATCCAGCACTTCAGGACTTTCATAATTCAAAATTCTTCCAAATTTTTGGCAGACTAAATAATTCAAGAACTTTAAATCTTGAAAATTTGCAGCACTTTCGACTGATTAGGAAGGGGGGAAAAGGGACTACAACCCATTCTAAATTTGGCCTCGTTACAATGCAGGAGTTAAAAGCATCACCAGTCCTTAGCTTTACCTGATCCTGCTCGCTCTCACTTTCGCTCTCACTTGACGTTTCACTGGAACTACTCTGTCGGCTTCTGCGGGAGGATTTGCTGCTAAAGGAAGACAATCTCGACTTCTCCAGGCTCTCCTCTTTCGTATGACCGTTCTGTTTACTGACACCCTTTGATTTCTTGGGTTTCGGGGTACACCGCTCCTCATCCGATTCCTCGCTTTCATCTGTGTGAGTCTTTCCCCTCTGAAACTTGTCCCGGCGTTTAGATTTCTTCTCCTTTTTTTCCTTCTGGCAAGGCACAGAGCAAATGAAAATACACGCTCGTGGATCCAAGTGACACGGAACAGAGAAGGTGTGCAGAACAGTTAAAGCTTGAAGTGCACGTTCTAGTTACTGACGGGGGCGGTG
>VWZW01006604.1:1591193-1643576 GCA_013397115.1 Edolisoma coerulescens
GGTGGCCTCGGGCATCTCCGCTGGCCGCCGCCGCTCCGCCACGCCGCGCTCCGCAGCAGCCGCGCGCCCGCCGCGCGTCACGCTCCGAGCGGCCGAGGCGCCCGGCAGCCAATGGACGGCGGATCCGGCAGCGCGGAGGCGGGGCCGCGCCATCGGACAGCCAATCGTCTGCGGCCGTGGGCGCGGGACCACAACTCCCGGCGTACCCCAGGGGACAAGGGAGGACTGCAAGCCCCGGCGCGCCCCGCGCGCGCTGCACGCTCTGAGGGGGCGGCCGCCATGATGGGTCCGCCATGAGGGCTCGGCTCGTCCCGCCGCCCCTGCCGGGGCCCTGCCCGCGGCTGGTACCAGGGCGCCTTCACCAGAACAAATCTCCAGTAGTTTTACAAGCTGATGACTTCAGCCTCCATAACTACCGCAGAGAAGTGTTCAGTAGTGAAAAGCGTAAAGTAGGAAAGGGCAGTGTGACCAAATGACTTAAGATTTAAAAACCACAAGCATGTGGTGATTTGCAGCACGAGCCCAGCACAATCTGCTTGTAACTACAGGGATAAATCAGGAGAAATAACTCAAAATTAGTCTTAGGAATTAGAATCTGTGAAGCGGTCCTGAGAGCTGCCAAGATGTCGATTCCTTATGGAATGGGAAGGCCGGGATCCGAGCAGGGCCTCTCCCAAAGCAATTAACTGTTGTCTCCTGCCACCAGCACGTTTTCATTTGCCAAGACTAAACGCTGCTTGTCAGATACAAACACACCAAGGAGGCTGAGGATAGCTGAGAATGCTGCAGGACAGAGTCAGAGAGCCTTGGGATTTAAGGAATTTTTGTAGTGACCAGGTGCGTGTATAGTTCATTTGCTTTGTTTTCTAGCAGGGAAGGTGAAGCATGCTCTTAATTTCTGTGGCACAAGTAGGAAACGCTCTCCAGAGTTACAGTGTAAAACAGCCCTGTGCAACTGCAGTTCCTATTAGAGCAACACAAGCCTTTTCCAGGTCAATGCTGCGGTCTGAATGAAGAATGCCAGTTCTCATTATCACAGGGACACACAAAAATTAATTAAAGATGAGGGCAAACAAAATACACATTACCTCTCCAAGCACTATTGCAAAAGTTTTAACTAGCAACTTTGATTTAGAGACAGCCTCACTGATCTGACCGGCTGCATTTACAGTATGGGTACCTTGTTACAAGGGGAAAGTTTACAAAGCTCATTAAAACAATAATCAAATATTCACGACGAGAGTTAGATGAAGTAAAGAATTTTGGTGCAATTGTCCTTTCACTTGTCCTCCTCTTTGCATTGATATTTATACTTTCAGAATTTGGCAGGAAACTTCATCTTCTTTTCTGTCCACCTAAAATAACAGAATTATTAGAAGTCAGACTTCACATTCCAAAAACAAACTGAGTTGGCTTAGCTTTTAGTACCACAGATGGCATCAGTACAAACAGTCAAAATGACCCTCTGAAATACATTTTGCTCACGATTTCAAGTGTTATGCCCAAGTAATACATGGAAAGCGTGATTGAAAGAGTTCATAGCCAAGAGCTGCTTAAGGGAGAGATTAACAATAAGCAGAATTTCCTTAGAAACTGTAGTTTGTGGTTTGTTCCTTCATATACTGGCTTCTCAAGGTGACAGTACAAATCTAATGAGGACTCCAATGTTTTAATTTGTTAAATACCACTCATTTAAGATATTAAGAATATGTGTTGCTGTAAAAAAAAAAAATGGATGTGATTTTTAACAAAAGTTCTTGCCAATTTAGTTAAGTTTTGGAGGTCTCCATGTACAACTGTGTAAAAGATTGTTTCATACCAATTTGTTGACCATTAAGGGATTTTCAGGTGTAATTACAGGCAAAACGTACACTATGAAAGCTCAGGTGATGTACACATTCTCCTGTCTTTTATGGGCAAGTCAGATGGTATTTTCTACTTTAAATTTTTACTGGATCTCTGTTCTTTATGCACAACTGGAGAAACTATTGACAATGTCTAATATCATGTGGTGAGATCTATGTGAGCTGAACCTGCCTGATAGCAGGAGTTTATCAAACACCGTGTTTAACACTGAGTTTATCAAACACCATGTTTCTTAACATTTCTGTGCTTGGCCATCTCTACCTGCAGGACAGATCTCATACTGTTTTCTTGCCTCATGAAAACAAATGCAAAATACAAACAGCAGCATTTGTTAACTGATGTGAGGGAATGTTCATGTAAAAAGACTTAGCAGAACTATACAATTTGAGTATTTCTGGATCAATAACACTGAAGTTTTAAAAAAGGATAAGAATTTTGTTCTTGAGGAGAGAGTTTATGATTTACTGCAACATTTCTGCCTAAATCTGATGGTCAGTTTGAAGATAAAACATCTTACTTAGTTTCATGTGTTTTCTTACCTTGGGGAGTCAATTCCACTGTCTCCTGTAACGCTGTGGCTTTCTGTCCCTTCTGAGTGTTTCTGTTCTGGGATCACAGGACATGGATTCTTAAAAAATAGATCTTTTTTTCCTAGAGGGTTTTTCACTTCTTTGATCTGCGAGCCCAAAGCACAGTGTGCTTCTCCTTCTCCTACCTCATGGGTGGAGTTCTGCAAATTGTCAGCATCAGAGTCAGCCTCGTCAGCGTGGCAGAAATCCGCCACAGCTGAGCCCTTCCCACGTTCAGTAAGGCCAGTTTCTTCATCCTTTCTGTGACCTTTCAGAAGAACGTGACTGCACAACCAGCTTTCTTCTGTGGAGTCTGGTTTTGGATGCTCTTTTGAGCCATCTGTTGATTCTGCAAAGCTAGCACTTCCTTTATATCCTTGTTCTCCAGAGTCGCATTTAGTTGCAGTTGTGTTGTGCTGGGCAGGACAAGTACTAACCTTACAGGCTTTTAGGGCCACAGCTGCCCCCAGCTTTTGCACAGCTGCACTCCAGTCTCTTGTGTCTGAAAAGGTGTGGCCAGGAGGTAGGTGACATGGTGCACGGCCTTCAGAATTCTCATCCAGATGTGACGAGTTACAGGTGTCACCATCATGTCCCTTTTGGAACAGAAGACCAAAGTCATCAGTAAATCCTTCACTTTCCAGCTCCATTGATCCAGGATGGCTGGCACAGTCATAGTTAAATATAAATTCACTCTTTTTATCAGTTTTTGGTCTGTATTTCACACCATTTTTTTTGGCCAGATTAACACTGGCTGTGTAATTTGAAAGATGGACATTTTGAAATTCATTGGCTGTCCCATCTAACAATTCACATATAGCGTCAGCTTTGCATCTGCAATGCTCATCTTTCAGAGAGAATGGAAATTTTGCATTTTCTTTGCACATACCACTATTTTCAATGTAGGAGCAAGGGGACTTTTTTTTTACTGTTCTTTCATAGACATTTTCTTCAGAAATATTACTCTCCAGGAAGTATTTACTTTTATTATCTATTTGCAGATTACTGCCTTGTAGATAACTACCATTTTCACGTAAACTGTCTTTCTTTAGTTGAAGGCCAGACCTATTAGCATGGAGTAGGTTGTTTTGCTTAGCTTTGTCAGCCTCAGTTTCTACAGCCAGCTGTTCAGCTTCACAGCCAAGGGGTCTTGAGGAGGCCAAGGACTGTGGCCTTTGGAAAGCCCTTCCTTGCTTTTGACTCCGGCACTTCACCTGATTGTCAAAAACACCTTGGTACCCTCTCGAATGAAAGCTGTGAGGTCTCCATGGCAGACCCTGAAAAGGATTCTTAATCTGCTTCTTATATATCACGTGGGATTCCGCTGCTACATCAAGTGGCTCTTGGTTTTTGATGGGCAGTGAAATGTTCTCTTCCAGTTTCACACTTTGGGATGTTAGCTTATGTATGTGAGGTTTCCTGCTGCTCCTGCTAATCTGCTTTTCTTTCTTTGATTTGGTTTTCCTGGTGTGTTTTGCTGTTTTACTTGGTGCCTTTTGAATACAATCCTTTGAAAGATGATGGTTTTGCCTGACTATTGACACTTCAGCTGAGGTACCATTACTGATGTATTTTTTCTCTTTACTGATATATTTTTTCTGCTCCTCAAACTTCTGCATTAATATTGTGTGTTTAATCAAATTATCAACTGTAAGAGTAGGGTTAATACGCTTGACGATTTCATGTTCAATATCACGTGGAATATTGTCTAAGTCATCTTCATCCCTGACTGGCCACTCCTGGGGAGGAAACTGGGCTGAAAAAGTGGAGTACTCCTTCTTGTGTTTTTCTTTTTTAGAACCACTTCTCCAGAAAATACCGAGGCCAAACCTTTTGATTTTCAGTTTTGCTTTCACAGATGCCAGAGATTTGATGGCGTCCCAGGAACAGTTCTCAGCAGGTGCGGGGATCCCTTGAGTTTGAATTGAAGGTTTCAATTCACTGCAGCCTCTCTTTCCCTCTCCATTAGATTCATGGCTCATTACCTGCTGATGTCTTTGTTCACAGAGCATATTTTGGTCAGGGAAATAATGGCAGTATCTGTAATGGGATACTGTAGGAATGTTTTCTTTCACTAGGTCTGCACAGGGCTTAATGTTTACCAGGTAACTGACGGAAGGTGATGAACAGCAACAACTGTCCTCCAAGAGGACCCTTCTGTTGTCTTCTGTGGCATCATTTGTGATAAAGTATGTGTTGGGAGTCATAATGAAATATCCTTCTCCAGTATGATAGATTTTTCTTTCCTTAATTAGAGTGCCAAGGATATTATATAATATATTGTGGGAGGGCACTGCAATGCCTACAACAAAGAGACAGATATTTCAAATCAGAAACAAGTTTTCAAATAAAAGGGGTGCTGGCCAAAAAAATCTCTCACAACAGTCCTGAAATCAACCAAACATGAAATACCCAAAGCATTTAGGTAAAGGCCAGCTGTGTCTCTGGTTGTCACTGCAGCACCACTGTGAGGGAGCAATGATGTTGTCTTTGTGCCTGTCAGGATATGATATTCATGAAAGAGACCTTCTGCCAGGTACGAACTAAACAATGTCTTGTTCAAAGCATTTCCCTCCTGGCATGTTATTTAACAGTGACTTTCATCACTCTCTCTGAAGTTCTTGTATAGTTTGGTCAGATGTCAATTTATTACCTCGCTGAGACTGGTCTCAGCTACTGGTTTCCCATCAGGTGTCACAGTCTCAGAGTCCTTAGTCTAGTCACAACTGATCTCCTGTCCACAAAATTAAAAACTTCCAGCAAGGTGAAGACATAGCAAGAAATACCTTCAAGACCCTACAAACTTTGAGAGCACTACTTCTGGCTGACCTACAAATTCTACCTTGTGGTTATCTCAGTGCAATTACTGACTACAACATGTTCCTGGCATGGTTCTGTGCCAGTTTGTGGGGTTGCATTAATATTTTTCCCACTGGTTAAAATGCCTACCAGATCAGCCTAGATCGTTCACAGAGCTGTAAGGTTAAGAGGACTCAAAAGAAGCAGCTCAATATCAAACAAAGCAGCCTCCTGAGAGGGCCATAATGAGCCTGTACAAAGTCTCAAACACATTAACACTTTGACATTGCAGATCTAAGGGAAATGGGATATTTTTCAGATTTACAGAAAACATTTAAGGGAAGGGGCTGCCACCCCATCAGAATCACAGAATCAATATTCTGAGTTGGAAGGGACCACAAGGAGCATCAAGTCCAGCTCTTAAATGAATGGCCCATATAGGAATCAAACGCACAACCTTGGCATTATTAGCACCATGCTGCAACCAACTGAGCTAGAAGTGAAGAACTTAGTGTAAGTAATTTGCTTTCAGGAAGGAAAGGGCTAGAATATGACCAACAAACCTGAATTTGAGGCTGGTTATAGTTTTGATAGCAAACACCAGATGTAGACTCCTACCCAGTCCCCTGGCAGTCAAAGTCAGCTGTGTTCCTGTCTCTTACAGGAGGACTTAGAGTCTCTGTGATCTAACAGTCTATTTTATGCAGTTCCATATCTGGCACCTAAATACCACTTCTGTGCTTTCCCACCCTCTGGAAAGGGCATACTCTCAACACGCCACTGCACTCAGTTCCCTCTCATTCTCAAAGATTTATTACAATCTGTGAAAAGGATTACATCCAAGTCAATGTAGTGACACTCACAGATTGATGAGAGGTATGCACATTCATGTATTCTACCAGTTGCCTGTTGACTTCTCCTCCTTCACCTTGCCAGCTTTGCTTGTAAACATTAAGTGATCCCTTGTCCACTATCAAAAACTCAAGCTAGATGATACAGCCACTTTTTAAAAGACAGAGAAACAAACACATTACCTGGGTAATTTTTCACTAACTGCTCCATTAAAGTTTCCTGTGTGACCATCACATGACCTGCATTCATGTCTGATATGGTCCAGCATATTCCTTCTGCCAAAGGAGCAAAGCGTGACTGCAAGAGAGGATTCATGAGAGCAGGGGTCACATCACCTAAGAGAAAAGAAAATTATTTGAACGGAATAGTGTTTAACTTTTTCTATTAGTTGTGAAAGATTTCCACTGAAAATTTCCCTTATCCTCAGCTAATTTTCTTTGGCAAATTACTCAGAAATATTTCTGAGAGGAGGGAAGTGATGCTAGCACTTGTCAAGAGTCTTTATAATGAAGGAAACAGAAGGTTGCCTTGAAAGGAAAGAAGGTTTTGTCTTTACAAACCAGCTGTAGGCCTACTGTAGATAAGACTAACACCGAAAGATAAAAGAAACAATGGGAAGGATTCCACCGATTGCTGAATGGAAGGCAAGAGATTTGTCCTTACAAATCTCTTTAAATCTACTGATAGGCGAATTTGTGTAAAGAAACCATGGTAAAAACTATGAATTCCTAGAACTATGAAATCAAGGGGGGTTATACATTAGAAGGGAACCTTAGGTATTGGGCATTCTGGGAAGTCTGTACCTCTCAAGTACCTCAGCCATTGGGGAAAGAGAGAGAGACATGCGGCCGGGAAATTCGGATAAAAAAGGAGGCTGCGCCCTTCAAAAATTCGAGAGACCCCAGGGGAATGCCCCATGGCCTCTCCCTTTATTCGAATAAAGTAAAAGGACTCCTCTGTCTCCGTTTTAGACATAAACCTCTGGTGTTTGTGGATTAATTTTCCTGACAGCCTTAAGCATGTTAGTTTGTTTGGTATAAAATTCCAGCCAAAGTCATAATTTAGATTAATAAACAGGGACCTGAGAGAGAGATTTTTTAGAAGACTGCTTACATGTTAAACCATGCAGAACCTGTATTTCTCCAACTAGCTGGTGGGAAAAGGTCAACATCCAACAACCTAAGTACAAAATGTTTTCACCAAGTCAGAACACAAGGAAAAAAAAGACAAGTAATAGGCTTTGTCCCTTGTCTAGCACATAAAATTGAATAGGAACGGTAAAATGCCACTTTTAGACTGGGCTGTAGAACTAGAGATTATTTAGTATACTGGGTAGAGAGCAAAAGCTCTTATTACTCTGCACGCATTTTTTAGTCTACCTCACTACCTGTCCTGGTAGGAGATAAAAACATTGTCCCTGTTCTGCATGACAAAAGCAGAAGTTTGGAGGGGCCAAGAGTGTGGCCCAGCTTCCCCAGTAACTCTGCAGCCCCAGCCCAGAGGGCTGAAAAGGGTCGTAGTCCTTCGCTTTGATCCCCCCATCCGTAAAACACAGATAAACTCTGTCCTCTCCCCTTCCCAAGATGGCAAAGCCAGTAAGGACAAGCCCAGCAAGTACTTCTGACACAGTACCAGTGCATGATGTACTTGAAATAAGTATTTTCCATGAAGTTACATGATAACAAGGCATGAATCAGGGACTCACCTGATGTCTGTGCGCACAGTGAGACAATGACCGCATACACCTTCTCAGACAAACAAAAAACCAAAAAGCCCCACCTTTCTTCTTTTTTTGTAGTTAGACTGATGGTCTGTTTCCTCGGCCAGGTGATGTTCTGTGCTCCCCTGTTCCGTGCTGCACAGAAAGCCCCTGGCTGTGCCCAGCTGCCAGAGGCAGGCAGAAGGCAGCAGGGACCCCTGGTTACTTCACAAGGCGTAACCCAGTGTTAAACGCCAACAGGAATTTTCCCGCAAGTAAAAAGTGACATTTTAAATTAAGCAATGTTCACATTTAACTAAACCGCAGTTGTCTATTGGATGACACTGTAACCCAATATTTATCCTCTAGGAAGAAAACTACAACACAAACACTTCTCTGGGTAAATGAAATACACAACATTGCTTTGAAGAGATTAAGTTGCTCTTGACCTTTGTTTTACAACTGCTGCTATATTCAACAAAAAGAACTCTGAAAAGAAAATCGTGGTGTACAGTTTCCTCGGTGATGTTGCTAGGAAACTCCTTGCAGGTGCAGAAACCATTGCAAGCTTTCTTTTTCTATGGGAAAGGCCATCAGCATTCAGTAATGACTCTTGTGAATAGTTTGCTGTCTGAAGTCTCTGCTGTGGGCACACCGTGCTGCTGCCAATTTCACCATTTGTTCCTGCAGAGCACCAGACTGCTAAGGAGTAAAATACCAAGTGTCATTAAAATGTATTCATTATCTTTATAGTTATTATCATGCTGTTGTTGTCTGTATCTGTTCTGCACCCTCAAATCCAGTGTCTCCATGCAGGGAAGGCTGTTTTAGAATAATATTTAAAACAAAGCATTAAGCATAAGCCAGCTTGATATTGAAGGAATTTTAAAATATCTAAAATCATGTTTGAACACAAGTCTAAAATGATTGTTGCAGAGTCAATAGTGCCCACTTGATAACGACATAAATACTAGATATCGTTCTCTCATGACTTTGAAATAAAATCCAAAATTGTGAATTAGATCACTGGCAACATTGAGAAGCAATGTGGGTAAAGGCCCAGGCAGTACCCTACAAGTGTCTATCAAGTTTTTATTAAAAACTTTGTAGATTTACTTTCCATAGCTAAATAACTGTTATTGCGTTTCAAATATTCTCCCAGGTTTGTTGTAAATACATAAAAGCTGCATCCCTTAGATTTGCACATGGAGAAGACTTAATAATTTGTGCAAGCTACGTCTCAGGCCTGATGCAAAATCACCAGAACACCATGCTCCTTCGTGTCTGTCCTCTTACAGCTCAAAATCCCCTGCAGAATCCCCTGCCCACTTCCCTACTCTACATAGATCTGATGACAATCACCTTCCTGCTTTCTTCATAGTCTTAGGAAGGCCTTGCTTACACCTCTGTGCAGGGAGCCTGTCAGCAGTCAAGGAAGTCAGCTTCTCTTTTGATGGTTTAAACACAGCCCCATTCCCTTCCACGCTCTGCGGGTTTTGCAGAACAACGTTAACCAAAGCCAATCTCAGCAGCTGGCCAGGGCTCAGGTATTCTTATCCTTCAGTTTGCTTTACAGGTCTGTTCAAACTCTACTCATTACCTGGACACCTAAAACCCAAGAATACCCTTTTTGGAGCACTTATTGATCGCAGTGTGGGAAGTCATCTGTAATATGAGCATTGGGTAACAAAACTCAGCGCACAGAGGAGCCTCTGGGTATTCTTGACTAGCACAAAGTGATTTTTGTTCCATCTCTGTAATGTGAGCATTATCATTTTTCACTGAGTTTTTTAACAATTGAAGAGGTTTTGCATCTTCAGGCTCTTCAGAAGAATTACATACAAGACAAGTTTTATCTGGGTGAAACCCAGGCTTATTCTGGGGAAGTGAACAGAGAGCCATTTATTACAACAGCACTCAATTTACTTCTTAAAAGTTCAGGTAAACTGTTTGCAGAACAATAAAGGGCTAGGAGTAAATCCATTCCAGAAAAAAACCCAAAACATCTGTTGAGGCAGAGAAGACACAGCATGTGGAAATAAAAGATTGATGTTCCTGTTTTGTAGTTGGGAGAATCTGTCATGGAATGGATTATACAAAAGATGCCACACAGATGCTGTGCCTCTCTGCATGAGAGCCTTGGCATGTTTGATGTAATTCACTTTTTGCAGAATTGTACCAAGAAGATCATAAGCAAGAGTAGTACTTCTACCAACTGCAAGGCTTCTGCTTTTCTATAGACTAGAGTGTATCATGGTCACATTTTATAGCAAAAATCACATTTTATAGTTAAAGAATTCTAAGGAATAAAATGTTAATAAGAACATCATAGAAAGTTGGGAACTCTAGCAAAAGCCTTTTTGAACATCAATGCTTTTACAAGATGTGTTCTTATTAAAGAATAAAAATTCTGTGTAAATTATAAAGGCAGTTAAGATAAACATTTTCAATTTTAAGTATATAACAGAGAAACTCTATTTTGGCACGAGTACTCTGTACTAGATCCTGTTTTCAGAAACATCCTTTTGCTGAAGCAAAGAGTAAATAGTTCAATTAAATGAAACTGTCAAGTCTTGTAATGTGTTTGATCTATTACTGAAACAAAGAAAAACTCTCAGGAACAGCAAACAATATCTGTTGTTTGATTATCTTGTACAACTCTTAGAGAAACAATTAAATGTCAGTTTAAGGTCACCAACAGTTCTTCAGCTGACATCAAAGAAGCTACAAACACGTGAAAATGTCAGATTTCTATACCTACTGATTCCTGCCAGGACAGACACTCTCAAATCAGGACATTTAGGCTAAGAGTGCCCTCCATTTGGTTGCAATTTCTGGTTTTTACAGTTCCCAGCTTTCTATGATTAACTTATCCTTACTAAGTCCTTATTAACATTGTATTCCTTAAAACTTTCAAAGGATGATGCCGTGCAACTTGATAAGAAATAACCCAAACAAAAACCAACCACTTTTTCTGCCTTCCCAACAACACACAAAAGCCTATTCCCAAGTGCAGGCGTTATGAACTTTTGGAAATGATGACTTCTAAGTGCTTTCTGAGGTTCCTAGCCAAGAGCCATCATCAAATCCTTACTCTAATCTTAGTCCTAATGGCAACCCACAGCCATAATTTCTTTCACCAGCTATTAAAAAACCCCACAGGCAGATACGGTGAAAACAGAGCAAGATTCAGGAAGAAGAGGAAAAACTCTCTCCTGCAACCTCTGCCCAAGTCCCTGGATAGGAACAAGTCACACAGCAGACACCAACACGTTCAGTGTGGTACCGTTTTCCTTAAACTGAGCACAGTGGATAAGTTTTTGCCGTTGAAATGTGTATCTCTGACCTTCAAAGAGATGAGCCCCTTCTGCTTTTAGCAAGGCCACTGACATGTCCACTAGGATGCTCCAAGAGCATCTCAGGAGCAGGTTTCAAGCTCCAGAGGTACTGCCTGAACACATGGGCAAGAAATCCACTGTTCAAGAGAACATAGCCCAAGGTGTCCAGAGATCTCTGTTTCACCCACAGCAGGCAGAATAGCCAACAAGCAAAACTATATAAGCACGTCTCCCTTTGGGGCATTAACTGCATAACTGGCAGAAAAATTCAACTCTGAGCAACAGCACTGCAGATAATTATTTTTCATATAATGTCGCATGCTGATAGCTTTTAAGTCAAATCATGTATGCACTGAACATACAGAGCACAGCTGATAGCAAGGAAGGTCATCTTTAACCATTTCAGCATTCAGTGTCAGGCTTGATCGTAAAAGACAAGTTGATTCAAAATGTTCATTGCAAGGAGATAAAAAAATAACACAAAATTAAGCAGCCCCAAGCAAGTTGCAAAATAACCACCATGGAGCCAAACAACAGAACAGGAATAAACAAGCCACTGGCAATGTGTCTGGCTCTTTTAGCTGCCCTGAGGTGCTGCCATCCACTGCTACAGGAATTTGACACAAGCACAGCTTTTCCACTTGGCCTCGTCCAAAAAATCCCCTTCGCAACCCTGGCATTTCCTGACTAAAACTGCTCTGCCTTTTCCTTGCTTCCAGCCATGCCTTCTCTTCTGCAATAAATCTCAGACATTGAAATAGCTCTTTAATGTCCAAACCTTTGTTCTAAGCAGCAAGCAGTACTGGGGGTTGGCTAGGTGCTTACCTATACAGTGAAAGATTGACTATAAAAGCATCAGGACGAAGTTGTGCATTCCTATGCCTGTACAGCTAAAGCTCAGCTCCAACTGCTGCAATGTTCCTGCTACCTCCTTTGCCTGGAAGTGTGCTGTCACATAAAAGGCAGCCACAAAAAGTACATGATATAAAGCTTGGAAGTAAGATATACCTATGGTCATATTTCCCCTCCCCCTTGCACATTCCCCAGCTTCAGAGATCACATATACCCCAGCCCAGGGAAGTCACGTACCAGGCTTTCGGCAGAGCAGCACCCACAGAGCTGTTCAAAAGAGAACACAGCTCCCTGCAGAGGTTTTCCAGCAAATCATGGATCGGGGGACAGAGCTCATGACAGCTCACTCCCAGGCAATGCCTGCCCCATTCCCACTCTTTGCAGAAGAAGCTGTCAGAGAGCTTGTGCAGTTGTAGCTTCCCTCGGACCCAGGCCTCTGGCTTGGAGTGAGGACAGGAGCCACCATCACACAATGCAGTGGAACCAAGCAGGCCTCAGATCTTGTTTTAGGACGACTCCCACTGCAGGGAGGTTTTTCATTCAGCTGAGAACAAAACTTTAATGGTATAGGGGCAACTTCACACCCGCCTGGGATGTTGTGGATGTGCACGGCTACTTTTTCTTCCACTCTCCCTAGCTGGATGTCCAACTTTAAAGATATCCCATTGCTAGAAAATAAGTTTCTGCACCCTTTCATTAGGCTGGAATTTATGGTCCACAGGGAAAAACAAAACAAAACAGTTTAGAAAGGAAAAGCAGCATCTTTACCACCACAAGAGGTCTCAGAGGAGTTGTTTGGACACTGCAGATTAAACAGCACAAATCTGAACTCGAGGACTCTGGTCTGCAGTTCACAAACCTGTCTCCATGGCTTTAGTGCTATAAAACACCCTTTGCATGTTTCAATTCATCCAAATTTCAGCCAAAAGGAGTCAGTCACATCAGTTTGTCTTCAGTCACAGAAGACAAACAGAGGAACCGAGCAACTCCACTGTATAACAGAAGACTCAGTAAATGTCTTTTCAAAAGCCAGTTTAGCAGAACCCTTACGGTAAAGATAATGGGTTATTGAATCCCACAGACCAAGGTGAAGGCTCCAGAGGAAATTACAGAGATGTGCATGTGCCTGTGGGATGTTGAAAATGTAGGACAATTTCAGGGGGAAAAGTAAGTTATGCAGTCTATGAAGCACCTGAGGAATGGAGGCAAAATCAGCAGAGGGACACCAAGATGGGCAGGCCTGGAACACTTGCCCTGGGAACCGCAGCTGAGGGAATGGCTCTTATAGAACCTGGAGAAGAAATAGCTTTGGGGGACCTGACAGCAGCCCCTTGAGAAGATAGGGCCAGCCTCTGCCCAGCAGTGTGTGGTGGGACACACTGTGTGAAACACAACAGGCACCTGCTGGAACAGAAGAGGTTCAGATTTGCTATAACGAAAACCTTTTCACCTTTAAGGACAGCACAGCTGTGGAACAGTATGCCCAGGGAACTTGTGCAGTCTCCAGCCCTGGGCAGTTCCCAAGCTGTGACTGAATAAAGCCCCAAGCAACCTGCTCTGACCCCACAGCTGACCCTGCTTTGAGCAGGAGGTAGGACAGGAATGAAAAAGTACAGCAGTCATCTGGTTTTAGCTGGAGCAGGTACCTGTACCTCCCACAGCCACCCTCACCCCCCACCTCGACCACCTCGCTTTCTGTAACCCAATGCAAGGGCACTTTTGACTCCATGAGCTGTGAAGTTTTCTGGGGTTACACCAAGTTAAAGAAACAGGTTATACTTTCCTCACACTGTTAATGAGGCCATGCCAAACAGTGCCCATATGAGAAAACGACAGGTTTTCTCTTCAACTCTCAAATAAATGGCTCCTGTAATCATAACTTTTTTTGCATAACTGAACTCCAGATATATGGGCTCGTTGGTAGGGCTGGTGCTCTCCACAGCAATGGAGTGGACATGTCCTAAAGCAAGATGACAGTATACAAAAAGCTAAAACGGGCCTTGAAATGAAGTCTCTGATTCTGAAAACATATCAAAGACCACAGCAGAAGCACTACTAATTGATGCGATTTATTTAATTAACTACATGATATTAACACAAACTATTGTGTTTTCTGACTGAGACAGAAAAAATTAGGCCTGTTCAAATTACCCTCATCCTGAAAGAGCATTAAGGCAGTTAAGACCTGCCTTTCGGGATTCTAGGTGCAAGAATTCAAAAGACCGAGGCTGTAGCACAGCTCAGCCTATTTTCTTGAATTTTTTTCTCATCCAAAAGACAGAAGCAAGAGCTTTTGCTGCTGAAAGGCTTTAGCACTGAGAAATACGCAATACATACCAAGGGCTTTCCAACTAATCTGGTTAGAGATTGTTTTTAAAAAAAATCAGAGTAAATTAAGTTGAATGGAGCTTATTATGAAAAAATTGTACACTTCTGTTCAGTGGTACTTGCTAGACAGGATGATTAGAGACTACTTGCTGGGGTAGCGTGAAAAAAATTACATGCACAAATGCTTTTACAGATTACACCTTTCAGGTAATTCAATCTGAGCAGATCTGGTAAACGCATCAGGATTCTGAAGAACATCACAGGCCCTTGTACCTTGCTGTTGTGAGGTCAATCAGTAGTTTGAATACAGCATTTAGGGTTACTGCAATACATATTCTACTGAGAAAGGACTTTTATAATACAGGATTAACACCATAGTAAGAACTTTATATGGAAATGCATTAAATGTGCAAGGATATCATCTAAAGTCAGTGGTAAGGGCTAAATGCCAGCTAAAATTAGGTACTGAACATCGTGAAGTAATGTAAGTTTTACACAATCGTTACACAGATAGAATTAGATCAGTGAGCAAATAACAGCAAGATAGATAAAAAGCTCATTCAAAGAGCACAAATGTTTTCCTTTTTTCCTCCTTAAAATACATCAGCAGTCATCACAGGAACAACTGTGATAACTGGTAAAACCCAATTACGACAGAATATGCAAGTTAGTAAGTTCTGAATCAAGTATCTTACTGAAAATAACTTTAAAAGTGATGTTTGACAATAAAACAGTTATAAACTCAAACTGTTCTTCATGTTTGGCAGCCTATGCACAGCAGTGCAAAATAAAGCACCATTTTAGATCATCCACTCTTTTCAGGCCTGATAGAAATAAAAATGCACAGAATTCTAAATAATCCTAAACAGTTCAATACAAAGCATGACCACATGCTGTGAGTTACATTTCACAGAAGCCAGCACCCTTGAAGTACAAAATCATTCTCCTTTGACTTGCAAACCTACATCCTTGTTTGTAGGGCAGGATGAAAGCCACTGGAAGAAAGAGACTCCAAAAGAAAGGAATCCCATGAGGCACATCCTCAGCCTCTTGCTGAGCTGCCATGCTCGTTAAGATTATGTGTTCCTGTGTGTAACTACACCGCCTGAGAAACGCTATCCACTCCAGAGTCATGACCTTTTGTAGGCCAAGCAGGAATCAGCTACTCACGAGGCCATAATTTCATCTGTAGCTTCACTAGACATGAGGCAGAACTGTGCTGATAACTGCCATTCATTGCTGTGAACAAATTTAAATTACTCAAATGAAAACGAATCTGTCCTAAAAGCTTGCCAGGTAGCTTAGGGACAGGCATTTGTCTCTCATTTTACGGAACGCTGAGAATTGCTAAAAAGTAGGAAATGCTCAAATACCCAGCTGTAGATGGACCCCAGGTGTACCAGTGCCACAGGTGGCACTTCAAAACTGTTCCTGAGAGCTGGTACAAGCATGCAGAGGAGCTGAGCATGTGAGGACCTCCACAGCCAGGCAGCCAGTGCCTGCTGAGCTCACTAAATAAGTTACACCTGGGAGTCATCACCCAGGAACAAATATAGTTCCCCAAAGCTGTGCCTGCTCGTTGGAAGGTTATTACAGCCCACAAGTACAATGGAAGTTTTGCTCCTTACTCCTTAAGCTGTTGCTGAACATTTACAGGAGATTCAATTCCATCCCTCTCCTATCACCGGGATTCTGTTTGAATATCAAATCAGCTTCAGGGACTATCTGCCCATTTCTTTAGCTGCTTCTCTTTATGTTCTATGGGAGACTCACACAAGGAAAAGTGAGGAGCTGGACCTATCAGATTACTCTATAAATGCACAAACGAGCACAAAAGAATTCCTTGTCTGATCACATTCCAGTTCATTCAATACCTCCAGCAAAAATGTATAGAACTTGACACTTCACAGGAAAGTGTACTGTCCTTTCAATGTCACTCTCGAATAGGATATTTCCCAAGAGTTATAAATTTCCAGCCTGCAGCAGAGCCCTCGTTGGAAAAGGGGACCAGCACATTACCTGTCCACAGAAAAGTCACAGTCTGCATGCCCATCCCAGCTTCAGCCTAACTGGAAAGGACACGGCTTTCTTAGCTTGCCTTGTAAATAATTTGTAGCCCTGCAACAGAGATGCTGAACCACAACCAAATTCAGCCTCTAAAGGCTAAGCGAAAATGTTTCAATTTGATATTTTCTGTTCTACTCGATAGGAATCACAAAGAAGAAGTCAGGCCGTTCAAGCACACGGGAAATGCTGCTGTCACGAGAGAAGGCAGGCTGGGATGACAGAAACGAGCTGGTGACGACCAAGGACAACAAGCAAGCAGCTACTGAGATGCATTTTCTTGGACAGTCACCCCAGTTTCTCTCTCCAAAGGCTCAGGAGGTCAGTGCGCTCAAATCGAGTATTTGTAATTTTATCTAATCTCAGCTAAGAGTCCCCTACTCCTCTCCCAGCGCCGGCCCTGCATGCATCCCCCCAGGCTGTACGGGAAAGGTGGGAGGGAGCAGTTTGCCCCTCGTTTGGTGAACAATTGAACAACTCAGCTAAGCACAGGAGATGGTCCACACAGAGATGTGGGCGTTTCCACAGTTTGCTCGGTTATCAGATCAAAAGTTTTTTAAGTTAACCCCTACTTCACCCTCTGAGGGAAATTTTAAAATCGTTGCCGTGATTTTCACCTTTTCTTCCCCTCCATCTCCCAAGGAGAATATAAAAGCTCCTACCTACTCCTGGGTGTACCATGCACCCCATGAGATCCCCATCTGAAGGGATGAGAGAGACGTTTTGGATTTTATCTGGGAATAAACACAGCAGGGCAGTTTTTGTTATTTATAAGCTTTTGGAACTGTATTTTCCCTTTATTCCGGTGACCAATATCAGTCAAGGTGTAGGCTGTTCTGTTAAGTCAGGATGTCCAGCGCCCCAGTGTGTTTCTCTAGAACAAACGTCCTTTGAACTGCTGGGATAAAGAGCAACGACGATTTGTGGGACCAGAGTATCTTCTGATGAGAAACAATAGCTAGGAAGGCTCCTTGAGGTAAGGCAGGGAGGAGGAATTCTGAGTGCCGAGGGATTTAAACCCAGCGTGCAGCAGGGTCTGGATAATTCTTCACTGAAACGTGGCTTGGCAAAATTAACGCTGCTGTGCTGCATGCCTATTGCTTCTCACATATTGCCCAGCAAACAAGGGGTTGTGGATTTACAAGAAAAAAAACCTCAAAAGCATTGGTTCATTATTCTCATGAGTCTGAAAACTCATTCCCAACACTTTTCGTGTACCACAGCCAAGGATAAAGATGCTGGAGGCTAAGCGATTCCCGTCTCTGACACCTGGTACACCCACATATTTGTGAAATTTCACCAGATGCTACTGGAATTTGCAGATACTGCTATTACTACAGGTGCAGGAAGTGTTTCCTAAGAACCACATTGCTTGGTTCCCAACATCACAGCCTTTAGTCAGGAAGAATGAAAAACCCAAATGGCTTGAATTTCTCATTATTGCAAGCAGTTACATGAGAGCAGGTAGATTAAAAATGCAGTCAAATCTCTCTCTGTATGTAAAATGCAGACAGCAAATGTGATACCAGTAGCTTCATTTTTAAATATTGTCTATTATTTAAAAAAACCCCCAAAACACAAGAAAGCATTGTCCTTTGCATTTTAGTTGTCTAACTTCCTACTTGCTTTTCTAGAGCAAAATGTATATAAGAAATGGGAGAAAAGTAATTCAGAGCAGAAAACGGCCATTATGATAACTTTGGGAAGAGAAGGCATAGAATACATAATTTTTAATCAGAAAATTACCTAAATAAAGACATTCAAATAGATTTTTTTTTCAGTTAAGCTTCCAGAAATTGAAGTAAAATCATGAAAATGTCACTTAAACATTGTCTGAAAAAGTGAAATTCACGAAGACAAATGAGAGAACTCTAACTTGTTAGAAACCCCTTTTGCTGTTACTGCAGCAAGAGGCAGGACAACAGGGGAAATAATCTAATTAATTTACTGGAGTAACTTACATTTGTATTTAACCAGCCATGCTATGTATCAGAAAAGAAGTTACTAGGAAGCAAGGAGGTAAAAAACAATGGAGTCAAGTTCTCTGAATCATCCCCAGGAGACCAGCAATAACATATAATTTTTCATCAGTGATAGAAGACTTAACTATAGTAAGAGAGAACCATTCTCAACGTACCTATAGATGTTACTGCTTTTTAGGTGGAGACCAATAAACCACTCTTCTTCCTTATAACACCTCTCCTGGATTGTGTTAAGAGGTCAGCAGGTTTATTTGTGATTAGGGAAGATGCACTCCAGGTGAAGTTACCAGATGTTACCAGTTCAGTAAAGTTATCAGAATGCCCAACTAATGACTGAATGAAGAGATCAATTTTCTAGTCAGAAAATGGGGCTGCAACAGGGAGTGGCTATTCTATACAAATTACTGGGAATGAAGGGTAAATACCAGAAACAGGAAAAAAAGAATTATGTGATTTAAGCTAAGACGGTGTTAAGAAAATAATAAAGAGGTTGAGCTGGTCAAGGATAACACAGGCTAGACATCAGAAATTTTCCTGTTAAAAATTCTGAAATATGTCATTAAGAATTCCTTAGGTCTTCCAAAAGTTAACAATTTCTTTTGCATTGAGAGAAAGTGCAGTTTTGAATTCTTTCTTGAAGAATTGCTAGTTAACTTCAACAAAAAGCATTTGTGATCTCATTATATCCAGTCCTGCTTGAAATGAGGTAAAATGCACTTCTAACTTAAGGTATAATTCATCCCTAGACAGAGGGGATTGCAGAGCTACAGTCAGGAAAAAGTAAAAATAAACCTCTCAAATAATGACAGCTATGAAAATCCCTACTAACCTTCGGAAATCCAACTGAAAAGAGACTTGTTTGCACCTCACCAAGTACCTAGCAGTTACTACAGGGCTGAACAGCTGAATGTCTCCACTGTAGCATCTTCTGGTCTTTGTTAGCAGCATTCCTGGTTTGATTGTTAATGCTTCCTGTCCTTTTGTCTTGGGAAAGTTAAAGCACAAAGCAGGTCACATCAAAACGCTAAAGCTGCTACCTGAGCTGCCACAAAGCAAGGACTGCACTGCTCAGGTATCACTTACCTGCATTAGGCTCGATAACTAGAACTTGGTACTCCTATAGTCACCTTCCACGGAGAGCAATCCTCATTAACCATGCCCAAACCACACAGGAAGCTGCAAGAACTGCAGAGGTCCTGTTGTGTTGTCTCCCTCTGCTAAAGGTCGGTCACACAAGAGCAGCCTTCCGGGATGCTCCGCAGGACAAAGCGGCACAAACCCCACGGGAGCAGGAGTAAAAGAGACTCCAGGATTAGTGACCCCAGCACACTGAAGTCTGCCCCTCCTCCAGCAACTGCAAACAGCAAAGGGATTTACTGACCAAAACCAATGCCCCGAGTGAAAACTGAAGAGCTGTGAGGCAGCAGTCAGTACCAGGAGCAGAAATTTGATCTGACCGACCGTTATGATGCTGGTGGGTGTATTCTGCGATCACATTTCAGAGGACTTTTCGTGGCAAACATGCATTAAGAACACTCGATAATCCCCAGCTGTACTTTCTGTGTAGACCAAGGCCTTCACTGCAGCCTGGCCTCGTTAGACTGCAGAGGTCACTAGAACAGTCAATTGCGCGTGTACTAATTGCAGGTAGCCAATGAAAATGATGGATAAATATTCACCAGTAT
Source organism: Edolisoma coerulescens (assembly GCA_013397115.1). NCBI lineage: Eukaryota > Metazoa > Chordata > Aves > Passeriformes > Campephagidae > Edolisoma > Edolisoma coerulescens. The sequence goes on from VWZW01006604.1 coordinate 1,611,228, forward strand.
GATGTAGTTAAAATTAATGTGAATAATTAGATATTTCGAGTAGCAACTTGAATGTATCTGAGCCTGATTTCTTCTTAGGTCTTTCATGTCCACTTTTATAATTTTTTAGTAAAAGATCATTCCGTAGAGCTGCCTTTTTTTTTTTTTNGTTTCCAGAGGAACTACGACTAAAAGCAGCTGCTGACTTCAGATGATCACAGCTGCACTAGGTAGCACAGTGCCCCCCCGGCGGGCAGCTGTCACACCCACCCACGGCGCTGTGTGCCCTCCACCTTTACCTTCTCCAGCAGCAGCACGTTCTGCAGCTCTTTCTCAGAGGAATCTTCGTGCTCACTCACTCCATAACACCCAGCCCTAGCGTTTTCTCCAATGCACGATCCTTTTCTTAAAACATCCACGAAGAATGAAACTAGTTTAGTCTTCCACTGGTTATGAATGCACCTTCCAGTTCATTTCACCATCAGGCTCCAGACACGTTGTAGCCACTTCTTCCAGGAAACATTACCTGCAACAGAACACCCTAACCAACCGGCACACCTGCTTCCTACCACATTTTCCTAAATACCGAGTGCCCAGTCTGCCTTGCAGTGGACTCACCAGGTCACCACAGACTTGGCTGCAAACCAGGCTATCAGCAAACCCACTTTGTCCCAGTGTCCGACTGATGGGGAGGCTGTGCCTCTGGAGAAAGCCGTGCTGGTGGTGCTCTGCTTGCCCGCCCCTTTTCCGCCAGCCTGACAGCAGGATTTTTGCCTGTCAGGATTTACATGGCCCGTCACAAAATGCCACAGGCAGGAGTTAGCCTGCCCTGAGAGAGTGGTTTGGTGCTTCCAGCTGATGAGGCCTCTGATGGCAGCTCAGGCTACTGTGCTTGACTCAGCCGGAAGGAGAGGATCTCACCATCGGGATCACTCAGGCAGGCAGCAACGCAAGTAGGAAAGAGTCAAGATGAAAGCAAATGAATTCAGTGGCACCAGAGGGCTCCAGCACTGGCTCTGTGCCTCCGCCACTGTGGTCAAGCCTCGCTCCAGCTCTCCCCTCTGTCCCTGCTGCTCGTAGCTCCAGGGCGGGGCACTCTCCTGTCAGAAAATCCCACTCTGGGCTTGAGAAACCTGCCTCTACTTTACACTAAGATTTCACAGAGACAAAAGACTCCCTCCCCCTTCTACCCCAGGACCAGGGCTCTTGCCCTGTCTCAGATTACATTTCCCCGAAGCGAGGGCTGGCAGAGCAGGCCAAGGAGGCACCAGGGCAGACGCACAGGCCGCGCTCCCGCCCTGCCCCGCGCGCTGGTTACAGTCACTTGCACAGCTCGTTCCTACTCTGCAGAGCGCTGCCTCCTCTCATTCGCTGTGCAAAATCCTTGACAGACATGGTAAGGGCACAGTTTGCTTTAGAAAGCGGTGGATCTGGTGTCCAATTCAGTGTGCTATTTAGGGAATTTCTGTAGGTTCTTAAATTGCATGTTGCATTAGAATGATCTTTTTTAAACTGTCTCCATTGAAAATAAGACCTAAAGTGGATTCATCTTCCTTTTAAGCGTGAAGTAGGTAACAAAATTAATTCACTGCTCAGAACATCATCTGTACAGCCATCTCTTACCAATCCTACCTATTCTGAGCCACTGCTACCCAAAAGTCACACTATACAAATTCTGCTTTTGTCCATGGATCACCAATATTGTACATTCTATGGTCCCCACAACTCCCCTTCTGTGTGGTCCATCACTACATGCCCAAATCACAAGACTGAAAATGCTGACTGCACATTCCTTACAAGCATATTACTGGATCCCATGGATGGTCTGAGAATTTATAGATGTGCTGCCACCCATACATGTCCCAGTACTAATGGTCACCTATTTTTTCTCTCCTTGTTATAATGAAAACATCACCCCTCCCCTCAATGAAAAAAAAATGTACTTATTAGCTTGGTTTCAGGAAGAACACTAAGGCAGAAAAATCAGGTTCAATATTGGCAAGCAGCTAATCCATATTTTCATCTGTTTAGTCACATTATATATGGCTTTCTTATACCAGAGGTGATACTTGACAAGTGCATTTCCTCTATTTACCAAAACCCTGAAGTTGCTTTTGGAAACTCTTCCCCAATATTTTACAATTTGTAACATGAATGTTCTAATAGTTACATTTAATCTTATGTATTTAATGAAGTATTTAACTCACCTGAATAGTACTTAGATAAAACAAGGCATGAGGAGACAAGCTGAAAAGGAAAGTCTTTAACTGGAAATGTAGACTACCTCTTGTGAAACAGGCAGGAGTCTTTCCAGCTGCTTAAGAGAACTTCCAAAATTCTCTTGTTTCTTATTAGAGCCAAGCTGAAAGTGTAACCCATCTACCCAGCATGTACATGATACTTAGAGGGAAAGTCACCTACTCTCTTTTAACTTGTCCTCTGCACACATGCAATGGACTGTTCCACAGCTAAGGAGGTTGCTCTGTGAGACAAGTGTGTTTTTGAGACCAACATTGCAAGGTACTTCTATCTCCAGCTGCTCATTTCTACAACACATGTGGCAGCAATTTCTGCTTTTTTAGATGCTGATCTGCTGGTTACCATCCAGCCCTGCTAAAAAGGGACCGAAAATGAAGGTTGCTGTTCTCCAGCTGTCTCTGCCACTTGCGTGACAAAACAGGAATGTAACTGGATGACCCTGTGCCAAGAAAACCAAAAAGATTTCTGCAATACAGGGAAAAAACCCCATCTGACACCCAAACAAATCCCGTATACCACTAAAAAAGTTGCAAGAAAATAATAAAGCAAATTAGTACTTGAAAAATATCTGCTGGAAAGCAGAGTGGGGAGAGTTCAGGCCGGGATGCTTAGCAGTTTTTCCTCCTCCCCACTCTTCCCCTCTACCCAGCTGTTTGTGATGAAATGTGAACAGCGACTCAGTCAACAGCATCCTTTCACTTGTGTCCCTCAGTAGGCTGAGGGGAAAATAACCTGGGAATCAATTTCCTATCAGAACACCTGGCATTGGGAATCTGTCACCTTGGCTGGAATCCAGCTCAGGTAATTTCTACAAATAAATAGCAAACTGCAGCATGCAACAAACAAATCTACCCAGCAGCATTATTCTGCTGTCCTTTTAGAGAGAAGAATAAAGAGAGCTGAAGTAATATTTGACTAGATACAACACCTTGCAGCATTATTGAATCACACCTGCAAAGGTACTGGTTCTTACACCAACTGGGAGGCACCTGATCCAAATCCTAAACCAGTTAGAATTCACTTGTTAGAGATAATTTAAAACCAGCAGGATACAAGAAATCAAAAGCAGCATCACATTTTCAAGACAAGTTCGGGTATTAACATGTGCAACCTTTTGAAACAGAATTACAACTACCACAATGTCAGGGGAGATTCGGTGTGTTCCAAAACTCTAAGTTTATACTCTGTATCATGATGCTGTGGACTAAATAGTGGATGAATAAATAAGGGAAATTGGTTTTACTTGAAAGCAATGCATTTTGTTATTAGAGCTTTTTACTATAACAACTTTTGTGCAATACATCAATGAAACCCGGTATGCAGAAACATAAAAGCTTGTTGGGAAAACACTGGCAGTTCCGATAACTGAGTAAAAGTATCCATTATTTATGGCATTTTTATTGTCACACTCCATGGCAATGTGCAAGTCCCAGCTGAATTTCTACTTGACCCACTTCTCCTTTCTGGAAGATACCAGTATAAGTGTAGTGACTGTGCTACCTACACATTTTGCAATCTGTTGCTGGCTGTAAGACTCAGTCACTCAAAATGAATTATTTTATCTTTTATATTTTTAAATATAAACTGCACTGAACAAATGCTTTCAAGGTAAGAACCTGACCTGGGTACACAAACAGTACAGAAAAGCAAGAGAAAAAACACATTTTTTGCACATTCCTGACAAAATTATCAGTGAGAGTTAACTGTGTTACATAAATCCAAACAGATGTTCACACAGCACATTACTCAGCAGAAAGATAGACTGGAAGCCATTCCCCTCTCTCAAAGCAGTTAAACACTGAAAAAGAAGTTACGTTAAAGGACTAGGCTTAATAATGTTAGATACTGAAAGAACTCAACTGTGAAAGCTGGATCTGTGGAAACCCCCAGACACCAGAGAGAGAATTCCTATTTCTCCATTGTACACTCAGGGCATTCCAGACTGAGCCAGAGGACACTGGACAAACCAACAAGCAGGAAGTCATTTTGCAATCCAGGAGTCCTTCTGCAGCAGTGCCTGGGCACTATGGGCACAGGCAGCAAGCACTGGGCGAGTCAAGAAAACCCTGTGTGTCTTCATCATACCACAACATGCAGCAGTGCTGGCAGCAGCTCAGTTTCCTGCATGCAATCCTCAATACTACAGAAAGCTGGCAAAAACTCACCATTGATCTACTTGCCACTGTTTCTATGTAGCAATGAAACTACAGACTTGTGCCTTTTCACTGCCCGAGCAAAAGCAAAGGGGCCTCAAGAGAGCCCATGTTATTCTACGTCAGTTTGCATGCACATGTATTTACTTGTATCTTTCTGCCCAGCCTCATGCACAGACATCCACAGGGCTGACTACAATTTTGTAAGGGTTAAACTCATCAGTTTGCCCTCATTAGACAAAATAGCAAAGGGGAGGGAAATAAATCTATAACCAGAGATCAGATTCCATTTATGGGCCTGCTCTAGCAGGGCTTTCTCTACAGAGCAAGGCAGTCCAAGATCTACTACTTTCTATCGAGCATCTGTGATGATTTAGGAAGTCCAAACAAATGGGATGCCAAGGCTGAGTACCACCCAGCTCAAGCTCACTTTTAGCAGCCTTTTGCCAGTAATTGGGACATAATGAACGACTCAGAAGTGCAAAGAGCATGAGGTGGGAAATGTGGACGTGAAATACAAAAACTTTGTTCATAAATCAAAACTGACAGAAGATTGCTTCTCCAAACCTCCATTACTGATAATCTATTCAATTTTCCTAAGAATTAGTAACATTTCTGGGAATATTACTAAGAAGCTTTAGCTAATACACAGCATAAATGTGGGTCATATACAGAACCTTGTGGTGTTTGGTCCAGCAAGTCACACAGCCTGTAAGAGGTTCCTGTTCTTCCTCAGATTATTTGTGCTTCAGGAGACTGGTCAAGCTCTGTGCAGATTGTAAAACTTTTCCTTTTTTTTTTTTCCTTTATTCTTTACCCATTTAATTTCCTTTCCAACATAAACACAGACTGTACATAGTATCTGAAACACTATTACATCAAAGCAATATAGAGAAAGATTACAGTCATTCTAACAAATGCTTTTTTTTTAAATATTGTAAAAATCTGTATCACTCTAGCAACGGTCTCACAGGGCCCCTCACTGAAGAATGAGATGAGGCCTGCTTGTTTTAACAACTGCTTTCAGATCAGCAGTTTAAGGTAAAAATACTCCAGCAAAATATTTCAGACATTTCAGTGTGCCCAAAATGTCGTTATCTTGAATTCTAGACTCATTTTCTTCTATGTTCACATGTACTGCTGAAATTCAGGAACAAAGTATTTCAGATGCAATTCTTTCAAGTCCATTTAAATAAATGGTGCTCGACGTCAAAAATTAAACATGCTGTCAACAATCTGTACAAAGGTAAAGGTGAAAAATATAATTTGGTTACAAAAGAATTTAACACCATCTGTACACCACAGATAATGCTTTTCATAAGATAAATTTATCACCATCCTCATTCAATCATTCTGAGGTGTTATCTCCCAGTTTTTTAAACATGTATTTTCTGTGTACTTATATACAACTAGTGTTTTTATAGTATTTCCTACTTGACTGTGAACAGTTCAGGTATTATACAATGACTCAACTGAGATGAATGAGGGGGAAGCTTATACATGTTACTTTAATGAAAGATATTTCACTTGTCTAGCTCCAAAAGAGCCAAGAAAGGTAAGTGATAAAAGCACCAGCTTAGACTATTTTGAACATAAATTCAGGCATTTTAATGTGTATCTCATTAAAGCTACATGAGTTTCCATGTAGGTTATTCATACATATTATGGCACTTGGACTTTCCTAACAGGTATTTAGTTACCTAGGACATCTAGGCTAAAAAAGAAAACATCTGCTAAAATTAACCATTTCTGTAAGAAAACACTTCTGTCCCAACTTTAAAACCCCTTAATTTTCCTGAAAGTTGCACCAAAATACAACTGTTGATATTTCACATTCTTTGAGTAAATTGCCTTTGACAAGGATGTCACATTAACTTGTGACTTTCGATCTCTAGTGATTTGTGAACACAAAGAAAGGCCATCTTACCCACAAACCAAGTTGTGTCCTGCTCCTTTGTAATTACAATATGCAGTATAGGTACTCATGGATCCATTTTTTTGGTGGACTAAAGTCTTAGCAGTAATTATACACTTTGTCAGTCCAAATTTAATCCAAGGCAGTTTACACTGGCAGCTTTTTCTCCATCGTAAGGCATTATTCTGACATCTACTGGCCTGGTATCCACCCACACATCTTAATACACTGCATTTGTTATTAAAAAGGAGTGTATATATTAATCCAAAGATAAGAACAATTTAATGAACACAAATGACACACATTTAAAACAGGCCCATGTATTTTCATATAAATCTCACAACCCTACCAGTATTTTGGTAGGTTTCTATTGCTTTCTTAACTCATCTGAACTACGGTTTATTACGAGGCTTTAATACAAGCAGCTTTGGGGAAGAAAGTTATATTTGGAAGGGAAAAAAAGCTGTGACAAGTGAAAACAACAAAAAAAAAAAATCCAAGAAGCTTTTTTTAAAAAAAAACCTTTACTTGTAAAATTAAGCAGCATGCTATTTTGTGATTTATACTTGAATTTAAAAAGACTAATTAGACCGAAATAAAGACAAAAACCTAAAAATGGCAAGTCTATAAATAATGAAAATTTTGATTTCACTAGACTTCAATGAAAAACATTTGGTAATTAAATACTTGCTACTGTTCATTACGTTGATGAACTTTATCAGGGTTAAAACTATAACAAAGTTCATCCTAAAACTTTTTGCAATGCAAAATTATTTTCACTCGAGGAGTGTCTCAATTTGAATGCTAAGAATTACAAGCAATCTTCAGGAGCAGACACTCACATTCATAAAACTTTATACATCTTTTGGAACTAAGATATTTATACTACTAAAATCAAACATGCATCACTTCCCATACATTCTGGTATCATGATTTATATTACATTATGTAACACCATTCTTCTAAACAGCAGCAGTTTATCATACGTTTGCTCCATTTTCTTTGGATTTCTGATCTTTATCTTCGTTCTTCACAATGTCCTTTAAAAGGAAAAAGGGAGAGGATGAGAGGAATTGTAGAAGTTGTATTTCTCACATGAACTGTAAAGCAGCATGAGACAGACACTGTTTGTTGTCAACTTTGAATACTATGTGAACTGGTATCCTATTTAGTTATAACCAATTCCAGTATCTTCCTGAAAAACTGAGGGGTAGAAATGCTCTGGAGCTTATGTGGTTTGCTTAAAACTCATTTTACTGAGATACTCCCACATACTGAAATATTTGAATTCTGCCTTGAAAAAGTACTCTTTACCAGTCAAACAGAGGAGCAGATTTGGACTGCTGTGATGGACAAGATCAGGACAGGAAAACATTCAGACAGTTTGAGATCTACATTAATATTTATACCTTTTTAAAAACATTGAAGTCAGGAACATATGTTGCAAGTTAAGAAAAAACCACATTTAATTTGCTAATCAAAATCAATCAAACATTAGGCTTCTTCTCTATATATGTTAAGATACTGCTGCCCTGAATTCATGTCAAAATTGTTTTTATATTGAAGCGTTTGTTCCAATAATTTAATCTACAGAAGTTTGCCTACAATAATAAAAAAATGGAATTAAACAATTCTAACCTGTTTAAGAACACTCTGTATTTCATCCATAACAGTAGCTAAATTTTTGATTGTCTTATTCAGCTGACTCTCAAATTGCAATTTTTTATCATCCGAGATCTTCAAATTTTCTTGCAGTTGGCCAAGGTCCTTTTTTACTTCTTTTAGCTCCGCAGATAGACTTTTGTTAGAATTCTCCAGTTGTAGTATAGTTTTTTCATCCTCATCTTAGGAAGGGAAGAAATGAAAACATCAAGTCACTTCCAATGCTGTGTACTTTGCATCTTAATATTTTATTTACATGCAACACCATAATACTAATTTTTAAAGAACATTAAAAACTGCATTGAATTACCATTTGATAATACTTAATTCTGACTACATTGGAAGTCTTGCATTCAACCTGAGTAAAATTTAGATCACCAATATTACCCAAATTGATTTATCTGCTTTAAAAGTCTCAGTGTCTTGCACTCTGTCAAAGTAACATCCCACCTGTTTTTTCTTCTAGTAGCTGGAGCTTTTGTTCTATCTCTGCCCGCACCCTTTCACTCTTCTCCAGCTTCTGCAGAAGGCTCCCAACATCCACCATGGCTCCGTTGTACACAATGAGCCCCACGTTCTCCTCCACAGCTTTGCACTCCTGCTTTACAGCGGGCGACGGCAGCAGCAAGCGGTTCCCTGCGTTGGAGTAAGCAGCATCAGGAAATAATCATAAAGTCATTCTCTAGCGACCAACCTCAAAAACTTCTTAAAAGAACAAATACAGATTCAAGTTTGCTGGTCTATCCCTCATATTTCCATCCTTCCCCTGACCCCGATTCTCCCCCCTGCCAAAAAGAAGCAAACTCTTTGAGGACATCATTCTATGGCTCTTTCCTCCAGTAATTTGTCTTCAAAACTCAGGCTCTATTCTACTACCTACAGTTCTGAGCCTCCTGACTTCAAAACCAATAATGAGAAACGATGTTCATCAATACTGAACATTAACCTCTGTCCTCTTTCTTGTTCCAAGATATTAAGATTTCTCCTAGAGTTGCACCATTATGTCTCGGAAGCACAAAAAATCCTGTTACTTTTGAACAGCCAAAGATTTACTTTCCCAAACTGTCTCAATTAGTTTCTGCCAGAAATCAAGTACCTTAGAACTCTCATTACCATTCACATAGAAACAACTCTCTGGAAGTTTGTGGCAAAACCAAAAATAAATATACCACCTAACATATCTTCCTGTAGCTCTTCAGACTCTTCTTGGTTTTCTTCATCTTTAGAAGTATCTGTTAGTCTTCTGTAAAAGCAAGATTCTCGAAGCACTACTTTATTAAGCAGCTTCTTGACCTATGACACAGCCATGGGAAGAAATAATGGTGTTATTTAACACCCAGACATCCTGTTACCTAAACAAGAATGGTTTAACTTGGAAAACCTAAAAGAAATTGCACAGCTTTCTGAACTTTAACATACTGGGGCTTAAAAAGCAAACAAACTAGGAAAAGAATATAATTTTGAGACAAAAGCTACATATACAGTATGGGCATATTATAAGCTGCAAACTTCACCTTTTCACTCCAAGACAATTTACAAAAGATTAAACTAGTATTTATTTGTAAATACGAAGTGGCTGCATAAAAATAAGAGATCAGATATGTAAGCAAAGCCTTTAGAAGCTAAATTACATTTCTCCCACTTAAAATATTCCTGTAATATTTTGAAAGAGTTTTTTAGTACTGTACAAAACCTGAGCACGTGACAGGTGTAGTCCAAGAGTGTACAGGATCTCCTCCATGTCCTTCTCCAGAAGGTATCCACAATGACTTTGATCAAAATAAACAAAAGCCATCAGGAGATCCCTGTTAACAGTTACCATCTGGGTCTTGTCTTTTTCCTACAGAAAATTGATTATGAGATCATTAGGGAGTTAAAATATCATTTGAAAAATATGCCAAGTTCTCAATTAACAAAAGTTGTTTCTCTGTTCATTTTATCATTACTTTCAGTCAAGTAATTAATATTACTAGCATTTACCTACTTAGATCACATTATTTAAGACTAATTTAAAGTTTAAACCTAATTTAAAGTAATCTTTCAATATTTAAAAGAAATACAGCACAATGGATAGCAATAGCTGGTAGACACAATTTCCTTTTGTTCATGCTAGTGTGTAAAAAATGGTCAGAGAATTAACCCAATTATAAAATAGGAAATATCCCTTCTGCCCTCAATCATTTACTTAACAGCTGTTTACAAAGTGAAAAACAGGTCTTATAATAAAAATAAAGCTAAGCTATAATTAGGACACCTCTAACAAGGTCCATGCAATTGTTAAGAAAGTTGTTAATTACTTTATCTTTAGACGCCCTCTCTTTACAATGCTTATTTCCCTCTCTTCTGTCCTCCCGTTTGTTCATTTCCTCTTCATCCCGGTCTGCAAAACAGAAAGAAAATTCAACATACCCACAGTAAACAATTATATAATCATTACCAGAATACATGTGGCCACTAGAAAAGTCCACATAAACCCCCAAACATCTGCAATATACTTCCCTGAAAAATAATAAAAATTGCATTGAAGTGGGCCCTGTTAAATTTCAATTTTTCTCTAGTCTTATTTTAACATAAGCCATTTATAATTTTTTCCCTGTGTTTGTTTCATACACAGGACAGAAGAGCTGAAACAAATGCTAACTAGGCAAAAATGAGTTCTGCCAATATCTCCATCTATTTAAGTGGTGTGCAGGAAATTACCACAATTCTCCCTAATGAGGCTTGGCAGAGTCTGCACTCAGCTATGGTTATTCCTATTCAAATTCCGTATTATTTTCTCTCAAATATTTCATATAATAAAAACCATATAAATGATATAACTAAAACCATGTGTTTATACTCATGTTGAGTGAGAGATTACTCTTCTTATGACTTAGATTCTCCAAGAAGTTACAGATCACATCACTTATTAGATGTGAATTACAAATGGCAGGTTTTTTGTCTAAAAGTAGACAGTACAGTAAAACTAGATTAAAAGAGAGAAAGGGATATGACACTGCTGGGATGGATTATGGCATGCAGCTCTGTACCTTACGTGCAAGTCTTGGGTCAGAGTGCCAAGTTCAGCTTTAAGCTCACCTTCCTTGTGAGGACAACTTTGGAAAAAACTATGCATTACAACACTTGGCTCATTTTACCAACCCTTTTCTGAGAACAAATCACTTTCTCCTGCACCTCCATGGCTTGATGGGTTTTCTCAGCAACTCTTGACTGGGAATGGCACAAGGACAGATTATGGGAAGCAGCAGCACTTGTATGGAACAGACAAGCCCAGGCCACTCTCACAAATCATAAGCAAATAGGAGTTGTTCTGGAAACCACAGATTAGCACCAGCTTTTTAAAGCTGGTGCAGCACTCTGCCAAAAATACAACTAAAAATGCTGGGACTGCAATATCCACACAGTTCAAACCCACATCTCTAGCAAAACCTCTCCAAAGAAAGGCAACTACCCCAAAGTACCGTTCAAAAACCACACACAATGTCTTACACCTTTCTGAATCTCTGAGCAGGGAAAGAGCTGCTGCCACTGCCTGGAAAGTTCCTCCAAACCCTTTCCCTATTTCTTCAGGCTAACACAGCTCCACCCAAAAAAAAACCAACTTCTTGTAACATCGGATAAAGAGCACCCACACTACATTCTGTCCTAGCCAAACCAGGATGACATTCCAGAACTGAGGAGTAGGAAGTTAGGCACATAAAAGTGGCTTGGTTTTTCAGAGGTGCTGAATACTCACATCTCCTACTGACTTCAATGGGAGTTGCGAGTGGTCTGCATTCTGAAAAAAATAAAACCACTTCTATACGCATGCCTTACTTGGAGCACCACAGCTAGTTTATATTAACTATGTTCATACAATGCCTGACATAAAGGTACTTACATTTTACGTAGAACTGGTCAGAATTACTAAAATGAAATTAGTCTAATAATGCAATTTTAAATTGTCTAGTTCCAGTGCATTCTCCAGCTTGAAAGAACATAATCAGTGATGATAAAAAAATTACGAAAGGCCACAAAATTCATAGTTCAAGATACCTTCATCTTCATCTTCAGCATCTTCTGCCTCCATTGGATCATATTCTTCTTGATTATTGTCATCTTCAGTTTCTTCTTCATCTTTAGAATCATCTTTCCTTTTATCTTCCCTCTGTAACAAAAGTTCCTAAATCTAGTCAGAATCAAAAACCAGCAAAGCAAAAACCTTACTACCAGTCAGTCAAAATTTGCCTACATTTATGCGTAGTCACTTAAGAACACAGATACCAATCTGTGATACAGCTAAATGTTAAAATACTCCCAATACATGTGTAAAATTTTTAAATTACTGAATATAACTGAAGCATATTTAAATAGATCAAAAAGTCAAATCAATTAACTAACATCACAAGAGCTGAGTTTTTGAAAGCAATAATGTAAAATTGAAATAGGAACACTTTAATATTGATCCAGACAGGATAGAACTGCATATGAGCTAAGTGCAGACCTTCTTTTCATCTCTCTCTTCTTTTTTATCTTTATCATCTCCAGATTTTCTTCTCTTAGGTTTTGGCTCATCCGTTTCATCATCTTTTTCTTCTTTTTTTTCTTTTCTCTCCTCTTTTTTGTTTTTTTTGTCCTTTTTGTCCTCTCTCTCTGGGAGAGAAATCAGTGCTTTGTAAATTCTTACACCAAAATCTCTCTGAAGCATTTCATTGAAGAGTTCTGCAAACAATGATACCTGCACATAAAGAAGAAAGAAAAGAAAATTAACAAAAAGTTTTAAAACATGTATTAAAAATGTATATAATTACGAGAAAATAGCTATGAGGTACTATCTTAGCAACTTTCACCGTATCAGAATTTAACAGAGTGTCAGATTTCTTACTATCTGCTTTGAATATGGAAACCTTAAACAACTTTACAAACTCCATTCCATATCTGAAAACCTGTGTATTCCTCTGGGTACCGTGCAGTGACTCTATTGCTATTGTACCATGTACCAAAGACTCGGCAATTTAAAAATTTTCACACAAAAATTTAAAAGACTCAAGAATGGCTAACTGTAAGCAGCACAGCTGAGTTACCTCAAAGGAATGCTCTTTATTATCTTCTAATCTGTAGTCCAGAAGAACGCTCAGAGACATAATGCTGCAGTCAAACTTGCCACTCTTGGCTGCCCAGTTTGGGTGCACGATGATGGCCGGTTCATCCGGCAGGATATAGCGCCTCTCCCGCCGCTGGCGTTCCAGCTCCTCTTGGCGTTTTCTTTCCTCTTCCTAAAAAGGGGCAAAAAACCAACACGGAGCATATTCCAAAGCTGAAGTTTCAGCCTCTGCCTTAGTTTTTAGGACTCACTGCTCTGAGGAAAGTAAAGGAAAGCCTAAGCTGCTGAAGGCAACACACAGCTGTACAGTGCAGCAAGCTGTTTATTCCTTACAAAGAGAAAGGCTTCATACATCATCTCTCCAAAGATACCCAGCACAGCTTTAACAATCACTGCATGACAATTTACTTAACTCTTGATTATGGGAAATGCAATCTCTATAGATACACCTGCTGCAAATGAAACAAAGGGTTACAAAAGGTAAAATGCCACCAGCTTACTGATTGCCAAGAGAGAAATACTGAAGTCTCCTGACTACAAAAAAAGGCATGGCAGAACTTGTGCTTTATAAAAAAGCCAGTATAATCAAAGCTCCCCTCCAGTCCTAAAGAAAGCTGTGGCAAGAAACTCAAGCTAGTTGAACCCCATCCAAGCTGTGGGAGAAGGCAGCAGCAGCTGACAGAAATAGCAAGCACATGGCCTTTCCTCCATCAACAAGGTTTAGAGAGATATATAAAACTTCCAATCACCCCATACAGGTTAGCAGGTAAAATACAAAAAGGCAGGTTTAAAAGCAAATAAAGCACAAGCCATTCTCCAGACATTTCTGCCCCTTTTCTGTGGTTGAGCTTTGGCCTTACTGCACAGATCTTGTTTATCCTTGTGAAATAGCAAACCAGACTAAGCACTGCAACTACAAACTGCAAAACTGAGAAACTCCAATATACAGCAAGTATCCAAAAGCAAAAATTAAAGCTTCATAATAAGGGAAAACAAACCCAAGCAAACCATCTGCCAGGTGAAGAAGCTGGACTGTGAGACACAGAGGCCAGTGCAACTAAGCAACTGCTTTTCATGTAGGTTTAATGAGTTAAGGTCTTGTTAAGTATGTTCACTTGTCTTGAGCACTGTTTTTCTCAGGAGTCTGGGATTTATGTCTCCTTACATTTAAGGTCAAACATTAATTCAAACACCCTTAGCACAGTTGTGCATTTCAGCTGATTTGGCTGATATAAAGAAATTCAAATTGGCTAAGATTTCTTTCCAATTCAGCAGCTCAAGTTACAGCAAGAGTTCCCAGTACAGTCACCTGAGAAACAACAAGATCCCAGCACAACTAGGCACATGCCTCTACTTTTTATGCTTATACATATCTATACAAATGTTTCATATATTTTATGTATACTTAGGACTTAAACCAAGTATGTCCAAATACTAACCTCTTTATCATCTTCAGATTTCCTATCCTCCTCCTCTTCCTCTTCTTTCTCAGACTTCTCTAGCTCCTTTTGCTCTTCTTTTTGTTCCTCTACTTTCAGCTGCTTTGTCAGTCGAGCTATCAGCTGAGATTTCAGTCCCTTAGAGCTAAGGGTCCGACTTTCTAATTCTTTGCGAAGGTCATTTACCTGGTAAATAAAAGCTCTGTAAGTGGTATTGAGCAGTGACATCACAAAACAAGTGATTAGTAGAGAAAGTGAGGTAAATATAAAGAGTACTAAGAAGTCAACTGTATTTTTTAAAAAATGTGCTGAAAAACGCTAATAGTTACTGACACAAAAAACATATTACATTTAAAGTGAAGTTTTCCACAATAAACTTCTGAGGAACTTTTCACAGATGCAGGGAAAGGATTTCATTAGAGTAAAATAATTTATTATTATTATTCCTTCTGAGGAAACTTTTTATTATGTCTCCTGACATAGTTTAAAAAGGCAGTAATTGTACAAAAACATATCATTCAAGTATTTTAGACCCCACATTTTTTAATGTAAGTAGTAATCTGGCAGATTACAGTGGAACTCTCATTTTCCAGTTAATGTATCATACATGATATCCTTTAATTGTACAAAGTTCAAAAGTTCAGAATAGATTAAATTAGCTGTACTCACTATAATCAGGAGTCATTTCTGCTTACTGTGATATACTTATAAATTCAGCAAAACACTACTAAAGTTTTTTTGCTCAGTTAAGGGAACATACAGCTGCATTTCAGGTCATGTCCTATGGGTGAAAATGTACAATGGAATAAAATTTTAAGAAGTGTTTATTACCTTCATTGTTTTTGGATCCAGTTTAGACCAGTGTGTAGGCGTAGAGATTTCTTTAGCTTCCCCATCATCCTTTTCCTCTTCATCCTGACAAATAAAATTTAGAAATTATCATTCAGAAAGCTTGAAAGCATTTCAGTTATTTCTTAAATTCTGTTGCTGATCTGTGCAAGGTCACTGTTTCAGATAGTCTTCTCCTAAAGTTATTATTTAGACAAGTTCACACACACATTCTACCACTTTATAAATGATCACAGTGCCACTCAGCCAATACAAGCCAGATCTGTGGAACACAAAAGGGTGATAAGCAACACCACAAAGGATATTGGGGTTACACAGACACTGCTGGTCTCCAAGTAACCACACAGTGGGTGATCTTCCCCCAGATTTTTAAATCCCCCAAATTACTCTTTGTTCAGTCAGACCTTCCCTTATTCCAAGATGTTGATCAGCCACATGGCCTGAAATTCAGATGTTTCAGACTAGTGTTGGTTCAATTTCAAATATCACAATTAGAACTGGCCACAAGAGAGAATTTAGAAATTTCAGAAAATGGCAAAATGTTTAAAGACAGCTATTCATAAACTGAATCTCACTCAACAACTGGTCCCAGATTCCAGCAACTACATCTACGATAAAAACTTTTCTGCGCATCATAAGCACAATTTAATTCCATTTGTGATATAAGCATACACATTTAAAGTTAGTGAACTAGCTGAAATAAAAATAAAAAGCAACATTCACTACACTGCTGAAAGCTGGTTTACCAGTCATTGTTACCAGTTATGTTCCTCCTGTGTATGTATGTTGTGTAGTATGTGGTATGTGCATTTTGTGCCTGTGTTCCTGTGCCTGTGAGAAGCAGAAATAGAAAAAGGGATTAGCGTTCAGTGCCTGTTCTCCATCAGCCTCCTTGCGTTCACCCTGAAGCTTCTCGACCAGCTGCTGCTTGTATCCTCGGGAGAGGGTTTCCCACTCTGAGCGGGTGGGAAGGCAATGCCAAACATCCGGGAAAAATAAAACCACTGTCTCCACATGAGCTGGAACTGTACGCCCCTTGTGGGTCTCCTCAGGGCGATGGTAGCGAATCTCTGCAAAACGGTACCTGTTGCAAGGGAAGAAGCATGTTGGAAAAAAAATTCTACAATACATTTTAAAGAGCCTAGATCACTTGTAGCACATCAAGTAAAGAAATTTTGCTGCAAGACCTTGAGGTTTATCTAAAGAAAAAAATTATAGAAGCCATATTTTCTCTTTTGGCACACTTGTAAAAAGGTATCGCAACTGAAAAGGAGGAAAACCAACAAAATGCTTTTTATACAGCTTGTTGCTTAGCCCACACAGGTTTTATGTGCAAACAGAAGTTGTTGAAGCACTTCAAATTTAGCATACAGTAGGCTTTCCTGGTATTAGTACAACTAAAGTGAGTGTTAACACAGGACAGAAACCCATCAAGAGAAAATATGGCTGTATAACAAACGGCTATTTATTTATAACAAAAGAACAATGAAATGAAGTTCTCTTGACGATCCTCTCCAGCTATGCACAAAATGAAAAATATTTTCAATGCACGTTCATTAAAAAAATTACAGTATAACATGTCAAAATAAATCCAGAATTTTTAATTAGTACTTAATGCAGTATTCAGCACAGTTGGCACCAATCAAGCTTATTACCAAACAGAACATCCTTTGAGTAGTTTACCTGAACTACCAAGAGCAGTTGACACAGAAAAAAGGGTTTTCCAGCCTTTTTTTTTTTTTAAGTCCTGGTAACAGACAAGTCTTTATTTCTACAGTGTACTTGGCTTTGCAGTACAGTACTTACCATTGCGTGCACACACTTAAGTCAATCCCTGTAAGAGCCTTGCAACAACGAATAGCCGTCTTTATCAGCACCGAAGGGTCCTTTTCTGGATCAGGTCCATCCAGTGATGGGGACCAGTGTCCTCCAATAGCCATAGCTTCATCTTTGCCTTTCATACCCACTAAAAACTAGACAAAAAGAATCTTCTGAATGTTCCCCTGCTAGGGGTAAAAAGTCATTCTCCCAAAGTGCAAAGAATATTTCATAGCACACACACTGAAATCCATGAGTAAACCGTCACATTATTTTGAAATCTGAAAATGAGAATCAGTCAAGAAAGAGTTCAGTTATTTTTTTTCCACAGATTATTTCAGCAATGGAATAGGTTTAAAACATCATCACTCATTCTTGCTTTCAAGATTTTCCATCAGGTTCGTTTATTGGTATAGGTTTGTTCCTTTGCCATTAAAAGCTTTCTAACTCAAAAGACAGACAGTAATTTCAATGGTGTCTTAAGTCTGATACACATTTATAGACGTGCCTGCTTAAAAGTGATGAAGAAAAGCTACAAAAGGTGAGACCATAAGAGCATTGTACCTATAAATGAAAGTATTGCCATAAGTTAGAATTTAACTGGAAAACAAGTCTGTTGTCCTGAAACACCACAGCACTTACAGCTTGTTCAGTTTAATGTTTAAATTTCACTTAACACACAGCTGATTAACTGTTGTTTCATGTGTATTCTCCTCACAGCTGAGCCCTTACAAAACAAGTAAGTGCTTGTAAAAAACAGCTAACAAAGTTCATTGAGTTTAACTAAGTTGAACAAAGCCATAAATGTGAAGTTCCTATAAAGTGGAAAAAGAATTGACATATAAACTTAGGTCTCTTCAGAGGAAAAATGAAGTCATCATTCAGCCGTCTACAAGCTCCTCTCTTATTGTCAAAACCAGTAAAGCTCTATAACCAACCTTTATTGCCAAAAGTGTCTGGCATTGCAGCATATTTACCTTTACAAGTCTAGCAGGATGCTGAAATCCATCACGAAGTTCTTGGGGATCTTCAGCCAGAGCACATGACTTGTGGTAGAGATCCTCCATGCTAGGACTAGCCATCAACATCACCTGTGGTGCAAGTCAGAGCAGTCTTGTGAAGGTCTCACTATGACTGGTAAACAATGACCACAACTTACAAACACACATACCCAAACCTAACAAGCTTGCTCTATACCCTAAACAGCGTGGATGATAAAACAGGATGCTCCTTCTCAGTTACTGACTATGTTTTGAAGCTCGACCTTCTAAAAGGCAGCTCTGCACAAATAGACTGGAAAAACAGTATGTCTGATACTTGAGCCAAGGCTTTGCAGTTTTTATACACAGAAGGCAAGTAAGTTAAGTCTTTCTGTCTTTATCTGAATGTCAAAATATGCTGCATCAAGGGCTGTAATCATGTACAAAAGACCCCTTCATCCGAACATTTTGCTAAAACCTGTTCCATTTAAAATCTGTCATTAAAACAGGCCTGAGATTTCTAGGGCAATCTGTGTTAGAAGTATTACATGTTAAACAGAGATCTCAATTTACTTTAATCAAAACGTTAAATATTGAGATGAATAGGAAGGAAGGAAAGAAAATACCACTGAACAGAATAACACACACTGCACGGAAAGTATCCTTGAAGGAATAAAAAGGACTCCATAAACTATTCAAAATGAATTGCCTAAGAAATCATTCAGAGATCTTGCAGGAGTTGGCTTTCTTTCCTATAATCATATCACTGCAACTGGGTGAAGAGAATGGAAGAGCCCTCAGTAAACACAACATTTTGCACAGCTCTAGTAACAGAAAAACAAACTGAATTTCAGTCATGATTCTTTAAGCTCTACATATTAGCTTTTTACTGAAAAGTTTAAAATCCTGTATTTTGCTCAAATGGCTGTAGAATATTTTCAGTTCAGTTATACTCACTTTTGCACCCTATTGATAAAAAAAATTTCTAATGAATAGTCCTATTAGAGGAAAAGCATACAAACCTTAGCACTGTAGAGATGATCAGCATCAGGTGGATCAAGGACAGCAGCGTTCTTATCTATAGGATCTACTTCTCTATGCATTACATAGAAATTGCAGTAGTTTCCCAGCTGAAATGGTCTAGACATAGGAAAAGCATCCACCCATGTAAACTGAGCATCAAAGAAATCGCTCGGGATATACAAGTTCTGGTAACGCCTCCTCAGCTCCATCATATCACAGCTACGGCTGAAAGACACAGCATTATTTGAAAGATGCAGCAAAAAAGAACTATTAACAAAGTACATCATTAAGAGGTAGATCGACTGGCAATACAACCATTGTATATTTGATACTGTATATATAAAATCTACAGAACACTATATTTGAATGTCATGGGTGAAGTTTAAAAACAAGTAACTATTAAACACGCTTCCAATTCAGGTGTCTGCATGTTAGGGAATATTTATTAGACAAGGTTATAAAGCTTATATGCAATAGCATTCTAGAGTAACACAGAACCTCAAACAAGTTTATCATACAAGGTTCTCAGCCATTATGTATTTGATCTTTCTTTAAAGTCAGGATCATCATTCAACACCCGATGCAGGCTGACATGGCTCATGGTGAGCTGTGCCCATGACTAAGTGAACTGCAGGTAAACACCTGGCACTATAAACATACCAGTCCAATGAAAACTTGGAGAACTGAACCGTGTAACGAGGAACAACACGCCGGGGTCTCCGAGGTGACCTCTCCCTCTCCCGTCTGGGCGATCTCTCTCGGGAGCGTTTTCTCTGGGGAGATCTTTCCCGGGACCTACGTCTCTCTCGTTCTCTTTCACGACTTCAAGAACACATACAAAATACAAATATTTTTGCAGGCTGGTAACAAAAAATGATTTCTAGCACAACAGAAGCCAGACCTGTCAGAGACAACTCAAAAAAGGGGAGAAGTTTCAGTACAGTCTCTTTACAAGCAAAACTGATTACACAGCTCCTTAATTTCAGATAGATAAGAACTCTTCACTAATTCCTAAGGATAACACGACTTGCGGGTTTTGCTGACTCACTCTGGAGCAAGCAGCTCAGCTCTGGGTGAGGAGAGGTCTTTATAGACTTCTTGGATCATAGTCTGGTCTACATACCTCCTGTCATCTTTTCGGTTTGGCATAGGGTCTCCACCTCGGTCATTCCTCCCAGAAAATCTGGATGGTGGGTCTAGTCTTCGAGCTGGCTGAGGCTGTGAAACCAGACGGACTGGGGGCTGTAATAAACCACCTGAAACAAAATGTACAGGATCAATACAGAATAGAAGGCAACTATCTACACTTGGCAAACACTGCTGCTTTACAGCTGTTTCTCTTGAGTACATTTTCTAAATTAACTCTACAGTCAAATCTATTTATTATTAACACCCACCCAAAGAAACTCAGGAGACCTAAGCTTTTCTTCACTGAGGCAAACTGACACTGTAGTCACATGAAATTGGTTTAAAAGCATCTTCTTCAGATGGAAGTAACATAACCTAAGCACATAGAATCTGTCCTAGTAAATAGCTAAGCCTTTTGGAAAACTTAAATTAAGACAGATATACTACCTACTCACTGAACTGAAGGAAAACTGGAACCTTCATTTTGAGGCTATTCATACGTAAAAACAACTGGCATCCTGAAAAATCCTTCCTAAATCAATATATTATACCGCTACATCAATCCCTCAGCACGTACTTTGTCTGTCTCAAGACATTTAACCAACTGATTTGAGTGGAGCAAATGTTACTAAACACCAATGAACAACTAGGACTAATTAGACTGTAAGTAAGCATTTACGCAAAACAATTCTGCTTAGGTTCTTCTACCCTTGCTTTTACTGTGGTAAGAGCAGTCCTATAAATTCTATTACTGATTCCTCAGCCACTCAAAGTTCAAGAGACTCCACAACCTTTGGTTTAGATTTGCCATGTTTGGCAGCGTTTCTTCTCTCAAATGCCCAACGTGGCTAACTGAAATGAATAAGCAAAGAAATAACAGCTTTAACAATACAACTGTGAAACCTGATTTTGCGGAACACTGCAGAAGATGCTGAAGGACTGCACTGCTATTAATACTTTCAACTCCCCAACTTGTCTGTGAAAGAACAAAAATTACATTGGATTTGCTTTCAGATTACAAAATCTTAACATGAACAGGAGTCCATGGGGATTTCACTGAGCAGGTGATTTCTGAGCTACTGCAGGGAATGTGCCTTATTCAATCTGAAAACTCAATACAGTCCACTCCATATTATTTCAGCTATTACTTCAACCTGATTAACAAGAAAATAACCACCACCCACTAAGCACCAGGGACCTCCCAAAAAGGTGTGCATTGAAGGAGCACCTTTCTGCTGTGGCTGCTGCAGTAGGGGCTGAGGCTGTGTCTGAAGCAGAGGTGTGATGGAAGCTGCTGAGATCTGTGCCTGCAACAGGGACTGCGGCTGTGGCTGCGCCTGGACCCCGAAGGCGGTCTGCTGAGCAATGGGCTGCAGGACGGCCGGCGGCGTCTTCAGCAGAGGCTGCGCTTGGCTCTGGTTCTGGCAGCAAACACAGGGAAGTTGGGAGCGAGCTTAAACCAGAGCCAGCCACTGCCAGTGACACTGGGTAACCCCACATACCTGGTTCGGAAGGGTCTGTATCCTTTGGGCATTCCATTTGAATGGCATATTAGGATTGTAAGTAGCTTCTACCAAAACTCGGTCACCCACCTGAGGTGTCTTTCCTTTAACAGCACTGCAAACATTACAGAAAACGTATGTGAGAGTCTTTTTTAGCTAGGTTTACATTTGCATGTTACATTTGAAGACGGGAGAAAGTAGGCAAAGTTCATTAAAAAAAGCTTATAGGAAGAGCATCTACCCCTGAAATTCAGCTTTGGTACTACCTGCTTCAGTTCAGGGTAGGCACGGGAACTTAGTAATTCCCTTTGGCCCACAGGCAAAAGTTCCCCAAACAGTACCAAGTTAAGACATGCAGACAGCAAATTTTATGCTTTTGATCACCCACAAATTCTGCAATTTCCTATTACAAGAAGCTAATAACCTCTGGGTCTCCCAGCTTTGGGTTTTATATAAAAAAAAAAAAACATCAAAAACATTATATCAAAAAAATTCAAAAATTCACGTGAAGTACCTTAGACCTAGCATCTATTAACCTCTCTGGCTTTCACTGTTGAATGAAAACAACACAATATTGCAGGCCCTATCAGCAGGGCCACAGAATTAGCGTGCAATCATCTAAACCGTTTATTTAGAGTATCACAGAGCACATCTGCAGGTGAGTGTTCACAGCTTACCTAAGCTGAAAAAAGACATCTTCATCCACAAAGCCAAATGTATCATGTAACTTAGTCACCACCCCAGTGAAGACACGCTGCTTTTGTGGCTGGGTTTGCTGCTGGCTGGAGCGGGGAGCCGGGTAGGAGACAGTGATCTGTGCTGCCGGCTGGGGCGTGGACAGGCTGAGGCTGGTCGGGAGGGCGACTGCTGGCTGCAAGCAAAATGAAGCCAACTGTAAATCTTGTAAGCAGCTGGAAGACTGACAGGGAACAGGTCCTTTAGCCACAGAGACAGCAGTTTAAAATGACTACAGCAACTAGAATAGACATTTTCAGACAGTGAAAGTTTTTTGTATTTTCTGTTGGGTTGTTGGTTTTTTTTGAAGATGACTTTTTTCTTACTTTGAATGAAGACTGGCTTTGTTTATCCTTCTTTTTTACAAGAGTCAGTCAGCTTCCCCCAAAAACGCACCTTGTCCAGACAAAAAGCATGAAGACTGCATTATTGTCTACAGGTAACCCCTACAGTGGGCTGGAAGTGGAGATAAATTCCCAACTTTGCTGGGAATACACGCTTAAGAGGTCATTCTGCATTTATATCCCACCTGTAGTGTTAGAAGTCAGTAAAGGCTGAGGCCAACACAAACCCTCCCCTAACTCAACAGTTCATGTACTTGCCTTCTTACAAAAGCAGAACACAGTAAGATAATGAAATCAAGTCAAACATTTTTACCTTTTTAAAGCCTGTTTAAAAGTTCAAGTGAAAATGGAACTAGAGCAATTTGCAGTGCGTTAAATGGCTGCATGTTTTAAACCCCTCAAGCTCAGCAAGATTCTTTTTAAAACTCTTTATACACAATCTGTTAATACAGAAAGTTAAATTCCTTCATAAAGAAGAGAAAGATTTTCCCCATTTGTTATTTACTGCAAAACAACTGGACACTTGAAGTTCAAACAAAAAAACCCTAAAGTATAATCAACACACATATTCCCTCCAATATTAAGGAAAAGTGGTTGCTATTTATTTTTGAAACCAAGGCTATGCATATTTTAACATCTGGATAAAATAAACCTGTACCAATAAAATGTCCATTCATATTAGTTCTTTTTACAGATTAAAATACCCAAGATTTCACAAATTTGCACTCTTGTATTATCTGTGTTTGGGGATGAAGACCAAACAATAAAACCAAACTAACCTGAGTTAAAAGGGTCTGCTGAGGTTGCTGCAACTTAAAATAAATAAAGTTATAAATTAATTTTATATGCTTAAGGAAATTGTACAATTTCACCTCCTCTTTACAATTAAGAGTTTTTCCTTAGTCTGAGTCAGTTAATAGTCCTTTGGGGTTTGGTCATTTCAGCAGTTTGCACATCTGTAAAACTGTGCTTGTGGGTTTAATTTTAAGATTGTATAACCCAGGTTTCTTCAGAAAGGAGAAATACTAAAATTTTTTGAACTGAAAGTTAATAGCAATACCAAAAAAATTTTGGCAGCTGAAGCAGCTCAGGCATGTAATTCCCTTGTACTTTTATTCTTTTTTTAAAATCCTGTTAAATTTGAAGACCATAATAAAAACCCAAAAGGGAACTTTTTTTGGACAGCATCTTTCCAGCAGTTAAAATACACGGCCCTGTTTGGAGCAAAGTTCAGCACGAATCATTTACACATGGAATAGTATGTATTTTTATAATTTTTTTTTGCATTTAAGGTAGGCAGGCTTCCATTCTGCATACGTCTTTCCAAGTTTATGAACTTCAAGCTCTCTTTCGCTACACAAAATATTACTGAAGTTTCTTTAAAAACTTCCCATATGAGGATGATTTCGGAGACATATCCTACAAGCCACACAATTCACATCATTTTTCAAGTTATTTGTGATGTACACAGTAAGAATCAGACAAACCTGTTGCTGTACACTATAGAGAGTCTGCTGAGGTTGTGAATATTGCTGAAACAGATAAAAGCAAAATATCTCATGAACAGGAGAATTCTTACCACAATAATATCAAATAAAAGTTATCTGCTTAGCAAGTTCTACATAAAAACAATTAACATCTAAAAATTTTAATAGAAAAGTAACTAATAATATCAACATATATTCTTTTGTAACAAATATTCTGAGCCTGATGTTCTCTTTCCAGCTAAAGTCAGCAATTTTTGTTAAGCCTGACACTCAGAAAATACGTAGGGCACATTACAAAATTGTGCAAAATGCTATAAAGGATATATATTGTGATGGGAGATACTTGAGATTCTCAGTTCAGACGCAGCAAAACTCATTCTCCCAAAGGGCTTTCCGCAGCTAAAAATCAGCACCTCCACAGCCAAAATTCCCACCTTCACGGCCCAACTCAACTACGGCTAGCTCTCAACCCCAAATCCCACCGTTGATAAGACAGGTTCACATTCGATGTTCACCATTTTCCATTCTCGTTTTCTGCCGGGTCCTTTAGCTTTACGCAGCTCGGGGAGCGCTGGCCGCTGTGTTTGCTTTACCTGCTGCAGGGCCGCGGCCGCGGCTGCCGCCTGCTGCTGGAGCGCCGCGGTCTGCGTCAGCTGGTAGTTGGTGGGGGTCTGTGTGGTCAGGCCGGCGGCTGCCAGCGCTGTCTGCTGCGTGTAGATGGTCGGGGAGGCTCCGAGCAGCGAGGGCTGCTGCACGCCAAGGGCAGCTGAGAAGGAAACACGGCCAGTGAGCACTCACAGCACCTCAGACACCCCAGCTTACGCAGGATGCAGCGTGCGATGCTTTACGCCCGAGTCGAGCTCACCAAGGAGATGAATCAGGTTCCAAAATTCAAGGTCATCACATCCCATTTGCTTCTCTTTTAAATTCATCTACCAATAGTAAACCACAGGAGGGGCACAGACACCATTAAATTTCCTTCTCTTGAGCTGCTCATGATTTTATAGCTCTGTAGTTGCCATCCCCACCTGCACCCACCCCCAACACACACCCCCCTGTATACTTTCTTGAAGGTATTTCAGGTTCTGGATGAGCCAAATGAAGAGTGCTGCTCTGCTCTGTAAATTAATACATTTCATTCTATTTGAGGGCAAGAGAAATCTTTACTGTAACAGCATCCATGAAACAGAGGCCTATGGAATGTGTCCTCTGAAATCACGCAAGTTTTTGCTTCACTCAGTGCTGTCTTTGTCCCTGGGAGCTGGATGTTGTAGAAGTGGGGGCTGGTGGAGAAGGAACAGCCTTGTAACAACAAGAGAGTTTAATCAGTCCCCATGTGTAAGGGGACTCAAGCTCTCTCCAGCTCTTGATAGGGTTTGTGCTTCCCAGACTCAAACTGCCTAGAAGGATTAGTTTATTTTATTGTCATACCAGCTTTTAATTCACCACAGAACATAAGCAAATCATGAGGAGCAGCTATGCACAGGCTATGCTTCTGAACAAGGTATGCTGAAGACTTACAGATGGATCTTTTAAGTGACAAAGAGCCCTGCAAAATGCAAATCTCAGCAAAAAACTGCAAACTTGTCTGGAAACCTGCTCCCTCCTTCGCAGGACTTTTTAAAAAAGTTATCGGCAGCTGCATGATCAAGTATCACTTCATTAAGTTATCAGTCTAGTCCACATGTTTAAATAAAACCAGAGAGAAACTCAGCAGGGAAACATACTGCCAGCAAAAACAGGTCAGCCAGCCATCTTCAGAACTGAGCAATATTCAAGATGAACACGGTTCTTCTCTCTTCCAAAGCCATCAAAGACACACAGTGGAATGAAGAACAGATTTACAGTATTCCTGCAGAGTTTGTGCTCCACACTATTCTTACTGATGCAAAATGCAGCTTTCATTCCTGATCCAGGGATGCAGTAAAACACTGCTTGTAGTTGGTGATCACTACCATAATGCTGTACCCAACTCAACAGGTCCTGAGAAATGTAATCCTTCCTACCACACTGCCCTTTCCAGCAGAGCACAGTCTTTGTTGATGGCACTGATCATCTTAGGGTTTTGGAATGAAACAGGAAAGAAATACATAAAAAGCAATGAAAATAATTGCTATCACTATGATCTGTATCAAGTATTGGCACATAAGCATTCCAGGAAGTAATAGTATTTTAAAAGTGAAATCAAGCATTCTGCAGTGTACAGCATTTAATTAACTTTTTCCCCTGTGGAAAATTCCAACATTTGCATTCCTTTTGAAGCCAGCAAACAAAATTTGAGGCTTCTCTCATGACAGACCCTCCATTGTCTTGATCCTCTTGCCTCCTACTTGATCATCAGCTTCAATTTGAATGTGCAGTTTGGACCATCCAGAAGGACACCCTCAACTGGATCCTCACCAATGTCTCATATAACACACCTTAAACAGACGTTTAAATATAATTCAAAAGCTTTGCTGCTGCATCCTGGGACAACTTTCACCTTTCCTGGCTGCAGTACTTTGCTGGCTCACTCAAGGCAAATAAACAATGCATTCATCTTTCTCCTCTTCCACATGCCGAGCAGAAATTCCCATTAGTGCAGAAATTTGCTCCATCCTGTTACCTTTGAATCTGTGTCACTATGCCAGCTACTGTCATTCACTCTGAAGTTCTATCCTAACATTGTTCCAACACAGGGGGATGAAGTTGGGAAGTATTATCAAAAGCAAATTTCACAAGTTTCCTCCTACTTTTTGTACCAAGGGTACCCACAAAAATGCTTACTCCCAAAAATGCTTACTCTTGGGATCATTCAGCTCTTCAGTTTCACTATGGCAATTTCCCTTTCAGCATAACCCAGAATTACCTCAAGGAATTCCCAGCCCCTCCTAAGACCCTTATCCCATTTTATCAACTATGGAAACACAAGAAATTTTTTTTTTTGCCATCTCTACTTGTCACTTTTTGAGCATGTAATATTAACTGGGTATCTATCATCTACAACACTGCAGATCAACTTACTAAGAAAAAGCAAAGACAAAAGACAGCCAAGCTCCCCTAAAAAGGATAACACCTGTAGTAACAAGTTTTTCAAGCTGTATCTTGTTCCCACTGATTTGCCCTGAAGTATTCCAGGACTTTCATCTGACTACCATTCATCTGTGTACTCATCTTGGTCAAACAGGCTCTAATTATTAGGTAACCGAGTTTGCATTACTAGTTTAAAAGGAAAAAAAAAAGAGAAAAAAAAGGAAAAAATCACACAGAAAAACAAGATACAGAGAATGAATCCACAGACTGGGTCTGGAACTGACATCTGACTGCCATATTATTATTGGCACCAAGCATCTGCAGTGGCAAACAATAGCTTCTTAGGATTTGTAATGATCTCAGTAAGTACAGTGATGGAGATGCCTTCCTTCAAATGCAGTGCAAACAACTCCCACTGGCACCAAATACTGCATGGCACGGCCAGCTGAAAGGACTCGGACAGAAACTGGGGTCCTAGGCTGCAGCTCTGGGTTAGGTAATAGACACTTCTGTAGCAGCAAACACAAAGACAGCATTTAGTAGTCCCTCTTCTGACTTCTAAACCCCAAAAGATCTTCAAAGTACATAGCTACATATGTCTTCTTGGTAAGTGACATAGGTTTATTACAATTACAGTAAGGAGTACCCTGTGCAGGGCTTGGGACACTTCTCACAGTTGTCAGAAATTGTGAGATTGGGTCCTTGGGTTTTCAAGTTTCTTTAAGCTCAACGTACTTGCAGTACACAAACACCACACAACCTACTCCAAAAATACTCCTTTTAACAGGCACACACTAGAAACCAGGCTCAGCATATTTGTCATGGGACATCTGTTTACAGCAAGCCAGCAAACTGTGCACCAGCTACTATTCCTTAGTGGGTTGAGATTCACCACATGCTCACCCTGTTCTTACACATTGCTTTAGTCACCTCACAGGGGCCACCAGCAACAACAACACACTGAGCTCCAGGCACTTTAGCTCTCATCAGCTGCACCATTCTTCACTCCAATGCAATTAAGCCTCGATACAGAAAAGAGAACACCACCAATCAGGCTGAACACAGCAGAGCCAGGACTTCCCCAGCACTACAGTTCTATGAAACCAGGCTTTTCATCATAACCCTGAAAACAGCACAGGGCAAGCACTGCGACACAAACCAAAAATGTGCCAAAAATGAAGAGCTAGAGAGGAGGAGGGAATTCTCCTTTGCAGGCGTTTCAGGAGTTTGCACATCATTATGCAAGTTAAAAGTAATTTTCTGTAGTAGGCATGATTTAATTTATGCTTTAACAATGCTTAACCAGCATGGCGGGGGCTTTATTCTGGTTTTAGTCTTGTGATGCATAAAACCATGAGATGAGGAGTAGACAAAAATTCACTGTGTTACATGTAGGAGTTTCTCTTCACACATTGATCTTTGCTGGCAGCTGGAATTGCCCATCTCTCTTCCAATACCACAGACACAGAGAGTAATTAGTAAGCCCTCCCAAAGGAATCACAAAACCCTTCCATTACACAGCATGTCGGTCTACAACTAGTGTGTCACACCTTAATAATTAAGAGCTTTAACTCATTTAGTTACTTCTTCACCAGGGATGGCCAAGACAGTGTCTACATCAGCAATTAAAAAAAAAAAAAAACCCACCAAAAAATATCCAAACCACAACAATGAAAAACAGAACCCCCCAACCCTGATATTACCTTTTTTACAATTATCAAATTGGGTTTATAACACCATCACTCACTGCTTCTGACAGCTTGAAAAAAAACTATATATCATGTTGCTTGTGTTACAAAAATCAAGATCTCTCCCTCATACACAAGCACCTCAAAGCTTTGGAGAAGGAACCTGACACTTGGATAAAAACAACTGGCATGCATAAATACATATAACAGTTATGGCCAATCCTCTGAAAGTACTTTTTTTAAATGAGTTTACTAACACTGAGATTCACAAGGGTAAGCCAATATGCACAATTTCTTGGCTGCAACACAGGTGAGCAGCAGTTCAGGCAAGTCAGCGCACCTGAGCACTGACAGCATCTCTTCCTTCTGAAAACAGCCTCTCTGGAAGGTCACAACTTCACATTAAAAGGGGCAAGTTCAGCCAGAAGCACTGTTATTCAGCTCCCAGCAGTGCCAAAGAGCACTGCTTACCTTCCAAAAGATGCTTCCTGTGCCCTGTATTATAAATCAAAATAGCCAATTAAAAAAGCAGGGGAACAACTATGTACTAAAACAGCAGCTGGGCAGAAGAACCCCAGGGACTGGATTCAACAGTGAACACAGGGAAGAAAGAGGGTGGTGACTGTGTGTTGCAGTAGGAATAGGAAAGGACACTGCAACCTGAAGAGGACACTAGGAACATGAAGGAATGTGGAGCTAGCACAGGAAGAAGGTAAAAGTGCAACCAAATGTTACATCTTTAATAGCTCTCATATTTGAGTCAGGTGCTACCAGGCCAGATGAACAGCTATAAATCCCTGGAGATACTGTCCTCATTGGGCAGGTGAAAAATCTCTCACAGCAACTGATGTTGACCAGTCCTATCCCAGTTACATTTGCACCTCATTTAATTTAAGGAGGCTCAGAAGTAGGCTGGCCCAGGGCAGAGTCGTGAGCATAAGAAAATGGATAAGAAGTTGATGTGTGCTCTATCCACCCCTCCTCCAGGGCCCCCTCCTGGTCCAATCTCAGCAAGCTCTAAGATGACTGCCAGCTCCTCCCCTTGGCAGGTTTTGTGCAGCCTTCCCTCTGAAACAGGACATGAAACTTGTCCTCCACCTTCCACCACTATTTTTGATGCATTAGCTGTCACATCAGCCAACATATCAAGAACAGTCCAGCCCAGATGCTCCCATTCTTTGATTGCTCCAACATTTCCCCCAGTCCGACATGAGAACCAAAAGCAGTTTGTCTCTCCCACAATTCCCAGCCCTTTCCAGCTGTTAGGGAATTTCTTCCAGAAGGAGATAGTGCTATTTGGATAAGGGAAGTGTGAGCTATTCAGAGAAACAGCGAAAAACTGCCTGTGGGCAGCTGGTTAGGGACAGCAAGAGTTTAGGTAGGGAATGGAGCAGAATGGGCATGGAGGAAAAGCAAAAGACACACTGGGACAGAGTACTGTGAAGCAGATGGTGGGTGGTCACTCCCTGAGGATACACAGTGTGATTGGATCAGTGCCCATGGGAAAACTGGAGACAGAGGATTCACTTTGGGAAAGAAAACTGAGTCAGGAGAGGAAAAAGATTCCCACCCCAGACATGCACCTCCAAAGAATGTCAAGCATTCCCAACCTTTGCTAGGCTCCCAGACCTAAAGCCATTGACAAAGGAGGTGTGACACTGAACTTCATATCAGATCAGAGCAACTGCAGAAACCACACACATCCTGAACCTCCAAGTGCCACAGCTTTGCTGAAGCCTCTTCACATTGCACAACGTAACTACAACATTTAATTAACAAACCATTTGCATTCAAGAAGAGCAAAAGGCACTCCAGAACTGGAAATGGAAGCACCAAAACTCATGATGTATCAAGCTTCACATTCTTGCCTCAAACCTTTTGTGCTGTAAACCAACATGAAACATGAAAACGGAGCCAGCTAGGTTTTTAAACAGTGGCCTGCAATTCATAACACTTCTTACCCAAATCAAAGGAAACTCTCCACCGTTATTAGGGCAAAACCTCTGGTTATAGGGATCATTAAGTTCTAATTTAGCATTAAAAAATAAATACCCCCCTTCTCACCCAAGTAACAAATTTCTGAGACCTTTCTGCTATGTGAATTATGTCTAATCTATTAATAAAGGCAAAATAATCTGTAAACATTGATTCAGGATGCCCAGGAAATGAAACTCAGGCAGCACTTAAAAAATCTGTAATGCCTTACTAGTGCTGGTATTATTTAATCTAGAACCATGTAATTTAATAAGAGATAATTTGATTTACACATCTTTGGATATGAATAACTTGATATGTTATTTATTGACTAAAACAATCAATATAAATTCACCTGGGATTTTACTCATATCCCTTAAGAAAACCCAATAACAAACAAAACCAACAGATAGTACTAGGCAATGACTTTTAAAGTCTCTATTGTGGGAAAAAAACTCCCAATTTAAACCACTTAAATAGACTTTAGATAAGTTAGTTAGCATCGTGGCACTCTGAAGGGCATTCCCAAGTATGGAATCTCCAAATTTACTAGATGTCAGGGTTCAAACACTGAGTGATGTGTAAACTGACCTGGCTGAGACACCGCAGTGGCTGTAAATTGAGTAGCCCAAGGGGGATTTTTCTGTCCTCCAAACTGAGCCATGGCAGAAGGTAGAATCTCCTGGGTGTCTATCTTCTGTAACTGCAATCTAGTAAAATAAAGCGCAGCTGCAATCTTTGAAAGACATACCGTCAGGCTATTTTAATTGTGGGCCAAAAAAAAAACCAAAACCAACCCAGCCAAGCAAAAAACCCTCAACCAAACAAAAAAAGCCCCCCGAAGCCCCCCCAAAAAAACCAAACCCAAAACCACCCCAAAAACAGAAAAAGAAACAACAAAAGAGCCTTGAAATATTAGTTTTACAGCCCGAAAGCCTGGTGGGCAACATAAGTCGCGTAGGGGAAACACAAAGTTGTAAGACAAGTTATTTTATTTTCCTAAGGCACAATCTCCATCTCCCACTTCTTAACAATGGGACTAACGCCTTTCAAAACGCAAAAATGTATTCCCATTTCCAGGAAGACTAAGGGAAAGGTGACTCTGCGGAACCAAGAAATTATATTTATTATTTGTTTTCCGTGGCTGTGTTCTGGCACCGCGGGGAAGCGCTGGCGGCAGAACACCGCACGCGTTCAGCCGCGGCTGCTTCTGTCTCCGCGCACAAGGGCACGGGAGCCACGGGAACCGCGGGAACCGCGGGAACCACGCGAGCCCGGCCGGGCCGCGGACCGGCTCCGCCGCCTCCCTCCCGCCCTCC
>VWZW01006604.1:1643856-1705858 GCA_013397115.1 Edolisoma coerulescens
GGCAGCCCTCAGCCCCCTCCCGACCCTTGGATAGCCGGCTGTACGCGCACAGACGTTCGGGCGATTGTGTGGGGGGACACAGGGTCGTCTGAGGTGAAGGCAGAGCAGACGCACCAGAGACGCATCAAAGCTCTTAAGATGCTTTGAAACAGAAGTTGCAGCCAGGACTCAGTGCAGTAAGTAGTTCAGGAGTTCTGGGCAAGAGTAATTTCTCTTCTGTCTTACTCTTGAGTTGGAAGGGACTTAAAAAGATCGTCGAGTCCAGCTCTTTAAGTGAGTGGCCGAGTCACGTAGCCATTGATCGAACCCATTGCCTTGGCGTTGTTACAAAAAGCTTTCCATCCCATAAATAGTTTTTTACACGAGTTTGTTTTGAAGTGAAATAGATACATGAATTCCTGCTCTACATTTGAGAGCAAGTCAGCAAGACACACTTCGTAAATGAAAATAGGACTTTGAAGTGTTACACTGTCATTAAAAACAGAAGTTGGTGATGGAATAAAATCCTGAGAAGCAGCAACATCAAACTCAGTTGCAGTGAGGTGGATTATGTTGTAGGAGGGCATCTAGATAAAGAACCAGAAGACCATCAGGTGAAAGTAAATCTCTGCCAGCATTTGGTAGTTAATAGTATATAAACACAGATCTGCCTTTGCTGTTAAAAATATATTTCAAATTAGATGAGAGTTTAGATGTTTCACACTCATAAACATAGTTCTTACTTTTTAAGTCTACACATTTTAAACCTTGTCTCCTCCTGGCATAACTCCATCCAGCTCAGTCAGTTGACTAAAGCAGAATCTGTACCCTTTAACCTGGAGATAAGATTAAATGTTTAAAAGGTTGCAGGACTTTCTCCCACACTGTATGTGAAAAGGACAGTGGCAAGATTGTATTAAAGAAGAAAGTAATTGTCAGTGAATATCAAGAGTATTGTGTATTAACTCTATTCTGCACTCATCTGGCCCAGAGCCTTTTTATCAGAGGACAATGGCTCTCAAAGAAAGCCTCAGAAGCTCATAGGAACCACAATCCTGATTTCCTGTACCTTAAGTAGAACATTTCATGTATTTTCTCCTTTCCAGATGCATATTGCTACCATTACCTGGCAGATTTTGCCACTGCCATTTATAGTACACTAATGATTCCTTTTGAATTCTTTAGGTCTCTCTATCCCCTACTCAAGACAAACCGCACTGTTGTGATGAAAAACAGTTGTAATGGAAGTAGCAGTGAAAAAATATGTGCACTCTAGTCTTGTTTCTTAAAATAATTCTGGGCCCCCACACTATCTTCTGACTGTGTTGGACAATTTAATCCAAAATTGATGAGAGGACAGAAGTCTGAAATACATGAGATTTTTACAGATTACTTTAAAATAATGAGGCAAGTTGAGAAAAAGATACAAATTAGAAGGCAAAACCCATAAAGCAAATTGTTGCTTCCAGCTTTCTGAGTGGTTAGAGAAGTTAAGAATCTGCTGGGGATATTGTGGGGAGAAATGATAATTTTTAGTGTTTATAATCAAAGAACATCACAAATATTTTTGCACAATCAGTACATTTAACAAAGATGACCAGAAGAGCACAAAGAAGAGAACTTAGTACCAGGAACTGCTACAGTTCAAATGGTGAATACTTTGGATCTCTGCCCTTTGCTCAGGAAATCCATGGAGTTCATCTGTGGCACCTTGCACAGTGCTGTACAGCCTCTTTCCTGAGAAGCAGAAACACAGGCACATTTGTCACCAAACAAACCTTTACTGTCTTCAAAGTGCTCCTGAGGTGTCTCGTAACAGTAACTGTGTCATGAGCTTAGCACAAAGCAAAGTGTTTGCTGCAGGGGTTTTGCACTCTAAAAGGGATGACTGGGTGCCAGCTGCACATAATCTTAGGCACTGCCTTTGGAAATACGTTCTGCCTTACAGCCCTGGAAAACTGGGAAGTCCTGTTTTTGTAAGAATGCTTTGTCTTTCTGTTGAAAATGACAGTATGGGTAAGGCTGGTTGTAAGGAAATTATAAGAACTGTGTGCTTTAGAGGCAAGTTCCTGTTAGCTACACTAGAACAGAGTGCTTCACCACTAATTCCTCTCTGTACATTATTGACACTATATAGAGAATTCAATACCATAATCAATGCATTATGACTGAACACCTGTTATAGACCATCCTTTGCACAGAAATTAAAACACCAAACAGTTGTCCCTGTACAGCAGCAACAGAGCTACTGTGATATTTTCCTGCATCAGGTAGAATGAAACTAGTTGCAGGTATCTTAGATGTCTGCTATGAAAGAAAAATGTAGAAGGAAGTCTGGAAAAGGCTTATTTTTGGTTGGAAAAAACCTCCCAGAAACAGATTTAATTGTATTTGTATCATTCATTTCTGGGACTGAATTGGAAGAGAAATTATGATTTTCTAATGAACACGCTTTTGATAATCTGTACCATTGATAAGACACAGAAATTAGTGTTTCATGCCTAACATGAAGCTACTCGACAAAAAATGAATAAAGATGCTATATCTGTCCAGCTAAATGCCAGTTACAGGGAGATGGTTATTTCACTCAAATTTTATGATGAAAAATCGTTGGTTTTTTTTTCGTATTTTTGTTGGAAATACATTTCCATGCATCTTGCTCAATTCCTGAATTAATTTTCAGATCTAAACATGTCACTACTGGAACCTGCTTTTTGCAGCTGTTGATGGGGTTGTTTATTTATTCTCTTCAGAAGGCCAAAAGAGATCATTCCGAGAGAGTCAAACACATATTTACCTTTTTAGATATCCAGGAATGGTAGCAGCAGTCCAGTTAATGGCTTTTTTTGATGCTTAAATTGTATTACAAGTGCAGCATGTAAGCATCTAAGCAAATTATCGTGGGTCTTTTCGTGCACAAAAATTTCTGTTGTAGTCTTTTTGACTGTAGCCATATGTACTTTACACTTTCCAAGGCATATGACACAGTCAGTACTGAAGTTTAATAATAAATGTAATAAACTGAAGTTTATTACATACTGCTATACAAAGTATTCAACAAAAGTGTTTCTGGATTGGTTAGACCCCTAAAGAACACAGGAAGGACATAATAGAATTAAATCAACCTGCTCAGGTTTAGCTGATTGCAAGTAACTTTTGTTTGGTTGGTTGGTTTTTAAGAGTCCCAGGGTAAGGACAGAAAAGGTTTTTGTGGTCTGCTGTATTGGAATAAAATTAAATGCATTGAGAACAGACTTCTGACAAACTTTAAATGAGTAAAAATGTTGCAGCAGAAATAAAGTAATTATTAATTATTTTGAAGGTAATAGAGACCAGAAGCACAGGGAAAATTTTTCATCTTGATGAAAGAGAGAATTTTTTTTCAGTGAGAGCAATTGAGAGAGTCCTTATCACTGGAAGTTCTCCAGACACAGCTGGGCAGGGTGCTAGAAAATCCCACCTAGGTTTTCTTTTCCACAAAGGGTGGGACCGGGTGATGTTTTGAGATCCCCACCAACCTGGGGTGTTCTGTGATCTGTGAACATCACATAAAAAAAAAGAGATGTAATCCACATTGCCCAGGAACCACAAGAATAGTGGCCTTTCATAAAGTCGTAAGTTTTAAGGATTCCTTTTTTCTTACCCAATCTGACTTGTGTTCAAGTCCTCAGTACCTTTGGGAAGGCCCTGTTTTTCTAGGTGTATTGGGTTTGATTGCACACACAGAATAGATTTCTCAGCTCTCTACTTTTATAATCTTGGGGTAATGCTGTATGAAAGCCAGAGTAAAGGGACATCTTTAGACAGGCAATAAAGAAGAGCAATTAGAAGAAAAATCCTGACCACTTTCAAAATCTTAGTTCCACTGCTTGAGAAGCAGGAGATGGAGAGCTGAGAACCCACTTCCCTTCCACCACTGCCTGCAGTGTTCAGCCTCTTCCCACAGCAGAGCACAGGCCTCTCTCTGATCTGCAGGACAGACACAATTCCTGGTGCAGGACAGCTGAGTGCACAGAGGTGCACAGACTCACAGGCTGCCGTGTACAGGAAGAGCAGGGAATGTCCTGAGAACTGTGTGCAACAAGAGCCCCAGGCAGGGCCTCCTTCAGTGGGAGACAGCAAAGGAGCACGACTAAAACTCTGATTTCTACTCTCTTTGCTTAGATGCAATAGAAGTTGCATATAAAGGGAATACTTGCCTGTATTCTTTGGGGGTTCCAGAGCCTCTGGCACTTGACAGGCTTTCTGGGGAGCACTCTACACACAACACCCTTGGGGTTTCTTTCTTTCTCTTTTTAAATTTTTGTGAGTACCTACCCATGTCAGAGCCACGGCCTAAGGAGGACTGTTACGCAGTGACACACCTGAACCACTTACAGCCTCTTACCCTCATAGAACAAAATAATTTGCAACAGCACAACAAATCAACAAATCCCACCCCTAAAATCTGTAGGAGCCATAACCCAGGTGAGTCCTTACAAGGCTTTCTGCTATTGTGGAAGCAAGTTAGGGTCTAGCACCAAAGTGTTTGCTTGATGAAGCACTGGCTTAGTGCTTCACTTCCCTGAAGGGATTCCTCAAGTGAAGGGAGTCAGAGTCATCCTCATGCAAAAACAGAGTCTATGTGTAAAACAAAGAGGTCACAAGAAACTGAACTGCTGACTTTTTACACAACAGGAAACAAAGATTTTGCTGTTCTGAGCTGAAAAAAGGCTACGTCATGTCTAGCAGCAGTTTAGGGCTCCTTTAGGATCAAACAGCATGAAAGTATTACCCAGTTCCGTTACAAATGGACGTGTACACGTGGTGCAGCAGGATTCTAAGTAATTTTTGACCTGGTGTAAAAAGACATGGACATTTTCAAGAATTCAAGTGCTAAGAATATAAGGATTTTGTATTACTGGTATATATCACAAAAGCAAAAGAGTATCCAGAAGTAAACAGACTGGACATGGAATTGGAGGCCTATCTTGGGAATTCTGCTCAAGCCAATGGTTATTGAAATAACCGGGTTGAAATCTCCACATTTTAAATATTTTTTCAGTTAGTCTAAAATAAAATACCAGTAGTCCCCATCTGTGCTTTTAATCTTAGACAATCTAGGCCACTTCTTGAAACAAATACTAATTGAAGCATTACCTTGCTTGTGTTTAAATGACATTTGAATATGCTGCTTGTTCTGATACAGAGTGCACAGAAAGTCCAATATTTTGATGAATACCCTTCTGAATGTAAACTAATACTCTGTGATAAATATATATTATCAACAGCAGTAATCAACATTAGCATTGTTGAACAGCAAATTCTGGCATTCTATGATCTTTAGCAGTATAGGAATACTACAGAAAACTTTTAACTGTAGCACCACCAAAAAAATTTATTTTACAGCTTAATCAATTGTTAATAATTAACACCATTGTAGTAGGCATTGCAATCTAAGGCTTAAGAATTTAAAAGCAACCAGCTGTACTACATCAATATTCTATTACCTCCTATAATGTATATAAGAAATCCAGGATACAAAAAAGCACTAAAGCCAGCGCCAGGTGGTAAACTGACTTTTGGCAACAGGGAGGTCAGGGCAGGTAAATCTGGTTTAGTTTTGTTCCCAGAAGGTAGAGGTGAAGCTATGTTTTAAAACGTCTCTATGTAACGTGCACCATAATTTATGAGGAAATACACCTCTGACTGGGATCACACTGCCCAGTGGGAATGCCAGGGGAGGCAACGCGCAGGGGGCTGGCACTGCCTGAAAAGGACCTGGGAAACATTTCCCATCGATAGCTCTTCCTCAGTAATGATGTTCCTGGGTCTGGTCCAAGTCTTGAAGTGCCTTTCAAAATCCATGTGCTTTCTTAAGACACCTGTGGTGGGGGTTCCTGACTCTGATCTTGAACCCTGGAATGTGTGACTCTGTTGAAAAAGACTTAATAGTACAGTTCAGAGAGGGCCTGGGGCAGCCTGGGAGATGTTGCTATAAAATCCCAGTAGTGATTATCCTCTGAAAGAGCAGCAGCTTACATAGGAGGGTCACGGCCTCCCTCTTGGATGATCACATCCATCTCCCAGGAATTAGATGTACTGTATCACACAATGTAGTTTCTTTCCAGGGCATTAGTGAAGCCAGAGGATAGCAGCATTTTTCTGCTCTCTAGGAGATTCCAGTTACCTGCAAGATTATTTTTGCTTACTATTTTGCTGCTGCACTTACTGGTGAAGGAAAAGGAGCAAGTATGAGCAGAGTTGTATTCCTCCTTTCCTTCAGATCTAAACAACACAAATTCTGTTTAGTATTGTTGTTGTGCACTTCAATGTCAGTAAAGCAGGCTAGTGTGAGGTTGGTTTTGAGAAAAAAAATCCCCAACCATACCCTCTGATTTGCAGCAAATAAAACCTGAAATATTTCTGGCAGCTGGGAATTAAATGCCCCAGTAAATGATTCCCATAAGCTTACTCTGCCAGACAGGTAGCAAAAAGAGACACTGTGCAGACATGTTCACAAACTGTTTTGTCCTTTCTAGTCAGAAAATGAAGTTCAGCTTTTCTGGCTGCTTCTCTTACTTCTCTTGACCTGGGGACAGCCTGAAGCAGAGGCAGACTGAGAACAGGGACTGGATTTATGCCTGTCCCTTTCCAGTGCAGAAACCTGCTGACTTTTTGGGTGCAGCCCCCATACTCCTATTGATAATTAACAAATACACTTCTACATGTGATAGTGGTTATTAGTGCTAAGAAGCAGGAAAGAAAAATTAGACGACTGAGTGCAAAATAGAAGTATAAAATTTATTTAAAACCACCCACAAAGTTCTGTGTAATCAGGAATGATACAATTTGTAATAGTCTTTTTAAAAACTCATGACAAGATTTAAAATATATTTTCAATTACAGTATTCATTTAGCCTTATTCAGTTAGGACAATAAAAAAAAAGAAAGTTTACGTTCTAAACAGATGAGACACACAAGAAAAATAGAACAGAACAGACAATTTCCACAACGACAATTTTTACATGTATGTTTCAATACTAGTATCAACATTTCAATGCATCTTGCTACATAAACATGAAATCATGTACAACAACTGCTTGCACCAAAAAACATAGCTTAATTAGATCTTTCAAGTAACATGCAGTCACAACTCACAAGTCTTCAAGTACTGCTGGTAAGGGTTCCCTTGTCTGCAAAGAAGATTTTAAGGTTCAGTTTCTCAGCTAGCATAACTCTGCCCAGCTCCACCAGTCTCAGGGAGCTATACTCAGTTATACTAGGAAAGAATCAGGCCCCAAATGGTTTTTTTTTTCAGAAAAGAAGTAATTTTTACACTTTCTCCTGTAAATACTGTGACATAATGAAGTGCTTTTTCTTTCTGATTTTTTTTCTCCCTGTACATCATCTTTTGCTTAAAAATGTTAATTTTATATTCCAGATTTCAATA
This sequence comes from Edolisoma coerulescens, assembly GCA_013397115.1. Classification (NCBI taxonomy): domain Eukaryota; kingdom Metazoa; phylum Chordata; class Aves; order Passeriformes; family Campephagidae; genus Edolisoma; species Edolisoma coerulescens. The sequence goes on from VWZW01006604.1 coordinate 1,651,268, forward strand.
CAGTAGAGGTTGGTAACTGGGAATAAAACCTCAAATTCAAAGTTGAAAAATAAATATCAAATGCATCCCAAGGAAAGAAAGAAAGAGAGAAAAGAAGAAAGAGAGAAGGAAAAAAAACCCCATGACTTTTTTTTCTTTTGCTTTGGCATATTGTTAATCTTTTATCTTCCCAAGGCAGGAAGGAATTCATTAGCCATAGCATTTCAGTACAGTGTGTCCTTACATATTTATGTTCTTCCTTAATGACAGCAAATTCGGATCAGTACTTGTGACCTGGCGTGATATTGTCACATTATGAAGAGCTGTCTCTTCCAAACAGAACAAATAATCATAGAATAATTCACTGGTAAAGACTGAAATGTATCAATGTTTGCATTGGTTAGAACTGGCTTTCTTTGAGCAGTACTGGGATATCTTATTTGTTCTTCTTGACTAAAATTATTTTTTCATTTAGAGGACAAGAGCTTCATGAAGTTCAGCTGCTGCCTTTTGAGTTGCATGGATTAGACAGGCATTCACAAAGTTGGTACAAAATCTGTTCTCATTAGGCTCTGCAGTATCACTTTTCCTCAAACTTTTTTTTAAACAAGAAGTTTGCATTGCATTGCTTAACTGCAATGTAGCAGGGCTGTTGTGTACATAAAACTTCGATGGGCAGCAAGGGGAGCTCTGCAGGACTCAGGCATGCAGAGCAATGCCAGGGTTTTCCCTGGCAAGTAGCACCACAGTCAGGGAAGGCAGAAAGTGTTGGCTTTTAGCTTTGTGTCTCCAAACTCACCAGAGTGTGACAACAGCACACAACACTGCACACTCTGCTGGGTGTGAAGTCAGGACAGAAGGGAGTTCAGTAGATTGTCACAACCCCAGTTTATTTCATCAAGTAAGAGGGATCCAAGTTATGATAAAGGGTAGCAAGTATTTTAAGAAAAACTACCAAAGCTTAAAAATAGTATTTTCGACAATTTTGAGAGATTTCTGGGCTGGCCATTACCAAGAGGTACAAATCTTTTACCACATTGTCTTGGTAGACAGTGTTGGGCAAAGGACAGCCAATATAAGCAAATACTTAAAACCTGATAAAACCTAAGCAGGTCTCTTTTCAACCTGTATTTCTAAACTAAGAACAATCTGGATGTTACTGGCCAGTATGTGCACAGTAGGGATACCATGAAACTGATTTCAGGTGATTGTATAAATCAGTCATTTGGTAACTGTTTTGATTTATACTAGTGTCCTTTTATACTCTGATCAGTGTGATGGGATACTCTGAAGGATGTAAGCTAAAGTGACATACATTTAAGGCCCCTTTATCCTTTCAATGCAATGCAAAGGACAGTAGTATAAATGAGAATCAGGGCCTCCATTCTTACTTTAAGACAACTCCCAAACCCTAGACCCTTTTCCATTACAATATAATAAAAATACAGATATACATGTAAAATATTGATCAGGTCACAAAACTTTCCACGACAGCATTAAAACGTTCTGTGTCAACAACTGCACTACTGAACATCAAAACTAGCAGTTCCCTTGCTCCACTGCAACAGCACTTCTTTGGAACACAGTTCACCTGCTGTAACTGGTAGCAGTTACACTGGTAACAGTTTTAAGTGCCAAACCTGTCCTCCCTCCATATGTAGTTTTTGAGGTGTACACCTGGGTTCTGTGACTGTGAGGAATGTGTGTAAAGTGTGCAAAGAGTTGAAAAAAGCACCATTGATCACTCACACCAAAGCAAGTCACCTTCACGTTATTTAGCACCCCAGTCTTGCATTCACTGCAAGCATGCTGTTGGAAGATATTAGCATTTGAATAGAGGTGCATGGGGAAAAATGCCATGTATAATGGCCCAGTAGAAGAAGAAAGGAAAATACACTGTCTAGAAGAATTAGGGATACAGCATCAAGAAGCATCTTGTATCTTTTAAAACTAAAGCTAGCAGTACCTGGTTAAACACCATGAGCAATTGTTGGGATGATGAACTGGGGAACTGGATTGGAAGAAGAATCCTGAAGTCTTTCTGTCTCAGAAAGACATAAAGAAACAGTGATGCTGACACCTCAATACCCTTTAATAAAAGGCAGTAACTACTTAATTGTTTTCTTCTCAAGCTCCTTCAATTCCGTTTTTTGCCACAGAGGAAGAACATCTTTTTTCCAAGCAGTCCTATGTCAGTTCAGGCATTTAACTTACATAATACTTGGGTATCTCACAAAGACTGTGACTGATCTAACCAGAAGACGTAAAGAAACACTCCTGCTCTTGCAATCATGCAGGGGCTGCAGCAGCTGTCTTATGTCAGGAACTGAGCAGAGCTGTTAAGAGTGACTCAAAAGACAAGAGGCCGTTCCACAGAGATGGTACCAACATGAAAAAATCCTGTACTCTGAGCAGGGATGACTTTTGCTTCTCAGGGGGTAATTGGTTTTCTAGTCTTGCAAAGTCTCTTTTGTTTGGCTACTTGCAGATACAAGAACAGATTGTAACAACTACATCAAAAAATCTGAAAAATAACTGGAAAATTGATTACTTGATTTAAAAAAGAAAACAGTGATTGTGACAGATTATGAATTGTCCCTGTCTATTGGAATTTAAAAAAAAAACAACTGTAATATTCTAGGCTCTGTATGAGAAAACATGAAGTAAAAGCCCTAGAACTGTCACATTTAGAATATAAGATCATGGAATCACAGACTGGCTTGGGTTGGAAGGAACCTTAACTCACCTCGTTCCAGTGCCCTGCCATGGGCAGGGACACCTTCCACTATACCAGGTTGCTTCAAACCCTGTCCAACCTGGCCTGGGACACTTCCAGGGATGGGGCAGCCACAGCTTCTCTAGGTAGTCTGTTCCAGATGACTGAAAGACATGGGTTTTAGGGGGAGAGTCCCAAGGAGAATAGCTTCATATGACATTCCTGAGATGAAGATGGCTGATTTCCATACAAAGCAGGACAGCATGCAGGGGGACGCACGGGCAGGCTGGCAGCTGTGCTGCTAATGCTGAGTGCTGAAGCAGATCTGCAAAGGGAAAAACTTTTGGAGTAGTTACAAGCATTGAAAGCATCCAGCAGCAGGTGACAAAGTGAGCCAGCACTAACTGTGACCACAACTAACCACAGCTGATGATCCAGAAAGACCACGGAGTGAGAAAGATGGCTGGAGTATCCAGTGCCACCTGTACAGAGTAGAAAGTGATATCTACTAATCAACACTATTAAGTGTTTTTCAGGGAGACAACACAGCATCATGTAGAACTAAGTCTTCATAATTTAGTCAAGTATGTGACAGTATTAAACAAAAAGTTTTGCCTGTTCTCTAAAAGAACCAAAAAAGTTTTAACAGGGAAGTAATAAACACAGCATATTTTCAACCACTCCTTAGAAGAAGTGATCCGTATGCATCCTGGTGCCTGATCAGGTTCTACTATTAGAAATTCTTGGTCTTTCAGGAAACCTTGAATGTAGAACTCTTTCCTTTATGTAATTAATTTTGTAGCAACATCCTAAAGCAGCATGTAGACAACTTGTGAAGACTGACTAAACATCAGGTAATCCCAGAAGAGACTGAAACGACTTCCTGAATTGTTAAAGTAGCCACATCCTCTAGACTTTTGACACTGGGCACTCTGTTTTAGATTCACGGAGAATGTAAGTGTGTCACAGACTAAATAAAATAAGCTACTGAATTTAAAATCAGATAGACCAAAAGAAGGGTTAGTATAAAGAAGTAGCATGGCAACTACATGTACATAGGCCGAGTCAAAAACCAATTGTACCTTCACAACTTTGCCTGTGATTTACTTATGCTGTGCACAGAATCATTAAGGTTGGAAAGGACCTTAAAGACCATCAAGTCCAACCAGCATCCCATCAGCTTTCTATATTCTCTATCTCGATGGTGGGAAGGGGCAGCAGGCTGGTGATGACAGCAGTGCTTGCTACCTTGTTTGTCTATACAGATCAAGAAAGGGTCAAGAGAGACCAACTCTCTCGTTTGTTGTTTTTTTTAAACCAGTATCTGCAGGCAGAGACCAAAGGAGAGATTTCTGTCTGTGGAGGAACTGTGGAAAGAGGTGAATTTGTACATAATACCCACAACAAAACATCTTACTGGTTAGAGCAGTGCTGTGACACAGACACTGCAGTGCAGTACCGTGGTGTCACAATAATCAATGGAAAGATACTCCGTCCACACTTCCTCCTTCAAGTCAGATCAAGACCTGATAAAGCAGGAATTCCCAAGTGTGATTGGACTGTTCCTCATCTCTAATTGCTATTTAAGATCAGATCGTCACAGGTCACAGCTCGGCAGACAGCTTTCACCCAAGAAATAAAACACAATTTTATGGAGTAGATGTCACAAAGACCCTAATCTGAATTTCAGTGACCACAGTAAGCCTGAAAGAGTTTGTCCCACACTGCCTGAATGTAACTGGTGTTAATGTACACAAAGCATGGAAGTGGCTGTGCAATTGAGTTTTTCACATATCTGAGAGCACAGCTATTTCCTTCTGATAGCCTAGAAATTACAGGATTCCTATGGAAAAGAAAACAACCATATACATAAAATGGATTACAAAGCTGATGACTGCTTGATAAATGGAGTTAATATCAACATTAGAGAAGTTGCATGGGAAGTGAAAGAGTGAGACTGACCTCTGAGTTGGCACAGACGTTGGTCAACTGTTGCCCATATCCATCCAATTAAATACGGAAGTTGCAAGAGAACTTGATGAATGAGCACTTTGCAGTCAGCAGGGCTGCAGCAGTGTGAACAGGACCCAAATTTACACCAGCAAATTTAGTTAATATTGCAATGAAATTAAAAAGGTCTTTTAAAAACCCCATACAGTTGTATATTAGAAAGAATCTTAAGTACTAGACAAGTTGCTGTTTACCCATGCTTAACAAAAAATGTTGCTCAAAATACTAGTTATTTCCTGTTCTACATCTTGAGAAGCACTGTCATAGGTAAGACAAGGACTTTCACCAGCAGTTAAGATTCTTAAGTAAAAGTTAGCTTAGAAAGTCCTTAAAGAATTCTGAATACAACTGTGGCAAGTTGGAAGCTGCAAGTATTTGTAAGTACTTACAAAGCTTCTTGGATCTTGTGACTAAAGTATTTATAGAAATATTTCTTTCTATTTCCTGCAATACACTAGCATGTGAAAAATCAGTAAATTCACTGTTTAATTCGACACAACTGCAGCGACTCCCACAGGGAGTCAAACAGAACCAATCCTGCAACAAGGCCTGCTCCTCCCCTCCACAGTGGAAGTGGAGTTGTGATACTGGACCCAATGGACAAAGGGATGAGACATTTCTTCTGGGAAGTCAGAGGTGTCCTATGTTGAATCATGACAGTTTTTGCTAGCATACTGTAAAAAATGATCCAAAGACAAGCACACCCCACTGCCAGCCCATACCTGAATCCATGTGCTGGTTTTTCACCCAGAACTTTGTGCCAGCCAATGAAAACCAAGTAAAACATGCAGGTCTGACCTAGCCAGCTACCCTAATTTTAGATCCAGCTCCTGGTCTGGCTAAGCCTTCTTGGTCTGGCTATCCAAGAAGGACTTGGATTAAAACATAAGAGCAAATTACAAGTGGTCGTGTGGGCAGCAAAGGAAAGAACAGACCCACAGAGTTGAAGATTTTAAGAGATAAATACTGTTACAAAATGATGAACTTACTGAAAACAACACAATTTGTCTACAAGACTGGTAAATATTCTGAAGTGTTACAAGAAATAGCACAGAGTTGTAAAACCAGTAAATAGTTGCATTTTCTATACTGCAGTATGGCAATAGGAAGGATCAGCTTCTCAAATCACAACCCACTATGTGTCCAGCAGGAAGTGGAAGTGGCCAACCTGCCTGGTAGGACATGCTGAAAAAGCCGTTTAGGTGATAGCCAAGGAAAGAGCACCGTGGGTGATACGTTATTGTATAGATGATATATTTCTCTCATGTAAGTAATATTAATGAAGTAGTAACTGTGAGTTTAGCACCTATCAGTTAATAGTATTAATCATGTTAAGATACACATTTCTTTGTTAGAATTGCCATTTCAAGAAACGGTAGACCTGGGCTACCTGTTTGAAGGGATCCTTTTAGATCCACCTTCCAGTGCCTCACTTCTTAGAGGGGAGCTGCTGGTTTTTCAATGGAACATTTTTATCTGAAGTTTCCAATAAGTAAAATATGGGCATTTATAGGAGAAGATTAAAGTAAAAATGATCCACTTGAATGGTACGAACATTTTAAAAGGTAAAGAGATGGCTCTGTCACTTACTAATTTTGTGTAGAAGATTTATCACATGGGAATGCTGAATTACAGCATTACAGAAACTGAAGCTGTCAGGGCTATCAGTGAAACCAATAAACGAATCTGTACCATGGTGTGGGACAAATACATGACTGGAACAGCTAAGGAATGTACAGTACTACTGACTGTATGGACAGCTGCAATTCCTACTAATCTTCGGCTCACCAAAAATATACAAGTTTTAAAATGGAAATCTAAGGCACACAAAATACCATAATGATTTGATGTATACTGTATATTACATAGTCAATAAGCATAAAACTGCTGGTACAAAACAATGGCATAATATTGGTTCTGTTTTATCATTATTTACAATCCCTTCATATCCTCTATTTGAACTAATATTAAGCTTTGAACTAAAATTTGCAGCATACCCGGTTTTTACAAGTTTTAGTTAAAATAGGTAAGATACAAAGAACTGGTTCAATTCCTCCATCCTCTGCCATCAATAGCTTTGTTTATTTGAACAGGAATCTGTAGAACTGAACCTAAGATCATTACATAGTGATTGCTACTTCAGACCTGGCTCCTGCAAACACTGCACGTGGCGACAGGAGAACAGTCTCATGGATCTACGGCCGCACCAAAGGATTTGTAGCACCAAGGTCCTGACTGGCACTATGTGTTCAAAACACCATTGATGTACTTTTCGTACCGAAACTGTAAATAGAGTTCTTGCACTTCAGCTTCTCAAGGAAAAAGCACCTTGTCTTTAAATAAAGCAGATCCAGATAGTTCATATTCCTCTATACAGCACCACTACAGTATAATATTATCAAGTATATTATTAGTATGTTTTCACACTGGAAAAGTGACTTCATTCTACCTACAGGTTCCCCAGCCGGGGCGGGTGCCGAGGCAGAAGGAGGGGACAGCTTTGTCTGTGGGCCTGATCCTGCAGCGCTCGGACCCCAGGGAGTCCTGGCCTCAGTGCTCCTCCTGGCTCCATCCGGCTCGCATGGAAGAAGTTGCAGGATGAGGTCAGTCCTTAGCTAACGTTGTCATTTGGTCATTTGTTTAAATAAATAAGTTGAAACAAGAAATACATAGGAGAGGAGAATCAGAAAGAAGAGTGGGATGCTACAGTATATAAAAGCAATGGAGTGTCTGTTTTTCCTCTGGTTTAGCAAATACTCGTTTCATGATATGTCACTTTCTCAAGAGAAATGAAGAACATAAATTTCAAGGAAGGGTACAACCCTTTCCACGTGAAATGTATAAATTGCTTCAAAAATTTACAAAACATTTTTGTAAAAAAAGCGAACTCAGAAAGTTGGTGAATATTACAGATAGGTTATTCTAAACAAAAAATTTGCTGCTAAATATTAGAAATTTGATAGTTTTCCAACACTTCCTTTGTATTTTTCACAGATTGTTTTTTTTTATCAGAATAGAATAAGGCAACTCTAGGGGGTATTTTTTATCCCAAAGCAATCCTACCCCTGAGGCATTAGGAACATTTGGTTGCCATGTTAACTTAGAACGCTGCAAACGAGACTGATGCACTTATTGCTCAAAGAAACCATAACAAACGCTGCCTTTAAAAAAACCAGATAATATTCATAACTCCCAATAGCAACACATGTATTGACCAGACATCTCCTCATTTCATGTTTGTACACTCTCTTGAAAAAGAATAAAAGGTTCTATAATCCATAACTGTTTGTTTATATGCAACATAAAATCTTCAATGAAAAGGGCAAGTTAAAACAACCACATATGCTATCAGCATACATCCTGCAGCTGTAACACCATGGAACTCTACACAGCAAGAATAAAATAATTTCTTCTGCAGAGTATGCACAAACCTTAGACAATATGATCCTTATACTATACTATTTCAAGTTAATTTTAAAAATAGAAAGTGCTTTTAAAATATATATTTACAGCTTAGAAACAACTTCCAGCCATCATTACCAATAACTTCATTCTACTGACAAATCTAAAAAACAAAATTCATTGGTTTTCTAAAAGATTTATCTGTAATTTGGACTACATAGCAATGGTTGGAAGTTGTTAAAGCAATGGCACCATGAAGTAATAATTCAGCTTATTTATTTTTTAACTGTTTGATGTGGTTAAGCACCAAGAGCTGTGTAGAGCTATAACTGTATAACTTGATTTAACACCATAAAATGTGAACCTGTTAAAATCCCTATAAATGATTTTTGTAGTAAACAGACGATTTAAAGCACCAAAATATAAATTCCTAAAGGTAATAAACTGAATGATTCAATCAAGGTTAATAACCTAAACAAAATCTTTTTTAGAATGTATTAAAACTATACAACTTTTTTTTTTTTTTGCTTAAAACGTGCTTGAGCACCACCAAATGTTAAAGTCACAGTTTAAGAAGAAATCCCCCCCCTTGTTTTTACCTCAGCCTTAAAATGGTTGAGATGAGCAAATAGTAAACGACACGAGACTTGTTCTTTAACAGCACCTTAAAGAAACACCGTGTAACTGCACCAGGAGGGGCACACGACACCGACACCTACGCCCAATGGTTGTAGGGCCCTGCTACTCGTGTCAGGGCGTACGAAGATACCGTGATTACGTTATCCTTGGTTACTGTTAATGCTCTGCGGGATGGAATTTGGTTGAACTCGTTGTCTTCATAAAAAATATCTCTGTTTTCACTTGGTTGCTTTGCTTTCCTGTTGCTAGAGTTCAGTTCAGGATTCTCTGTTCCTAATCGTTCCGCTTCTTTTTCTTTTTCTCTCGCCCTCTCGGCCATCTTTGCTTCCCACATGGCTAAACCATGTTTTGGCTCATTTAAATTTTTGTGTTGGTAAAAAACTAAAGAAATTCTTGTGGGATGATTGCGGTTGGGTTTTTTAATTGGTGTGGTGGCGTGGAGTTCACGTCTTGCACATTCAATCAAGATAGAACCATGAGAAGGTGCCACAGCAACCCCACCAATGTCATCATCCAAAAAATTGTGCTCGCTGTCTGACCACAATTCCTCAGCCTTTTCTTCAGAATCAGCCGGTTGTCCCAGTGCACTGTTTTGCTTTTCATCAACACAGTCAAAGTCACACATCTGTCCTTGATGGGAGCTGCCCTTTTCCCCTGGGCACCCATGGGAACAGTCAGCTTCATTTACAATGGCATCCTTTGCCGAAGGGCTTAGCGGTACTGATGAGTCACAAGAGCTGATCATCTCTGAGAAAGGAGAATTGTCCAACTGAAGTTGACAATTCTGTTTGTTTGGCTGATGTTCAAGTATAGTGGGCAGGGGCTCTTTGTGGGCTGGGGGGCCTGGAGCAGTGACCTCGGGAAGAATTGGTGGCACACCATTCACCTTATCGTTCAGCAGAATTCCAGTATAGTCTTTGACCGACACATCAAAGTTCTTGCAATTAACATAAGGTGTCACATGAGGTTGCTTGGTACTGCACTCAAAATACCCGTAGGGAACTGAAAAATCTTGTTGAATATTAGTCACTGCAGTTAGGCCAGGCTTATGTGCGAGAGATGGATAAGGATGTAAACTATCCACCTTAAAGGGGGAGGAAGCCGTGTACTGTTTTAATAAAGAGCAATTTTTAGTAGTGTTTGAAGTATGTTTCATGGCATAAAGGTGGTTGGAAGTCTCCATTTTTATTCCAGGTTTTAAAGCATCTGTTTTGTTCCCTAGAAGAAATGCACAAAGTATAAGTACTCCTCAATCAATAAAATACCTCTTTTATATTTTCATACTTGCTTTCTAACATGAAAAATGCACATTGACTACAGATTTTTCAAAATGGTTATTTTTAGCCTTTTAGGAATATCTCTATGACTGTATGTATATATATATATCTATATATATATCTAAAGTAACTTTGCTCAATTAACACCTTAACCATTTCCAGTCAGGCTGCTGGTGTATAGAATAGAAAGGTATTTCATAGAGGGATGAAGAAAATAAACAGATTAAATGAAATAACCACTGAATCCCAATTCACACAGCCCAGTCCTACAGAAATGTGTCCCAGCAGCTGACTGCTGGCCTTCAGTTTTTACATAGTTGATGATATTCAGTCTGAAATTCAGCCTGTGAATCAGTCAAAATTCTGACCTTCCTTAACCCATTAACATTATGATCAAAGGAAAAAAGCTTGTTTATGGATCTTGCCCATCGAAGCAAAAACAGTTACTGAATTACAGTGATTCATGCATTCCAATATTGACTCAGAAACTGCCTTTAAAAAAAAAAAAAGCATCTGGCAAGATGCTCCAGGTAAATCCATCCTTACAAAATTAATTTTGAGTCATGTGATTTGGCTGTCTTCCATCTTTCCATCTAATTGCTTCATTATTTCAGATCTCTGTGCAGACATCCTTGTTCAATTTCTGTCAGTTCCCTAATCAATTTCTAGCCATGGCTGCCTGCTGCTGGGCTTGGCTGGGGAGCAGGCTCCTCACATGACTGATTCTCATCATGGATAGGTTCAGCCCAGAGTCCATGGGAGTAATGGGAAAGAATTCCATCAACGTTGATGGGCTTTGCATCATGCTCTGCAATGGCTTTACATGTGTTTTGCTGGCAGACTGGCACCCCACAGAGAGCCCTTGCTTACTCTCAAAAAGAATGTCTCTGTCAGCGTTTCTTCTTTATTCCATAAATACACAGAATGGTTAATTGTTTTACACAGTGTAGAAGCGCTGTTCTTTCTTGTACTCTGTCTCCTAGTAATTTATAAATTAGTGATGAATTTAAAACATTCCTCCAATAGGAATGCAAAACATTCAAAGTGATATAATGACAGGCATAATAGTTAGTATGCAAAAACTGAAAGCTGTATGGGGACATGAGGAGGCCACATCAACTCTTTAAAAACCTGTTCTATGAAATAAGACACAAAGCATTTAATGACATTAACAGCCCCCACCCCAGAGCAAGGCCTTTGCCCTAAAGATTTTAAACGCAGCATTTGAGAATTGCATTTTCCATCACCTCAGAAGAGAGATGCGCAGTCTGTGAAAGTAAGTTTTAACAACCCACAGCACCGAATTACCAAAGTGTAGCAAATGGATATTTGTTTTTTAAATGTTATCCCCTCAAAATCCAGACATTCTTTGAAAACGTTTACCTGTTATTCCTCCACTTAAATCTGCTACATAGGTCTGAATGTCTGTCATGAAATAAAATTCAAAATTTCAGCAGATGGGCTAATTTTCCTCTTTTCTTCCTAACAGGCTGTGCTTTAATTTTATTTATTTTTCACCTGCTAATCAGAGATTTTACGTCCATGGCTTCTTCAACCTCTTCCTTCTTTTCTACTTCTCATTATTGCCCAGTCCCACCCAACAGTCCTGCCCTGTGGAGGCCTGACCCAAGATCTGACACCGGGTACCGGAGAGTAGACCAGCAGTGCCCCCGCACACCTCAGCTCAGGCACAGCTCTGTGCTGCTGAGACGGGGGTTGTGGCAGAGGAACAACCACGGCCTCCCTGGCACCTGCTGCTGACAGACTCCACTGCCCTGCTCCTTGTTAACAGTCCTGCAAGGGACAGTTTGCACTGTCATTTGATAAAACCTGGGGGATTTTGCAAATCTCCTGCTGCGCAGCAGTGTCCATGCCATGGATAGGAAATTATCACAGCTCAGATTCTGAGAAAGCCATTATCTGCCATAGGAGTAGAGAACACAGTTCTTGTACTTTAAAGTGACAGAAATTCAAGTTGCTTATTTAGGTAAACATTCCAACAACATTCTTTCAAGACGGTCAAACTGCCATTATTTATTAGAATAAGGGAACTTGGAAATCCTTTATAGGTGTTCACACACCACCAATAAACTACTTTTGGGTAATCACCTGTATTTTTTTCTGCACCAAGAGACAACATTGGCTACAGTGAGTTGTTCATTAGCCCTTAAAATGCTGAATATACAAGTAGTTTATTTTAAAGGAGCTTGTTCCTCCCATCAGATGTGTAACAGATCACAGAACCAGAACTGACTGGCAGAATTTCATAAGCATCACTCACCTAAACAATGCAAAGTATTGCCAAGATTTTCTGGGGCTTCAGTTTTCAGTTTTACTGGTGTTGAATATTTTTTATCTATTAATGGCTGCTTTTCAGTTGGGGTCCTCCTTGTGTCTGGTTTCTTCTTCTTGGTAGCTCTGAGAGGCTCAGCCAACATTCGCACTTCTCTGGGGAACGCTGTGAGCACCTGTATGGCTCCAGCTTTTATCTTGGCTTCCAGGCCCTCTTCAGTGCCAAACTCATCTGTTTGGGAGATTTTGTAAAGAGGCAACACATGGAGCTGTTCATCGCTTGGAATCACCCCCACTCTCCGGTTATCTTCCTTCGTTAACGTACAGACCTGGCAGAAGCAGAATCAGTTACAAATAAACCACACACACGAAACACAAGTTACATAAAGACTCAGGCAGTCACCCTAGGCTTCATTGCTTACTTGTATTCTACGGCCGCAATGCTACGGGGCTTTCAAATGCAAACATCTGACAAATACTTGTTTGATCTACGATGACACAGAAAAACTATTAGTACTTTAAGACCAAGGCACATGTCTTGGACAGGAAAGTGAAATTTTGGCTCAGCTTACAGTATCCACAAATATATGCCAATAAATAATCTCAGCTGTACATATACTCTTAAGTTCCTAAGCATTCCAATTATTTTTTTAAATACATAAATATATCTTTGATGTTCAGATTCATTTTTAAGGATTACAAAATATGAAAACTTATTTTTGCATTAAACAAGAAGTTTCTGTGATCTGGAATTTGTTCTATGATTTGGAATTGGTTTTGGTTTTTATTTTGGCTGGCAAATGAAAAAATCCCAAACCAGCACAAACAGTCATTCATACTGCTCTATATTTTTTGCAGATCTCAGTTCTAACTCCCTCCCTCTCTTGACACTTTCTTAAATTAACACCCTCTTGTAATTAACTCACAAGACCCAGGAAATGTTCTCCTAGGTCACTGCCCTACTTCCTGTTATTCTGCGTTGTGAGATCCTGGAGCCCAGAGGAGAGTGCTGGTTATATCCAGTTTGATGAGCATGCATCAGAAATGTGAATAAATATTCCAACTTATTGCAATAGTTTTCTTATCATCATTATAAATGCTGAATATTTCCAGCACTCCTTGAGTTCCAGCTCTTACGAACACTAACCCTTCCCCTTGAAAGCAGCACTAACACTGGCACTATGATCCCTGGTGTCATTCCCAAGGGACAGCAATAGCTCTGTGAGCCTGAGCACATGTACAAATATTCACCCGTTTGTAGTTTTGTCACTTACATTCCTAAGGGACTGCTCCATGGCTAGAAAGCCATACATCAATATCATGGCTTAGGTAAGCTGCTATTTCACGGGAGTTACTAACGACACACATAAAGCAATGGGAGCACCATCCAAGGATGAGATGATACTCCCTAAATGGAAGCGTATCATTCCATCATTGTGTAGGCTGAATCTGATGCCCATCATAAACAGTCAATCCAATTTCCCAGAATCTTGTCACCATGCTTAACATTCCAGAGGAGAAGAATGTTGTTATTATTTAGGGGCTGAAAAAAACCTAAACATTTTTTATTTTACAGCACAGCTTTTGCATAAAGGCATCACACAATTACTTCTAGAAAAATAAAATTACAGAACCACAAACTAAAAGCCCTGAACCAAAAAGGTGGTGGCTATGGCTTTATCAATAGCTCTATGCAAAGCCTGGCAGTTGCAGAGCAGCAAAAGGAGGAAATCTGAGGGGCAGAGACAAGGAGGAGCTTTTCAGGAGGCAGTTGGAAGGGATGGAGAGGGGGCTCTAAGGCAATTAGCAGCTGCTTTGTAGCGCTCACTGAGGTGCCGGCTCCATGCGTACTCACCTCCTCTGGGCAGCCTCTGCACTACGAGGGAGATTTAGAAAAAACAACAAGTTGTTCCGTGAGCAGTGATTGGCACCTTGCTTCCTGTGGGCTTCTCCATCCCCGCACTCCCACACACCCAGGCCCAGCAGTGATCCCTGCTCCCACCTCTGCTGGGCACCAGCCAGCGGAGGCAGGGCCTGCCTGAGGCTTGGGGCCAGGGCTGCAAGGACCCTGCCACCTCCTCCCTGGATCCAGCTCCCCTCGCTCAACAGTGATATTTCACAACTCACAAGAGCTTAAAAAATCTCCAAAGACAATTCAGTTTCTGCCGTGTTCAGTGAAATCTATTTGAAACTGGCCAGCAGATGCCAAATTATTCAGGAAGGGTGAGAGAGGGTCAGACATAGAGCATGATTATATATGACTGATGTTCTCAGAAAGCCCAGCACACTCTCCCCTTCTAAATTATAAACAAAAGCAGTAATAAAGTTGGCATTGAGGGGCCTGGCTCCCACTTGTTTTCATCAGAAACTGGGCAATGGTCTTTTAGAATACCATATCCAGCCTGTAACTGGCCCATGCACTAGTCTGAAAAACATCTTGAAGATTCATTCCACAATACTTATTATTTTTAAAATTGAGACCCTCATCCAATTTACAATTATAAATTTCCATGCAAAAGCCAACGCCCTCTGGAACAAGAAAGATGAAGAACTGTTTTGAGGGCTGCAAACAAGATGAGGCCTGTAGTATATTGACAGAACTATGGCAAAAGTACTGCCAACTCCAGAAAACACCATATATTAAATACTGAGTTAGAATACATATTAAGAAATTAATGTATATCCAAAATTGTATCCAGACCTGAAGACCAGTACATCTACAGCCTAAATACCACAACACCAGTTTTAACACATGTATACTTTCACGGTCAGTGCCCCCTTAATATATTTTAACATAAAATTGAGGATACAATGGCAAACAGGTAACTGAAAATTAATGATATGGGAAAACCAGCCATAAATTAAGGCTGTACAGATAAGCTAAAAACTTACAGCTAAAGGTGTAAGGTCGCACCAAATGAGAAATATCTGCTTAAAAAAAGCAGATATCCAAATCCAATACTCAAATCTGTGCAAAATATTCCATTAAGGAACTTAGAAGCTATTGCTGCGACGTGAAAAGCAGTATTTTCCATTGATACTGACACTGTTGCAAACTGACCAAAATGAAACACAAACATGAGAAAACCATCAAGTCTGTTAAAGGCCATTTACAGCGTGAAGCTGCATATCCTGCTACTCTGTTTTTTCCAGAACATGCAGCTAAATCATCCAGGATGCTCAAAGGCCAAAGAAATGTTGGCCAAATGGTTTGTTTAGGTTTCCAATGTGCTTGGTGATCAAACCCATTACCTTTTCTGGATTAAGTGATGTCATGGTAAAAATTGCATGTTTATGAAACTTTATTATTATTCCCTTCTTTTAAACTTAAAATGCACCAGGGAACTCAATGCAATTCCTTCCAGACATCCATCTGTAGCCACACAGCTTCCACTGTGTTATTCTGGGTCTCTTTGATCTGTCTGTGTCCTCTTGAACCTCACATGTAGAAATGATGAAGCCTTTTCCACTGTGTTGTAATAACAGATGTTTTACATTCAAGTTTCAGCAGAGCAGTCAAACAGCCTTTCTAAGCCTGAAAGATGGAGTCAGGTTTCCTACACACCCCCTCCCTGTGCAGCTGGGGACAGAGCGGGTGCCACTGGGGACTCGGGTGCTGCTGCAGCCTTGCCCACCATTACACATACAAACATCTTTGCTTTGCTTTTGCAGCCAAGACAAACCACGTTGTTCTGTTGGCCTAATCTACCCTGAACAGGTGTGTGTAGGTCAGAACCAGAGAAGGGAACCCCAAACATATTTTCCTTTTGCCCACTACGTGCCTCCCAGGCTGTGCCATCAGACATGTGACACAGGTACAGCACAGGAACCTCTGGGAGCTCGCAGGTTAGCAGAGGGAACTTCTCATGTTTCTCCATTTGTGCAATATAAAAACCTAACAGAAATCCTTCCTTTACAGCCCTACGGTTCATCTTTCCTCCAACTTGTTATAAGCTGGAACACCAATTTAAGCACTCGGTACTGCAGCTCCCAAAGCGAGCCGGGGGTGCAGAATGTGGTGTAACCATGCACAGACATCCTGTCAGCTACTGCAAAGGCCTGGAGCCACGTGCAATGGTGTGATGAGCTGTCCCTGCAGAAATACAGTAAGATATGGCACAAGCAGAGGGTTTGGGGGTTTTATACCAATCAGGAAGCATTTGTTGATAGATTGGTGATTGTCACTATTTAGTTCTACTGCCAGTAATAAATTATATATTGCAGCTGCCCTCAAAGCATAGATTTATCTTCCTCCCCTTCTTCCCAGTGTCTGCTGCAGACTGTGTGGCACCAGGGATTACACACAACTGCAGCTGGTCTCTCTCCTTCCTCAGCCCCAGCAACAAGGGCCCCGTGCCCCCTTGGATGAGGAATACTCACATACAAGCTGCAGAACCAGTGACAGCCTTTTTGTCCCAGTCACTTTTAAACCCCAAATATCAGTGACTTAAATGGATTCCCACAGGTATGAAGGACGTGACCCTTCACAGCTAATCTGATAAAAAAGCAAAAGTACTTACAATTCACAGACTCCATCAATAAATATAAAGCTTTTATCTCTGCTGCTCATTTAGCTTCATATCCATAAGGAACATGCACCCTAACACTGCAGCTGTAACATACATCAGTGGCCCCTTAGGAGAACGTTAAGAGATGACAAAAGAGTCTAAGAAAAATGCATGGTATATTTATTGCCTTAAAGGTTCTTTAAAAACTCGATTTTAAGGCAGAAATTACTTTTGCTTCTTTCAGATAAACACATTCGTTTACATCTCTGTAGAATTGTCAAGTGTGTCCATTCTACTACAGAGCAAGCAGGGGACAGTAGTGTTTGTTTTTAGCTTTCTACCAGAAGCAGCTCTGCTAAATTCAGGGCTTGACTCTGCTAGCCAGGAACAATGTTCAGCAACTCAGATCTCCAGTGATAATTACCATTTAATGGTAATCCCCAGTTTGTGTAAGTTAAGATGTACTATTCTCTTTTGTATCTCCAAAGGGCATTTCCAAGATACTCCCACTGCTAACACAAACTTTACAGGATGATTTATTTTCAGAGTCACATACAAATAGTGCAGCTGATTGAATACACATACTGAGAAAAATACAAGAATGCTTTTCAATATATTCTTTCAAGTGTACAGTAAACTTATTCCGTATTATTAACCTCATTTAAGCCCTTTGCTGAACTTATGTCTGTGCCTGGTTTAAATAATTTGAAGAGACTCTGGGTTGGGTGCCCTGTGCAGAATTCCTTTAATACTTGTGGTAAAAGTGATTCATCAACCATGAAGGGAGAAAATGAAAAGGTGCCACACTAACAGAGCCAGCAGCATTTGCCATTATCAACTTACAAGGTATTTACTTTAACCTTTTTAGCCTAGAAGAACTTTAGGTTTTATAAATAAATATTTTGTGTTGGAATAAGGAGAAAGGGAAGAAACTTAACAACAATAACAAGGGCCAAGATGACAAATATACTGTGTACAGTCTTTGAAATGTAAGGTGTGACAAGCAGTTAAAAAAAAACAAGTGAAAAATAGTAAAGTCATGGATGATGGAGGTTTTTAGTGCAGTGCAAATTGTTCTCATTCTGTTCATTACCACATTATCAGAAAGCAATCTATGTGAGAGCTGTCACCTCAGTTAGAATTGTACTTGTACTCAGTACATTCTGCAGACATATTGACATAATATGTCAACAGTTATGTAAATAACCCCTCCATCATTACCATCAGTGATTTATAAGAAATCATCATGTGTTTTAAGCTAAGTAGGCAGCCACAAAGCAGCTTCTGGAATTAGACAGGAATGCAGGAGGTGCTGGTATCACATGTACTAATTTCTTTTTGTGTCCTTACCACTAGATTTCCTATGGTATTACCAGACTTGGTTATAAGCCAAAATTAACAACCTTAATTTTGTTTGTCATCAAAATCTGGACTGAAGCAAGCCCAGCATGTCCTGCCACCCTGTTTGCAAAAAACCAACTTTTATTGCTTTAGGCTTCCAATTCATATGACTGTAACTGTACACAGACAGGGAACAGCAAACACTGTGTGTCCTGTCACCACAGCCACAGCTCCTCACTGGGGAGGCTGCACAGAGATCACAAGGTAACTCCCAGCTCCAATTCACCTTCATAATGTCCCAATTCAAGTAGCTAAACTCAAGTGGGGATACTTACAGCTATTTTCTATTTACAAATAGCCCCTTGCTGCAAGTATACTAAAATAAAGAGAAATCCTGTCTAAATAAAGTGAACACAGGTATGCAGTATTTATTTGAGTGAGCTACCCATGAAAACCAGATCCAAGGCATAGTTTTCAGCAGCTATAATCATTTGGTCATGTTCTGCAAAACTGACAAAATTTGGCAGAACTTGGTAGAAAGTGACAGTGGTACATTCTGGTCCACACAAAGACCTCCCACAAGTTGTAATGTTCCATGCTTCTGAGACTTGGAATTACTTGCAAACACACCACATACAATCCATAACATATCAACACCAGCAAGGATAATGTGAAGCTGAAATAACATCAGGTGATTACAGATAAATGCAGTTGTAGAACTATTCCCCAACACATTCCTCAAAAAAGGTTTAATTGTCCCTCCAGGTGCTCCTGGCCATAACCTAAGAGTTTCCTGGGACCCAATATGGCAAAATGAGTAGCAGACTCAGCTGACATTTCATTTTGTCTTCAATTGAAGAGGTAATGGAGCACTTAAACTATTCTTTTCAAAACATCTAAACTAAATTTCATCAAAAAGCATATTGTGCAGTTTGACAAGGAGCTCTCATTTTCAAGTGTAGAATCCTTAAGGGTATCAAATTCCTATGCTTCAGAAGCAATTTTGCAATGTATACTTCCAACACAAAGCAAAAATAATAGTCTGTTGAGGACTGGCATTCCTGGTGGATTCCCAGACCTGCTTCCATACTTGAAAGGAGCAGACATTTGCTCACCTTACAAGCACAGAGTTAATATCAAACAACTGCACCAGTCATTTCATTGCTGTCACATAGCAACGCTCAGTGTGTGTTAACTACAGGTGTAAATGCAACATTTTATTGAATCAAAGCAACACAATAATTCAATTCGCATTTCCAAATTAATAAACACCCCACATTCTGGAGTAGGCAGAGATTTTAAATAGATTTTTTCCAGCTGTATATCCTTTGATAGAGAAGTTACTCTTGGACAAGAAGTCACCCTCACTATTTCAAGCACTGCGATGCCCCAACTGCTCAAAGAACACTGCCAGTTTTATCTTTTCTGCTTTGAGCTTGTCTTTCTTCAACATTATAGTCTTAATTTCTAGAAGATCACTTAATTGAGTAATTCCCAAGTAATCTTCTCACTGGCAATCCACCAAGCTATTTCATACAACAGCTGCACCAATCTGTGGGTTTTTCTTTCATACTGAGATTTAAAGACCAAAGTAGTCACCTGGCTCCACCACGATCTCATACTGTCTACTTTCTGACCTCTAACTACATTAACATGAAGCCTGGTAAGTGCCCAATGCAAGAAAGAATCAATTTGATGAGCCTGGGTGAGCTAAGTTCATAATGAGTTAGTTTGCTTTAGCTCTTCCTCTACAGAGGTCTGTACAGCTCCTTGGTTAGACAATTACTTGCATTTACCATCAAACCTCTCCCAGGAATAACTTATCTGCCTCCTGGCCAGGCCTCTCCAAAAGGCTGGGTGTCTTTACAGAATGGAAGTATTTTGTAGGAAGGATCACTCCCATCCCCTTTTTGATCTGTTCTGCAATAAGATGAACCCATGTCCTCTGTAGACAGGAACAAATATATGCAAACAACACGGGCATTGATAAATGGCAACGTGTAGTTAATTCTGAAATAACTTCAAAACCTTTATGCAAATGCACCCACAAGCAGCACTTTAGAAGTCTCAGTAATGCCAGTGACCAGCACAAATGAGAAGATGCTGCCTACATACCACAGTGCTCCCATTGTGCATGTTGTGTGTGTCCTTGTGGGCGTGGGCACAGAAATCGATGCACGCGGTGACACCGGAGAAGGGCCGACCATCCTTGGAGCCCAGCCGGCAGTCGGGGCCCATGTGCTCGTTTTCCACCTGAAAGGAAAATAAACTACAGCTACTCGGGACTGAAAGCGTGGGTTTGCAACCCCACGAGCCACCAGCAGCTGTGTGACAGAATCAAGGCAGCCAGGCAGACTCAGGAAAATACATCCTTTCGAATCACTATGAAACATGTAACATTTACAGCTGGATGCCAATGAGATAATCAGGTCAGCCACAATCAAAATGTCTTGGATAGTAAAAACATTTTATTTACAGTATTATCTCTAAGCATTTTTCACATATGCCCAGCTCAGGGTGCTACTTAACCAGCAGTTCAAGTAAAGAGGGGCAGTGTAGGGAAACCTGCCAAAAGCACAGGGATTCATGGCCCTGGCGAGGGCTGCAGCTCCACCCAGGAACACGCCCTGGGGCTGCTTCTGGGATTGAAACTGTGCTGTTGTTCAGAGCTGGATGTCACAGACCTACCTGGTTCTGGAAAGCTTCTGGAGCAAGCTTCTTATAAACTGGAGCCACGTCAGTAGCTAACGTTTGCAAATTATTTTCAAGAAGTTCCTCCTGCAGGGAAAGGCAATATTCGGTGCTGCAGTTTGCTTTGAAAGAATCTCAGCCTGTTTAGAGATGCCCAACAGGTCAGCTTCTATCTCGTATTTTATTAAACTGACTTCTGCTCTGCTGCCCTTTGTCACTAACCATAAATATCCGCATTCACATGACTAAACCAAAACTGTTAAACAGAAATCAGCCAAATAACAATAGAGGATACCTGCTAGGTCAAAGGAACCCAGCACACAGGAACTAATTTCTGCATTATTTTCCATACACAGGAGCGAGGTATGTTGCACTCAAAAACACAGAAGTAACATCCAGAGAAGAAAAATCATACCCCAGGCTGAGTGGGGGTGGAAGCCCAGGTTTTCTGTTAGTGTTTTGCTTATGGGGCCTTAGCCTATGCTGACACACCATATGAGAAACTCCTAATATCACTTAACTTCAGCTCTTAGGTCTTCTCTCAGGTACTTTTCTCATATTGCAGCGGAACTTCTACCAGGAAGATTTTTAAACTATTTTGTTCTTTGGAGGGGCAAAACTCAGGACTTAATGGAAGTAACTACTAGATTCAGAAATAATATTCCCTTCCTTAGGCTAAGCCATATAAACACAGAATTAGATAGGGGGGCTTCTATGGCAGTGTCCTATTGAAGCTCTTATTTGTAGAAACAATCCCTAAATTCTTATCCTAAGTTTTTGCTTTTCCAGGAAAATCACCAACCAACTGGGAAAGCAGAGGGCAGTGACAGACTGCCTAATTTCTTTTCCTCCAAGGACCAGGCTTTGAGAGACAACTGCAGTTTCTCATAGTGTATAGTGGCAAAAAAAACCCAGCTTGCTTCATTCTGTTTAAAAAAACCTCAAATCCACTTATCATCACCCACTGTAAACACCAACATACATAAACACCAGGAGACTTCACTTTTTTCTATGTGATGTTACATTACAAGACCATACTGTATTTTTAACTCATACTAAACCCAGTTTATCAGCTGTAAATGGCTATGACAAGGTTTTCTGAACTGCATCGAAGGGTAATGTATCCTTAATTATCCTTCCTACCAGAAGGCTATCTATCCTAGGAACCATTCTTTCCTCAGTATATTACACCCTTTACCTCATCTCACTCAGCATCAGAAACCTACAGAGAAAACGCATGCACAGAGTGCTCCATGCACAGCATTGTACAGGGGGAGAACCTGAACACAGGGAGTGGCAAAGGACAGAGAAGGAATGGGATCCCTAAAACGAAAGAATGCCCAATAAATATATTTTGCTACAAACTGAAAGCTTATAAAACAAATTCCCTCTTGAGACAAGCAGAGCTGGTTTTGGCCTGTTGTGCCTCAGGCAGGTGTTCAGTGAGGAGGGCAGAAGGGCAGCGTGTGCTCCGTTGTGCTGAGGCAGAAGCCCCCACCTCAGGCCCTAAGGAGGTTTGTGAATACCCACAGTGCCAGTGGACTCCACACGGCTCAGAGGAGACTGAGGGCTTGCATTCACACACATGTGCATGAGAAATACTTCATAAACTCTTTTAGGACAAAAAGGCAGGAGTTGGGAGAAATATTTACCTACAGTGAATCAAGTGACATCTCTCTGTCAAGGAACAATGGATATTTCACACTGTGTGTACACAGAAAGATCACAGGCAGGGTAACCCCAACAGAGAACCTGGTAGCTGAGTGCCTCAAAACACGTCAGCCGTGCTAGGAAAGATGTGGTACTTTTATATAGGGGCTCCAAAGGGATTTGGGGTTACAGGCACCTCAGTCAGAACAAAAGGCACTCTGGAGTCACCCCGAGAAGTATCTGTTCACCAGGCAGTAGTTACCAGCTTACGACACCTTTATTCCTTCTTCATGAAAGTATTTTCAATGTAAAAAACCTAATATGGTTGAATTTTTTTTAGAGGTTTGTTACTTCACCTAATCCACCACTATTTTCTGTGCTACCTCACCTATATGGCATCACTAAGGCTCATAAGCAGCAATTACAGTATCATTTCACTGCATCACATTTTAATGTATTCATTCCTTCAAAACTATTTCAAAAACATGCTGTCCACAGAAAAAATCCAGTTTATTCTTGGTGACAGAGGGAAGCCCAAGCTGTCAGCTGGTCCTACAGCAGTGGGAAAACAGTACAACCCCAAGGTACAACATCTTCTGTGCCAAGGCAAAAGGCCTGAATCCCTGAGCTGCAGGCTTGGCCCTTAGAAAAAGGCCTTCACTTACAATGAATCAACATTTCACAGAGTTACACAGTGAGCTAAATGTGCATGCAGAAAAGCATTAAGAATAATTTTATGGTATTTAAATACATAGTAATTATTCCACTGAATGAAATCTCAGTATCTTTTATTCTAAATGCTACAGTTACAAAAACTTTTTGGGCGTGAGTCTGTGGTAAGTTATTGCACACATGTGGGAGAGAGAAGGGGTGGAGAACATCTAGTTCTGAAAATCATCAGAAAAGGCATTTTGAGAAAAAAAAAGAAATAAATCTTACTTGTTTAGGGTCATCAGTGAGAAGCCTAAATTTCCTCGGGTTTTTGCTCCTGGCAAACTTACAGCCATTGAAATACATACTCCATGAACAGCCAAATGAGAATGATGCTCCACAAGTTTCTGGGTCAAGTCCTTGACATGCACAAGTACGACTACAAAAGGAAATAAAGACACATCAGGTCAGCTGGCAACACAGCTCTTGGGTCTGGTTTTTTTTTTAGGTCAGTGCTATTTTGCTATTTCTTTTATAACACAGAGCATAACAAAGGAATTTGTGAAATTCATGGCTTAGCCAGGTATTTTCTGTTAAAAAAATATACTCATGTGTAGAGGGCTGACTTTTCTGCACTAAGACAGTCTCAGCTTCCCCAACACCGGATTTTGGGACAGAAATACAAACACTCAGTTATAGCTATATAAATACACCCATGCTTTCATTTTGACTTCTCCAGGTGGATAACATTTTCAACCAAGAAAATAGCCCTGCTACTAAAGCTTACCCCAAATCCAATAGTTCTTGTGTTATGTGCAACAGTACCATTAACTCCAAATTGATCTGACTTTTTGGGTAGACCCTTTAAGAATACAAGCATTAGATTTAGGTCCCCATACAGCTCTGAGAGTCTGTTAAATGTGGGCTACACAGAAATCAGCACACAGGCAGCACTGCAGTCGCAATATATTCTCTAATCAATTAAACTAAATTCCTCTCAGAGGCATAGAGAGGAAGATCCTGGTTTTGAGTGTTCAACCTCACATCTACTTTACAAAGTCACAAACCCCTTCTTGGCAGCTCCTTTAGCACGGCTGTGTGTGCACAGAGCACGCTGGCCACGTCTGGGCAGCATGCACAGAGCCAGGAGAGTGGGTCCCCACCAGCCCTCATCTGGGGCATGGCACATACAACTCCCACCGAGAGCCTTTCCTCTAGGAAAAGCCAGGAAGGAGGTGTGATACTGAAATGACAGCCAGTGGTTTGGAATTTTAGATGTACGAGTTGAACTACTGAACTCTCGAGAAGGCGCAGGGGCTCCCAGGGCAGGGACTCACTCTTCGTTGAGGGCGCAGCGCCGGCTCGTGGGACAGCCGTACTTGCGCAGGCTCTGCGTCAGCTCCTTGTACAGCGTGTCTGCCAGCAGGTGGGGGATGCCCTCCCAGGCCAGGATCAGGATCACGATCACAGCAGTCTGGCAGTGGTGTCCCGCACGCTGACGGACCAAGCACAGCAACTTCTCCTCATCGCTACTTCTTCGGATCACCTGGAAGAAGCACTCGGATTATTCTGTGCTAAGCACAGGCATCACCTAATGAGCTGCTCTTCTCTGGGACAAATAAGGCCTGGAAAAGCAAGAAATGCTGCCCAGAGAGTGTCAACCTGCAAGCAGGACTGGGACAGCATTGCACACTAATCTCTGGTGTAGAGCATGGTTTTGTGTTGCTTTTTTACCTGCAGAAGAAATAGCAGTACATTTTACAGGAGGAGTAATATTTTAGGTGTTGTACACAAACAGTAAAGAAGATGCATTACAAGGAAAATAATCTCTAGAAGGACAACAGATCCCCTGAGAACCTAACGTTACTTTGAAAATACGACAGAAAACATAGTGCCAAACACTCCAGAAGGCAGGTATGTGAAAACACCCTCCAAAAGCACACACAGGTATGTGCTAGGGCAGCTATCAGTGTTACAGATCAGTACCTAAGATGGTTCCCACCTTGCAAAGAAAAATTAGAAGAAAACAATGAAACAGACTGTGTTCTTAGTGACAGAAGCAATGGGATTTTTCAGAACATATCCCTAGACATTAAAGTTCTTAGACTGCTGACATTTTTAATAACCTGTATGACATACAGAACACAGAATCTTGTAAACCTTATTCCTCACACACAAGCTAACCAGTATGGAACAGTACAGTACACCACTGAATAAAAATGGGAAAAAATTATAGTCCTACTCCCACATATTTAGGTTTTTGCCACAATCTGAAACAGACTTGCATTTAAGACCACCAAAAATGCATTAAAGCTAGGTAATACTAGAACACAGTCTCTGAAAACAGGTTTATTTATTCAACCAACATGTTTGAGCCAGCACAGCCTGCACAAAGCCTCCAGCAAAGGTGTCACCGCTCCAGTGTGAAGCTCCAAACACCACAGGCCTGGCCCTCTCTGAAGCAGTACAGGCTTCATCCTCCTCAGCCCTGTCACACATAGGCTGGGGACCTGTGTGGCTCTTGCTGTGTTGTGCACAAGTCCCTGCACTGCAGACCTCTCTGCCAGCTCCCTCAAAATCCACTTGCTCCGGGCACGCAGCCGCTCAGCGCCCACCGGCCTTCACCCAGCACCCTCTCCAGCAGCAGAGCTCCCACAGGTAACAGGCAACAGCACTGGGCACGGACCATAAAAGTAGGAAGACAACAGTTCACTTGCTCTTTGCATATGTCCAAATATCTGAGCATTCAGACAGATTCCCTACTGGACTGATGTCAAAGCTGCTTTGCTGCCAGATGTGCAGCTGTCATTCATATGTGACCCCCTAGCCTGATCACCTCTGAATATCTAAATCATTTGGACTCATTAAAAGCAGGGACCAAAGTACACTTGCAATTCATCCGCAAATGAAAAGGTTTGCAACAGATGAACAGCTGGAGAGAGCATCTGTGCAGGCTGAGCAGGAAGAAGCAAACTTAATTTGTGTCAAGAGAGAAAGTATGGCCCTTCTAAAGTTAATCACACTCTTACAGTCAGCCTTAAGCTTAATGAGAATACAAGTAAATGCCTCTGGATAGACCATTCCTCAAAAAGAGTCTTGGTTGTGACTCCCCAACAGTTTAGTATGTTTTATAAAGAAGGAAAAATAATCCAACTCATTTACACTTCAGTGAGGTTTACAGAAATCTGTTATGGCTGATACACAATACAGGTTACTCGTGTCAATGTGAGTTTTACATTCCTGAGGCAGCACAGTTCCTTCAAGCCAGAAGAACAATTTAATTTTGTTACTCAGTGTGAAATGATACTTTTACTCTTCTTTTTTAATTTTTTTTTTCATTTCCAGGCTCTAACTTCAATAGCACAGTCTGGTACTGTATAACATCAGGTTGCCCTTTTTAAGTTCTCATATAGCTCTAAACTAGAAACAGAGCCCAGGAAAAATGACAAGTGAACACAAAGAAAATTTATAGTTTCCTTTAAACCAAGACCGCACTTCCCTGGAGTTAAATTTAGCTGGAATTTGCTTCATTATGTATATAGCAGAGAATCCAATACTCTTATTGGACCCCAAAACATTTTCGAGTCCATCACCTTTGCGGCCACAAAGGCAGGGAAAGGATTTATGAGTTGTGTGAATTTCATTTCTGTGGGTCAGATTACACCACATGCTCCCCCGACTCCGCAGCCGGAGCACTCCTGTCCTGTTCCCGAGATCAGGCACTTCTCCCACCTGTTACAGGCTCAGAAGAGCCCACTCTGCACCAGGGACAGTGCAGCCAGAGCTGGGGCCGAGCTGCTTTCCAATAGGAACTGACGATTCCCTCCACACGCTACCCCTGACATTCTCACAGAAGCAATAAACTGAGTCTCCTTTGTGTAATAATAATAAATCCACAGCAATGCCGCACTCAATGCGCAGAAAAGCCATTCTGAGCAGGACAACTGAACTCTGGAGTGCTTCCTCAGACTGGGAACAATGCAGAAATCAGCTGGCAAACCTTGTGTCCAAAGGTTTTTGGTATTACTCATGATTTCTGTGATGTAGTTAGCAACAGTGATAAAGTAAATAATTTAATACTTACAGTTGTTTAATTTTGGTCCCTAACGCATTTAAAAGGCATGAGAAAATAATAATTTGTTAAGTGGAGGAACTTAAAAGCTAGGTTTTTAGAATGGGAAAATAAAAACCTTTCCCCTGCAATTGCTTTTCCACACAAGCTAACCATGATTGACTGTCTGACTCACACTGAAAAAATAACATAATCAACAAAACAGACTTGTTACAAGTTTGTGAAGCATTATGTAACACTTAAATGCAACAAGCAATAGCACAAGAGGAAACAGCCTCAAGTTGCCCCAAGGAAGGTTTAGATTGGATATTAGGAAAAATTTCTTCACAGAAGGAGCTGTCAAGCCTTGGCACAGGCTGGGCAGTGGTGGAGTCCCTATTCCTGGAGGAATTTAAAAGACATGTAGATGTGGTGTTTAAGGATGTGGTTTAGTGGTGGACTTGGCAGTGCTAATGATGGGTTAATGATGGGACTCAATGATCCTAGAGGGCTTTTCCAGCCTAAATTATTATATGATGCCATGGTCAGCTTCTTGAAAGTATGCAGGGCCAGATCACCCCTGAGCTCATTTCAGCAAGCACTCAATGTCATCAGTGCTAAGTATCCATCAAGACTCCCACATTAACAATGAGTAATCTGTTTCAGCTGCAACACAGAACTTCTGGAAAGAACAAAACTTCTAACAAACTTCTCCACAAAGCTCAACTGATACCCATCGGCCCTGTTCTGCACTCAGTAACAGGGCATGGAGTGACAGGCTACCCACTCCCTCACCTGTGAGCAAATGTGACCGTGGCTAGGACAAAAGGAAACGCTGACATGGGACACAGAGCCTTCCACAGAGCTTCCTTGGGGCACTCATCTATTGGACACACAGTACCATTAGTATCATCCTTGTAGCTTGCTAATTTGGGCAGGATGCTCAGTTATTTTGATCATTTTTAATCCCAGTTTTGTCCATCCTTCTGGTGCTGTAGTTGTGCAGCCACCACTACCACACTCTGCATTCTTACAGCTATCCAGGTGTCCTTGTTGATGTGTACATAGCAACTCAGGTAATTCATTTTATCAGCTAGCCCAGATAGTCTCAAACAGCAGAACCTGAGAATATGAGCAAGGTGAGCCACAGCCAGCTCGGACACAAACACAATCAACAGCTCTTATGGCAACACACCACAGCTACACCTCTGTTTCTACAAGCCACAAAGGTCTAAACTTACCCACTTTTCTTACCAGAAAGCACGAGCCAAAAGCTACAGCATATTTATTGAAGAGGTGCCATATGCAGCAGAATTTGCTCCAGCAATTTAGCAACAAGTTATGGGATAAACAAGAGGAGAAGTTGAGATTTTCCACACCTTTGCATAGAAGGATAGTGAAGAGACAGAAAGGGATACTAAAAATTGAAGAGTACAAGAATGAGGTCAGAGCAGCAGACTGCCCAGCCTTATCCTGACCCTGAGAGTGACTAATAGCAGTTGCCTGTGACTGAGCAGCAAAAAAGGCACTGGGATGTGGAGATGGTTCTCAGTGAAGCCAGGCACCTTCCAGCCACCCACAAGCAGCTCAGGGGTTGTGCTCTCTCATAGCTTTTCAAGGATTTGCCTTTTCTGCATTTCTCCACTCATTTCTAAATCCATGCAGCAATTTACCACCCACTACATTACCAGGAAAGCTTAATTACAGATTATGTGAAAGAAAAAACCATTACCTTTCCTTCCTGTGGAGCTCGCTCCCTGCCAGTGCCCTCCAGTTTTGATCCAGAATGAGACTGGGTGAGACACTGCTGTTCAGCTCTCCATGCCACTGGAGACTTGAGAGAGCCCTGCTTTCTTCTCCCCTTCCCTCCCTGCCAGGCTGGCCAGTCTGCACCTGTCTTTCCCAGTTCTGCTGTGCTTTCTGGAGCTGAGGGACCAGACCCGGCCAGCACCCCAGCCTGGGGGGCAACACGCTTTCTCACAGAGGCACAACTATGTTCCATGTTTTCTTTGTTCCTCCCCAGTAATTCTCACCAGTTTCTTTTGCTGTTTCCATCACAACTGAACAAGCTGACATCGAATGAACCATTATCTCGAGCACTAACACTCCAGTGTCCATCACTGTGTATGTGAAACCACAACACTGCTTTTTGTGGGATTTTATCAAGTGAGTTTTAGCTATTATTTTAGTGGCCATTTGTTCTGATTGCAAGTCCTTCCTGCTCTTCATGATGCCTGTCCCTCCTCTTCATTATCCTAAACAACTTTTTATCATCAGCAGTTTGGCTCCTGTCTCCCGTCTCCCACTTTTTTCAAACCGTTTCTGAATGGTTTGCAATGAACAACATCAGTAAAGTTACACTATCAATAAAATCAGCTTCAGCTGTCCACATGCTTGAGTTCTACTTCCTTGGCAGAAGCTCTAGAACAAGGAACAAGTACACTGCGAATAAAAATGTCCCAAGACATAAGCCAGTCTACCTAAATTAGCACGTACACGACTTATGAAAGTAGCTAAGAGTCAGCCTGCAGCTCAGCCCACCAGATGCTGAATTACCACATGGATGAGAAATTACTTTCCAATTACCATCACCAGAAGAGCTCTGTTAACTTTAACATGATAGAAACCAGACACCACTAGCAAAGAGCACAAAATTTTAACTGTGCTAAATACACTCCTATAAATTACTGGATTAAAAAACCCCAAAACAAGAGACCCAACAAAAAAGTCCTTTTTAGGGTTTTTTCACCTCCCTGTGGTTCCACTGCAGTATTCCCTCCAGCCCATTCTGAATTTCTTCAGGAAAAGAAACTGTGTTTCCTTTGCAGGATATCAGTAATTGATTTGAAAGTGAGAACATACTTAATTGTTCCCTGTAATTTCCTGAAATAGGAAACTCATTTAGAACACTGTGGCTCCAAGTTTTCTAACCTGCAGATTTTGCCTCTGTACAGAGTCCGTGTATGGAGATCCCTCAACACAGGACAAGACTCTGCTAAGTTACAAGTCCTTAATAATCCACCAGTGCAAGGTGCTGTTCAAACCAGCTGCTGTTCTGGCAGGTGCTGCTGTGACAGACAGC
Organism: Edolisoma coerulescens; assembly: GCA_013397115.1. Taxonomy (NCBI): domain Eukaryota; kingdom Metazoa; phylum Chordata; class Aves; order Passeriformes; family Campephagidae; genus Edolisoma; species Edolisoma coerulescens. The sequence continues at coordinate 1,681,557 of VWZW01006604.1, forward strand.
GGGACAAATGGTCCAGCTTGTCACAGCAGTGAGTCCGCCCTCCTTTTTCCCAATTGCCCCCTGAACATACACTAAACCACATTAAAACTCTTTTCTTACTGGAAAATGTTACATCCTTTTATTCTCAGCGTGTCTAAGAGATACTAAAACAGAAATGAGTTCCACTTTGCTGAATGCTCTCTTCTCGGTGCTAGCAGACTGCATCCAAGGAGACAGCTCTGAACAGCTGCGGTCAATCCAATCCTATACAGTTCCTTAGCCATTTCTGCAGGAGTATCACTGATGTGCAATATCTGCAATTATCTGCAAACACTTCTTTTCCAGTTGCTCCTGGCACCAGTGCTGCACTGGTTACAGATGAGCAGACTGCAGCATGTAAGGGTAAGTGATTCTTCTGCAATCGCGCCACCAGCACTGCAGAAGTGAGGACAAAACCCACGTCTCGGCTCTCATTGCCCTTCCTCTCCTCACTCCCTCAGGCTTCCCCTTCTGCCAGACTGCAGCCATGGAAAGCTGCACTTGGTTGGATAGGGAAGTTTGTTCAGAGGTCACGTTGCTTTAAATAAAGTAGTGATAATACCAAAATTCTTGCTCTTTAATAATACTTAACCATGTCTACCTTAACACAGCTTTTCTCCTTCATTTTTACTCTATTACTTTTACTTAAGGAACAGCTTTACAATGGATGATGTTACAAACATTCTTGTCCAAAACAAACTCCTCTAATTCTGTATTTAGCCAACAGTGAAAATAGTGCCTGCACAGCCACACACACTAACATAATGTGGTACAACACCCTGGCAAAAAAGTGATGCTCTAATAAAGCATTATCCAAAAAAATGAACAAAACCCCCACCAACCACCCTCTCTATCTGCTAAAATCTTCTCCTATGGGGAACATCACTTAATCACAAAGACAGTGCAATAAATGAAATAAAAGCACAAAGTACAGTAGGCTGTTTTAAAGGAGAATGGAACTGCACTTCCTACTTACACCTGTGTCTAGGAGACAGTCAGTCCAGCAGAATTTACTTTAAAGTCTTCTTCAAATCTATTTTAAAAATTCCCCACTCATGTTCCAAATCCCACGACAGCTTCACTGTCCCCTACAAGCAGGGCTGCACCATAACTCCTGAACCCTGAACTGCCAAGCAGGACACAGAAAATAACCATCACAGAGCCATTTTCCTTTAACAGATTACACACCTCTTCTAACAGTAACAGAGAGAGAGTGCCAAAGCAGGAGTAACTTCTCCATTTTCTCACTTTCTCAATTCCCACTTTCAATGACTTTCTCAACTCAAAGCAAACAAGGAAACTGAAGAAAAACATCTTCTCTGCATCTATAGAACAGTTGATTGTTATTAAGGCTCACTCAGCACTTCGCAAATTGTAATTTCTGGCATTTCATTACAAATTCCTATTGGTTCAGTGATCTAGAAAATCTTGATTGTAACAGTGGGCTATCTAAGCATTACTTTAAAAACATTAGTTTTAGTGGCTAATATCAGGTTTGTGTTTGTACAGGACCATAATGAGGATTTTTATCTGTTTTTATTCCACCCCAATTTTTTTATTATTTATACAGCCTACTAATAAACAGGAAATATAAAGAAAATAAAGATCTGTCAAGCTATAAATAAAACACTGAAAAAAGGCAAACAGTACACAAGTGAAAGAGTCTAAGAAACTACTTTCAAAAGGCATAAAAGCACCATAACACTGTATTTTCAAAGAAATTAGGGCCACCGCCAGGATAACAGAATCTAAAAGGTCAACAGATCATCTAACTGTTAATGAAAACCCAAAAACCAAAACCATCCAAACAAGAAAAGAAACAAAAAAAGGCATTCAGAGAAGATAAGGCTCAAATGTTCACAAACAAGAATTTGGAAAGATTCCCATGTTAGAAAAGCTTCACAGGGGACACCCAAGAATATTTTTAAGTTAAAGCCCTGACAAAAGTAGTTAGAGAACAACAGCAAAAAACAAACAAACACACACAAAAACCAACCACCATTCCCTGCCCCAGGAGCTGTTTGCCAAGTTCAGATGATACCCACAAAGGAAACTCAAGGATGAAACAACTGCAGTATTAGATGTGATGTGCATTGTCTTGATTTTTAATACATTATTACCAGAGGGCCTGAAGATTCCCAAGAGGACCCAGCTTTACAAAAAGCTCCTGGAAGAAATGAGTTGAGTCCGTGATCGCATCAGCCGGGTATCTGTGTGGGCAAGGCAGGGATCACCCAGGAAAGCTGATGCACAGGGAGACCTCCAGCTTCTCAACTCAGCTCAGTGTTTCTGTGGTTTTGGATAGAGATGGACTCTGAGCTGGGCATTATCATGCAGGAATGAGAATCTGGCATAATGATTGGAAGTGCTATGAAAATGCCAAATCGCTGCTCTGCAACAGTGAAAAAGCAAAAACAACTGCAAGGAATTACTGCGAATGGAGCACAGGGCTGAAATCATTATTGCCAGCATTTTAACTCCCAGCAGAAGAGAACAGGAAGGAAAGGGAAAAAAAGATTACAACATTTATGAAAGGCAACTGAACACAAAAACACTGCCTCCAGCTCAGGGAAGCACAAAGCTGTGAATTACTGGAAACCAACTGAGTTTTCTGGGAGGCAACTGCCCTGCTCTTCCACCTTTGTGCACTGATCAGTCATGGAGACACAATACTGGCAGAAAGAATCTCGGCCTGACCTGGAGGGTTTTGTCATTTCTTCTCTCTCATCTTTTTTCTAGAGCTGGAGCCTTAAAAATTGCATTGCAACTCCAAATGAAGGCAAAGATAGCAATGGTACCTTAGGTGATCTAAGCCAACATCCACTGAAACCAGGAGAAGGAACCCACAGGAAATGGATTTAATCCAAAACCAGCAAGACCCAAAGCTCAACCCCCTCTGAGGTCAGCAGTGATGTGCCTTTCGCTTCAGTGCTGCAGGATGCTGCCTACAGTGAGCTACTCATGAACCACTTGCACATAAATTGAGGTAATTGTAATTTACCATCACACAGAGCAGGGGAAAACCAAACCACAACACATCTGTTACCAGCTGAAGCTCTGATGAAACAGAGGGACCAGCGAGTCCAGTCACCACTGGCTGGTTCTAGGGGATGCACAGTAACATGAAACCTTTCATTACACCAACAGGCTACTAAGAGTGATGGGCCAGTCATTTCAGTACTTCAAAGCTTTTTTTTCTTTAACATACTAAGAAACAGTATGTTAAAGATGATGACACAGACAAAGCAAAAAAGCAAAATAAATCCAAACACACAAGAAGGAAGAAAACATTTACCCCAGCAAGTGTCCCAGAATGGTAAGTTATTTTCTGACCACACACCTGTCACCTACACAGATATCCACACATTTGGAATCTGTGGCAAAACTCTATTAATTCTGTTTTGACAAACAAACGAGACAGCACAATTTGATGGGGAAAAGAAAAAAAATCCAGAGGGCAAGCAGTGTTCTTGCTGCCTCATGCAGTGAAAACAATCATAAGCTCATCTTCCTAGTTCATGTGGGTGTCAGTCTGATACCTACACATAGAACAGGCACAAGGTTTCCAACCCTAGGCAGTATTTACTGAAGATGTTTAACTAATAGGAGCATTCTTGCTCATATCCATTGGCGCAAAGTATCACCCTAAAACATAACACATTAAAAAAACACAGAAGACATGCTTATTATTAAAAGAGTGAAAGAGAAATAATTCTGCAAGTTTATGGCAACCTGAAATCTAAGGAAGAGAACATCAGCTCCTCTGGGGGAAAGGAGTCTGTCTCAGAAGATGTTTAACACACCAGGCGCATGTTGGGAGTCACTTAAGAGAAAATAACTTAGGAGTCACTCAGTATTCTGGAATGCAGTCACTAACAGAAGAATGTATGGACACAGGTATTTTAGAAAGCCTCCTTTAATTTTAAAAAGTTTCTAATGAACCAAAAAGATAAAATAACCTAGTGGAAATAGGGGAAATTAATTGGGAAAAAATAGTTCAATGTGATCAACAGGTAAGTTCCATTCTTTTATCCAGTTTGCTTCAGCAGAGATCCATTCCAGTGCTCTCAGCAGTGAGTCCCTCAGGAGCCCTAAGGGCAAGAGTGTCCATCTGCAGAGCAGAAATGAGTCTGTTCCAAAGGACACTGGAAATGAGTAAGTGAAAGTCCCTGTGCAGCTCCAGAGCCTCATGGCTGCAAGTATCAAAGAGCACAGCAAACCTCTTCCAGACGCTTTCAAACAAATTTCACCATTAAGTTTCTTTGGTTTTAGCCAAAACCCAAATATGCTCCATAAAAGGATTAAAAGTGGTACTGCCCGTGAAAAAGTAATGCAGCATATTAACAACATCAACTCAAAATACGGATTGTATTCAGGATGAAACAGTTCTACAGGAGATGTCAGGGATTGCCTTCCCTCTCTTGTACTGAACAGTCACCCAGTAACAGCAGACTTGGAAAAACATTCTTCCTCTTTAGGTGTGAACTCACACAAAGGAGAGTCACTGCTCCCTAGAACTTCAGTTAAATGAACATTGAAGCTGCCTCTCACAAACATGTTACAAGGTGAAACTCTAACTGGAGAGCAGGTCCTCATACCTTCAACCAGCCCCTTCTGTAGGCACCCCAGCCCTTTCTGACTGTCACACTGCACACACCTGTGGGACACCTCCAGCCACGCACAGACACCATAAATCCTGACATTTCTGTCTTATGTAAAACACAGGATGCTGATACTGGCAACAGAAAAATCAAGGTTAAGAGTCAGTTTTAAATGCCTTCTTCCTTCTAGCTGCTCACAACTGTTTCTATGGTAAAATTTTTTAGCTCCTGTCCTCTGTTAAAACTAAGTGTTTTACTTAGCTGAAACACTGAGAAAAATACTTCCATTATTTTTGGGTGAGTTGTTTATGAAATTAGTTTTACTTTTTTTTCTTGGATACTGGATTTGTTATTAAATAATATCTGAAGCACAAGCACAGATGTGATTCCCTTCTGAAAAATATTTAATGTATTGAGTATAAAAAATTTTGACTGTTTTTTGACTGTTCCAAGCACACGCAGTAAATGTTTAACATGTAAATTCACTCACATACAACATGCAATAAGCTTATTTTTGGCATGTAGTTACAAACAGTACCCTACCAACTGTACAGTTACCTTCACAGTCTTTTCAATCAAGTCTGAAATTCCTAAATACAGCAATAAATTTTTTTTTAACAACCAAGTTCTTTTATTATTTTCCAAAACTGAGTTTACAAGATTTCCAGTCTACTTTTTACCTCCCTCAGTGGTTTCAGCAAAGATTAAGGAGAATCAATTCTTTCCAAGCTCTCTCCTGGAGCTTGTGTCTGTTACCTCATTTCCTGGCTCCTATGAAGCAATGTGAGACAAGACTTTGGTGAAAACTATCATCATAACATTTACATTTTCAAATACTGAGTTCAGTTCCTCAAAAATAGTAATGAACCCCTTGGCATATGAGATTGAAATTCTTCCATCACTCTCTTTTCTTCAAGTGGTCATGCAACTGAGAAGGGTTTTTAAAAATGTTCCTGGATAGTTTTCCAACTCCCCCAAGCAACCATCCCTTCTTTTCTCTCTTTCACAATCTCGAATGAGATATTTCACAAAACACTTCAACTTTCAGACACTGTCAGGGTATTTCTACCCTTGTTCATCTCTGCTAGCTCTGTTAAGCCTCTCCCTTTGACACTCATTCATACCACAGTACATAACATACAGCATAACACCTGAAATTTAAAAAAATATATAAAAAATTGTTTTCCTTAGCTTCATCATTCAGGCAGACTTTTCAATCAATTAAGAATCAGATCTTCCTTAAAGATCAGATTATATTTGAAGTCAAGGACTGCACATCATTTGAAACCACACAAAACAACTTTATTGATTTAACATAAAAACTTACCCACTTGGCAATTGGACACCCCTGAGAGCTTTTTCCTTCCTTTCCTGTATAAACCACTACCTCTATTCTTACAGCGCTTCCTTTTGCTCCATACCTGCATTAAAAAAAGTTCATGAGTAAAACAAACTACTGTAGACCATTTTAAAAGCAGAAACATTTTCAATAAAAGATTAATGAATTTATTTTTACTGAGAACAGAAGAAAAACAAAGTATTTCTAAAGCAAAAAAAAATCCTTCTAATTTAAAACCCTACTTGCAAGAGTAGTTTTTGACATCTCTCTTCTGGTAAACTTCTGCCACTAAGGAAATATTATCTGGGTAAGAAAATGTTATCTGCATACAAATCCTAGTGCAATCAGTCACTAATATGACCTTTTTCTTTCCAGTTTGCCACAACTTCTTCACAGGTGCAACACCAGAAAACCTTATTCTGCCAGCTGCTGATCTCTGTCCTTCCTATGGACTTCAAGGGCACCTCAGAACACACTGCACTTGAACTTCAGCCCTGAGGTTGCAAGGGCTCAGAAAAGACACGAGTTTGGACCTGAAGTGCTCGTGTTCACCTCATGCACATCTGAACAAGAAAACACTTTACAAATGAGTACTGACAAAAGGTCAGCAAAACAAAGCTAAACACAGCACTTCATTTCTCAGAGCTCTACTTCTTCCCTTTTTAGACAGTCAAAAATACAATAAGCATTAAAAGCTGAATTTTCCTCACCTGTTCTCCATAATTTCTCTCACAGCAGCAACACTTGGTCCTGTCCCAAGGTGAGTGTAATAGGGCCCTTCATCTTTTTCTATAATTTGCTCTGTAAGCAGGTAAAGAAAACTATGTTGGCACATACAAAATTTATTTACCCCATTAAAAGTAAACTTAGAAACAGTTTACGGAAATGCCTTCCAAATTAAATTAGAACACACAAAATCTGATCCTGAAATATCGTGAATAAAGAGTATGACAGGCTTTTTTCTTCAGACACTTTGAAATTATTTTATACTTCTTTCCTCTGATGATTCTGCTAGTATTTTTTTTTTTAATGTTATAAAGTAAAACCCTAATTATAGCAATATTTTGCATTCTTTAAAATTTTCATTAGAGGAGCTGGCATGTATTGACTAAGTAAAATTCCCAATATCCTTGTTGGTAGGAACACTATTAATTCATTTTAGGCAAAGGAGAATTGAGGGCAATAAAATAAATTAACTGACAGTCATATCCTACAGAACAGAAAACATAACCCAGGCTTCTTAACAAGCACTCTGTAGATTCAGAACATGAAAGCCAAGATGAAATAAGCTGCTTGCATATGACTTGTTGTGAAGGCTCTGACTTTTCTTTCCATCTGGGTGCTTTGCTAGCGACAACACAGCGCGTCTCACACCCTCAGCCAAGCTGTGTTTGCACAATCCTCCATGCAGAGCTTGCTGGGACATCTCCTGCTGCAACAGAGTTACTCTGCAACCTCAACTCCACCTGAGCTCTCCTCCAGGTGGCCAAGTGTCAGGACCCTTGGACATGGACTCCTCCAGGCCATCCCACAGCTGCTATCAGGACTAACAGTGACAGGAACAAGGCCACCCCCAGCTATGGGATCTCCTGCTTACCTAACAGATTTAGGCAACAAGGACAATACAGTGGGACACTGTTGCCCAGCCCACTCAGGCACAAACCAGTTCTAGACCATCAAAATCATGACCTGATACAATGCAGGCAAAGTACACATAAAGCACAAGTCAGCAACGGCAGAACAATGAACAGAAAAACTCCCTTTCTTCCAGGTTTAAATTTAAGTGGAGGATTTAAACCTGCCAGCTGCAGTACCAAAAATACTCAATTCTGCTATGCTTTGCAGGCCCAAAGAACACCAAGCAAAAGTTACAAAGAGGGGAAAGATAATTCCCTCCTGTCCTCTAATGGTGAAACACTGATTCTTTTGCAACAGCTGTCACATACACTTCCTCACATTAAAGGAAGCAACATGAGCACACCTCCATTTGAAACGTACAGGCAAAAGTTAGCAAAAACACTTACCAACACAGTCACAAGTTGGCAATTCAGATTGTCCTTTTTTGGTAGGTGTGTCTATTAAATTTTTTGTAGGGGTATCAAGAAACTTCATAGGTGATTCAAGGAAACTGCTGAGCGTGTTTTTTGCTGGGGAACACCCTGAGTCACCTGTGCTCTGGGCGTGGTCAGTACCCAAACTGGTTGATGTCAGAACGGTCACCTCACCCACACACTCCATATTCCTGAGAGCTTCAGCAGAACCTGGTACCTGGGCCCCACCACAGGGAATAGGCAGCACCTCTGACTTCGGATCTACCTGTTGTTTGACCTGCTGAACATAGGCTTTGTTTTCACTACACATTTCGTTAGCTCTCAGGTTAGACTGGTTAAAAGTTGGTGGCAAAGGATGCGCCTGACTGACATTTGCTGTTTGCTGTACCTGAGAATTACATTTTTCTGTAAACATCTGTAGGTTTTCAGTTGGTCTTTTCAACAAGGATGCTGTTTTCAGCTGTGAAACAGCCAGAGGATTACGGGAGGACAGGTCGCTATGTTGACTACGCGCAACAACTTCATTTTTCAGTGGATCAGTGCCTAGCGGGTCACTGGTGCCTGCAGTTTTCATTTGCTCATTCACCACTTCACAGCCAAACAACCTGTCTTTTTTCTTCTCCTGTGGTGCCTCAGGTAAACACCTGTGGAATTTTATCTGTGCTTGTGGGAGAAATAATCTAGTTTTTTCTTGTGATGCTAAAGTATTTTGACTGAGCGCTCTCTGTACTTTGGTTCTTGGAGATTTTTTTTCAGATGGAGCTACCCTGGAGTCCTGTGGCATGGTTTGACCAAGCTTGTGCAGTTTTGATGATATCCAAATGTCCTGCAATTCACTATGCTGGCATGACAACAGATCTAGCTGGTTTTGATTATTTTGTTCATAGCGTGCTTCTTGAGGTTTCTTTTTGTGTCTTGGTTTCCATGGCACAGCATTTCCTTTCTTATTTGTTGCTTGCTTTTGCTTTAACAGTAAGGAACTGTAATTTTGCCTAAAAAATACAGATTCTTTTTTCTGCAACACATCTTGGTTATATTTTGGCTGCCCCTCATGTGATATTAGATTAAGCAGTGATGCCTTTATGTCGTTCTTCTGCTCTGGATTCGTCTGGTTTGATTCAATCAGCGCTGCCAGCTGAGTTAGTTGTGCAGCTACATCCTCTTCATCCTGGCTGTGAATTCCTCCTTCTTTAATCAAAGAACTACCTTCCAATTTCAAATCATTACATGTTGGCTTTTGCTCTAACTGGCCAGGCATTTCCAAGTTGTTCCTTGTTTGCTGGACATTACATGAAGCATTGCAATACCCTGCAAGGGTGACTGGCTCATGAGCACAACTTTTCTTGGAATCATATCCTGAAAATGATGTTGCATTAGATGTTAAGTCAGATAAAGTTTTGGTATCTCTTGAGGATAACTGTAATTTATACATCTCCCCAGCCAGATTGGCAGGTTTATCACACAATTCAGACACTGAACTTTGGCCATTGTATAACACTGCCTTATTAGGGAGCTGCTTCTGCGAGTGAGTGCAGTGAGCCAAGAGCTGTTGCTCATTCTGTAAGTAAGTGTCTTTGATTTCTTGTAATGCAGAGGATGTGAAGGAGGATGAGATATCCCTTTTAAAACTATGGAGCAAGTTGGAAGTTGTTTCTCCTGTACATTCAGTACTTTCAGTTTTAGCTGGCAAAGTTGTTTCTAAAGGAGCTTCAGACAACTGTGTTAAAGCTTCAATAGCTACAACCTGCTCCAGAGTTAAATTTCGGGTTTTAATCAGGGACAAGAAAGTCGACTGGAGTGCAGAATTCTCAGGCTGTGTCTCCACATTAGGTACTTCAAAGCCATCCTTCCCTGCCTGCAGCTCCTCTTCAGGCAGTGGAGGACAACACAAGCTTTCTTGCAGATCCAAGCTGCAACCTGTCTGCAAAACTGACTTATCAGAATACTCAGAGATGCTGCAAGTGCAGCTTTCCTCTTTCATTAAGACATTCCCTTGGTTTTCTGGGTGAACACAGCCAGTGCCACTCGTCAGAGTGCTTACTATGTTATTCAGGTTGGTACCCTTCGGCCATTGCATGTGGGAGTTGCTTGTCAAATCTGTCCTTTCCTCTACAGATACATTTTTCAGTGAAGCAACTGCTTCTGGTGGTGAATAACACAGGGTTTTTATGCCATTTTTGATGGTGTGCACGAAGGACTTTTTTGGCTCAGCGAACTGACTGGGAGCAGCTGCTCTTTCACTGTGGTCAGCGTGTTTCAAGTGTTCGGTGCCCGTGGCAGCACCGTGGACGTCGCCGTTGACATGGACACCAAAGGATGGCTTCTCGTTATGGGCCCACTTCTCTGCTTCTAAGCCAGTCATTCTCTCTTTCTCCTTAGACTGCACATTTTCAATGGGTACTGCTTGGTTTGTCTTCACCCTGTATTTTTCACCATGACCACATATACTGCATTCCATGAGTTCTGGTCTGCGGCCATTTACTGGTTTGTTTTCTAAATTTGCCTATAAAACAATAATAAAAAAACCCTTGTTGTAACAGCTGTTCAAAGCACATTAAAAATAAGAGGCTTCATATTTACAGCAATTAAACCCTACTTTGACAGATATGAGGAATATCCTAATTAGGCACAGACACTGGAAAAGAAACAAAACAGGAAGTTATAAAATAACCTGAAGGTTAAAGACCCTATCCATATTTATAGCTATTTTTCCCCACTGTTGAGGGGCAGAGGAAGAAATTGTGTAAATGTGGTGGGTGGTGGTGGGAGACTATTAAAATGAATAGTCAGATAAAGGATGTTAGCATTTAGAATTTGATATAAGGATTCAAATTTTAATTAATTTGCATTAGCAGATTAAAAATAGGTAAAAAACTTTTGTTAAAAGCAAGACTGAAATCAAAAGGCTTATACCACAAAGTGCAGCGGTATTTTGGCATAATTACATTAATTTAGCTAGACCAATAAACTGGCTAAACCAATACACCACTTGGCTGGACACTCTAGGTAATCATGAAAACCAACCATTCTTGCTTCAAGTCCTTAAATAATTACAAGCCCTAAGCAGAAATGAATAGAAAGCCAATTTACATCAGCTCACTTGGAAGTTATTCTTTAAACAGTTGTTTAGCTTCTGTATTTAGATGGAAATTTCCAGGTTTCTCTACAGTCTCTCATGTAAGCTATTCAAAACTGAATTTTAGTTAATGCTAAATTCTAATATTTTGTTAAATATATTCTTCACCTTCGCTGATATTATACAGTACATGTGATTGAAGCAATGTCAAAATCTAGACAGAGCCAGAATATTGTGTCCTGGAAAGAACATATATATGAGCCTTAAGATAGTATTATGGATATGAAGTAAGGAGTTATGCAAAGCAAAAATAAAACAAATTAAGGCAGAAACAATAATGAAGGCAGGAATCCAATTTTTGTTACGCTACTCAGATTTTATTTATATTAAATTTCCTTTTAAAAAATAATTTTAAATCACAACAGATAGTGCTGGTCCTTTATCTGATTGCAACATTTAAGAGTTCTTCAATCACCTCTAACCTTAAGCCGTACTTAAAAGAAAACCAGGACTGCTTTTCCAACCAGATATCAGCAGTCCAACAGGCTGATTAACCCTGTGTAGGCACTACCACATAGCAATGCCCAGAAAATACCACCCGGTATGAACCATTCAGTTAACTCAGAGATGGTTTTGTGGTCGTACCCACAAAGGGTATGGACTTCTGAGAAAACTCAAGAAAATAAAAGCAAAATAGATTTATGATTATTATAAGCATCGAGATGGAATTGCCAGAAACCCCCAGGCAAAACAAGGCACACGGAGCAGGCTCTATCCGGTGCTCAGTGGTCACCTTGCAATTGAGAAAACACAAATTCAAGAATCCACAGCATGTCCTAGATCTTATGAGAGGCATCATAACGTCTCATAGAAATGTCATGTAAAAACATGTCCAGCACCTATGTAACTAAGTCAGGCCTACAGATATTATATACAAAAAGATTCCTTATTTAATGTCTTTTCATTACACACAGATCCTGACTAATGGTCTGTGAGCTGGAGCTCCTCTGGATCCTGGTGATTTTCAGTGAAAGATTCCCAGACCCAGGGGGGGTCACTGAACACTTCCTAAGGGATCCACAAAAGCTGAACAGGTTCCACAATTCTATTGCTAGCAGGGGTAAATGCATCACACAGGTCTCTGTAACTGTACCAGAAAATATTTTAAGGGTCCACCATAAAAGAGTAAACCCCCACAATTCTATACCTGCACAAAAGCTGAATTTCAATTACCTTAACTTCAGAAAGAACTAGAATATGAAATTGTTGTTCTTTCTTAGGCAAAAGTATATCTAATATCTCTACCAATGCAAAAGTTGCCCAATCATGTAAAATTGTTATTAAAAATTATTTAATTGGACAATTAGGAGGCTGAGGACATAAAATCAAATAGATGAAAACTAATTCCCCATCATTTGCACATTTTCAGCGTAACACCGCATTTTGTATTCCATTCATCCTTAGAGGGATTGTTCACTACACTAAAAAAACTAATAATCTAAGTCTGGTAATTTGGGAGCAATAAGAGGCATAGGGAAGGAAGAGGCTTCATCCACAATTAGCAGAGATGAGAAGATCTGACACAGAATCCACTGACACAAAAGTGTCATCACGGTCCTCCCAAACAGACTGTTCCTCAATAAAATACTTTATCTGATCAAAAAGCATTGCTATGCTCAAAAATACTCAGGATATTCCCTTATCTGCTAGTACTGCACAGGTATAGTGCTGTGTCCCTACAGAACCTCAGTGATCCCAGCAGCAAAGGTGGAATTGCTTAAAAAATAAAAAATTCTTCATACTTCATATTTTCCACTAACATCACTAGAAGCTGCCCACATGCAATGAGGAAGAAAAAAAAACCCGGATGAATCATATCACTGGCATGAGTTAGTTCATATTTTATTTTTCCACATGAAGACAAAATATTGTCATAAAAATCAGATGTTCCTGTTTTAATCAAACTCTGCCTTTTGAGCTCTGTGTTGCTTTATCTCCTGTTACTGAACTGCAATGGATCCTAAAAGATACCTTTTCTTTGCCCTCACAAACAGAAAAGGCCACTGGATAGTCTGTTAGCATGTGAAGTTAATATTTCCCACCACAAAGAGAAATGCAGACACATTACCAGGGACAGAGCTCATTTGATTCTTCCCCTCAACCTAGGAACAATCTATTTCAAGTCCGAAATCTGGATGTAAAAAAGCCAGTGAAAACTACAGACAAGGATACCACAACCCCAAGCAACAGTGTTAACATTCATGGAAGTTAAGCACGTAAGTCTGATCTGATCAGTTTCTAAGGCTTTTACACAAATGTAATGAAAAGCTGAAGAATAAAGCAGATCAATACTAGTAATTTCCTCTCTCTCTCATTAAGGAGAGCTCTACTCTGCCAGGAGACATGAGCCACTAACAAATCATGCTCAAGCTTAGGCTCTGCAGTAGTTTGTGCTATTAGGACAGGAACCACAGAGTGTGCTGTGGCCACTGCTGTATTACTTAAACTTCAACCAGATACTATCTCATATATACACACACACACAAGCATTCACTCTGTGAGCTAATGCTTCCAGCACAGACAGCCAGTTACAGCAAATTATTTGACATTCTGAAAAGAGTCAGACTTACTATTGACTTCTCTTAACACATGATGCCCCTGAGGTAATGCAGAATTCACCAACTCACAATCAAAATGCAATGTTTAAGCTACCCCAAAGGTATTTCCACATCTGAACAGCGAGCAGGCCATCGATTTGTGTCTCTCATTTCAAACCTCTACAGGTGGTAACAACACACTGCACTAAAGGACACCACCATGACCAATTACTCTCATAAACAAGAAATAACAGATGATGTCCTGTCCAACTACTGATAAAAGGGCTCTACAAGCAAATCTTGATGAGTAACATGACAACTAATGCCAAGTCCCCTAAGCAACCCTCCCTGTAAGATTCTGCCCAGGTCCCACAAGAATACAATGCCCAACAGATCAAACAATACTTGCACCCCCTGCTTGTGCCAAAAACTGGGATGACCCAAAAGACAGCTCTTCCAGGGTCACAACATTCATCAGCACAAAACGATGAGTGGGTGAGAAGTGCCTGCAAGCTGCAGTGCCCTGGGTAAGCCTGGATCCTGCTGCAGTGTCTGCAGCCACACAGCCAGCCCCACATGCCCCTCCAAGCTGGGACAGAGCTGGCAGCTCCTCAGAGTTCCAAAACCATGATACAAGTTTTGTTTCAGAAAAACTGTTTGGAAAAGACCCTAAATGTCTAACATTCAAACAAGGTGTTTGATTCATGGTCCGACTGTCAGATGTCACTGCTTCACCAAGAGACAAGAAAGCACCAGCCAGCTGAGCAGCAACTGGTGCTATAGGTTGCTGCCCAAGCCTGCAGCCTAAGCAGTGTGTCCAAGCAGGCTCCCAAAAGAGAGAACAGCAGAGTAGGGGCCAAGCTGCAGCATATTCCCCATCAATCTCTCCACAGGCAGAAAGCAGTTACCAGCACACTGCCTAACTCCGGACATGAAGGAGTCTCTCAGGGAACCACGCTCCTACAGTGGCTCAGCTATGGAACATTTTCTATAGGTCTTAATCCAGAGAAACAGATTGGGAACATTCGTTAATATAACACAGCCTGATTGTATAAGGTGTTTTGTTCCTCAAGAGAGCAGCATTCACAGATGGCATTGAGGGACAGGACAGGACTTGGTGAAATTATGTTGACAAGTTTTACCACAGAAGCTGGTTTATACAGAAACTCAGGAGAACAAGAGGCTCTGCAAATCTGGAGAAAGGAACCTGACCTGGGGCAGGATATTCAGGCTTTCCTGGAGGGATCCCACTCACTTCCAACTTCCCCGAGTATAAAACCACCCAGTCACCAACTTGAGCATCACAGCAGGTAGCATTTCACACTGGATCTTACTACAGCTGAAAAGTCTGCTCTAGTTGCTGGCTGCTTTTTTTTCCATATCTGTAGCCACAACAGCAAAGAACATTCTCCAAGCTACAGCTTAGCTCTCAGTTTCATCTCCATTTAATCTACATTTATATCCTCTTTGCTATGTTCTTCAAACACCAGCCAGCCTTCCCACCAGAGAAGCTCCTTATTGTCTCTTTCCAGGAGGAATTAGTACATTATGGCCTCAAAGTCTTCTTTACATCTTTGTTCTCTTCCTTTTCTCTCCTACACCACTACCAGAGCAGAACCCTCCCACTCACCTTGTGTAATAACTTCAGTGGGACTACTTACAAAGAAGATCTCTACGGTATCAGACCCTAAAGGATACACTTACTATCAAAATAAAAAACTACAGGATACTAATTCTGACTGTAAAGGTTTCAAATGGTGACTCCCATAGAAATGTATTTATTGGATTACTACTTGGAAATAGAGCTAGGAGTTGATGGAAACAATTTGAGTTTGTGTCTGAGAGAGCCTATCTCATAAAAGCTACAAACAGGAACAAGAAAAAACAGAGGGTGAAGGACACTCCATTCTCCTACACAGGCATCCAATAAGTGGATTTGTTAAGAAAGAAAAAACCCCAAACATTACAGTAATTTTTATGCCACAGGAACAAATATAAACAAGCATCTTGCCTGGTCTTTTTTGTTTTCCTTGGGTTTTGGATTTGGTTTTGTTTGTTTTTTACTGGTGTTTTGAATTACTCAATCATCTGTCTTCAACACTGAAACCAAGCACTCAAAAGAGACCCTGGCAGCTCTGGAAAATATAGCACTCAATTAAGCCAGAAAAGAAAAATTATACAATCAGCAGCAATATGTATTCCCTAATAGAACTTTCCCCTAATGTGCTTTAGCTCAAAAGAAGAGATGAAAGAAATTCAGTCTCTGAATTTACCCACCCTAGCTAATGTCTCTTGTGGTCTACTCATTTATGAAACCATCAGCACAGTGTTAAGGAATTGCTGCCTGGCCCTTCCCTGCAAATGGTGAATGATCACAGCATTCATAACAGGGGCTTCAGGGAACAAATCATAGCCATGTGTAACATTCTTAGCAACAATCTGAAAGAGCAGTCAATTAATACTTATAAAAATAGCAAATAATTCAAAGACCAGATACGATGCTTCCTAAATTAAGCTGGCAAGACAACCATTTCATTGCAGCTAAAGAGAAATCATGCATTTAGCAAGAGACATGGGACTGTATTTACAAAAGGCAGGTTTCTATCTTGGAAAGCAGTGCCTTCCAGGAGGACATTAACATGGTCAATTATCAACTGCACAGTAACTATAGAAACTCCTGGTGCGACTTTATGGCTGAAAGGGTTAGTTAGATTCTTGGGTGCATAAATAACAATATAATTAGGAAAAGACTGGTTACTTTCTATCCTGTACTTGGCACTTTTGCACCTGCTAGCAGAATAAAGCATCCTGCTCTGGCATCCCCAATTCAAGCCAGACATTGATATGCTGGAGAGGGCTTCGAGGACCACAAGAATGACAAAGGATTGAAACATCTTGAAGTGAAAGCCTCAAGTTCAGTCTCTACTCACTCTCTGCAATTTACCAAAGAGAAAGAAAATTGAAAAGCCACAAACTCCTGCTCAGTCTATGTGGAAAAGAATGCTGATAACAGAGGGCTCCTTGTTCTAGTAGACAAAAGTATAACAAGACTCAATGACTTTAAGTTAAGGCCAGAGAAGTCTGGCCTTGAACTATGGTGCACATTTTTGCAGCAAGACAGAGAAAGAGCAAAGAAATTTTTTTAAGCATCTTGTTAGGTGTTTGGATGCACTTTTCATCCATGGGAATTTTTCAAATTCAAGTTCTTAGAGCTATTTTTTAAAAAATTATGTTTAAGCCAAATCAAAGGATACAGTCTTACAACCTCCCAGCACAAGAACAAGTGATCATAATCATCTTTCCTGGGTTTACCACACGTGAACCAAACTGAGACAAGTTAATTTCTCTTCAGGTTCAGTGCAGTAAAGATCCAAACTGCTAAGCTAACAACATAACTTTCCACAGTTCCTGTAATCTAACCAGGAAGATACTCAGCTCTTTAATTTAGGACCAAGGTTCAGTGCCCCACCATCTGTTGTACAACCAATTACATTATTTACAAGTTACTACATGTTGGTAGCAGCTCTCAGACCAGAACTGCTAAGGATACACAACCATTCTAGCCTGGTTTTAAAGCTGATGAGGGGCCACAAGACAAAAAGCGGTAACTACTACTCTTTAGAAATAGAAAAGTCAGTGACAGGTATGTCAGAGGAGCATCTTAATTCAGATTTAAAAAAAAAAACAAATAGTCATGCTGATCACTTAAGGCACCGGGTTACAGGGCAGCACTATCCAGGATTTTTCATCTATTTGTTGCTTACTCTCCTGAGGAAAAAAACCCGAAAAATTGCAAATTATGTTTCCTCTTCTGTCTGAGAGCTTGCACACCTATAGTTTAAATAAAGCTCAAAGCAGAACTTGCACTGTAACTTCCACTTGCTCTTTACAGGAGTAGCAGCTTTCACTCCCATCCTGGAATAACAGCAATGTTGTTATGGAGCAGCACTGCAACAGTGGTGTTTGCACTGCAGAATTCAGACAGTGATCATCTGTCACAAAAGTGAATGCTCTGCATTTATAAACACAGAGCAGTTTTTCCTCTTATTCACAAGTCCAAACCCCTTATTCTAGGAAAATTAAATGTAGAGCTCCATTTTACTATAGGACACTGATTAAATTATAATGCAATACAGACAGCACCAACAAAACACTGAGAAAGGAATTCAGTCAAGACACAAACCACTCAATTGTAAGTAAGCTGCAAAAAATCCTAATATTCTAGAAGGCTTAATATTAAAGTTGTTAGGACAACAAGGACAGCCTTGTTGTATATAGCCTATATACTCCTTTTACATAAATAAATGAAAAGGGGTTATTGTTAGTTGCTTATATGTAAATGCTGTTTTCCTTTTTCTTTATCTCCTTTAAGTTTCATGCATTCAGCATTTTAAAAGAAAGCATGGATTCTTCTTACCTCCCCAATGAAACCCTATAATTAGGAATTTATTTTAGTAGCAATCAGATCTCTTGGCCTCTACAAAAGCAAGGCTCCTACTAATGTCAATGGGAAAGTGTGCTGTCATAGTACCAGCTAAATTAACTTTCCCATAATCAGTAACACTAAACAAAAATCTTGGTATAACACGGCAGAAAGAAAAAAAAAAAATCACAGAAGTGAAAAATCTGCTGCCACTCAGGTAAGTTTAGGGCTCCTCAATGGTTTTCTCCCATATCAATTGCTAAAAGCAATAAACAAACTTGCTTAGCAATACGGTATCAGATCCTAAAGAGGCAGTACCCATTTTCAAAGCATTTGTTAGATATTACTGGCAATAAATGTATGGACTGCAGCACACTGAGAAACAGATTACTGGAATTGGCAGAGCCATCTCAGTTATTTCAATGCCTGCATTACATACAGCAAGTACAAGTATTGAATAAAGCTCATAATGCAGTAGTGAATTCAAACAATATCAACAAAACAACATACCCGGAAGGGAAACCCTGTGTTTATTTTGTAATACTTCATTAAGAACATCTAAACAACGTTTAGATCAGTCAATATACCTCCACAACTGACCTTCATCTCCTCATGGAGATTTTCCTTCCTTTCCTCAAACAATGCTACTTTTACTGGATATTTTATGACAATTTTGATCACAAACACATTTTCTACCTTTTTCAAAGCTCCACTTCTAAATACAATAAAGTGGAAGGCCCTGCACTAAAACATACCATGAGAGTCAAGATCTACAAATAAATAGTGATTCTAAACATGCAAACCCCTTCAAAACCACTGTGATCACGAGGTTCAGCCTGGCCTTACTCAATGCTTCCCAGCATCGATGTGCCTCTGCCCCCAGCAATCCCTGAGGAGTGGCACTATCCTCACAACTGCTCTGCCACGAGTTAAAACAGAAAACCCTGCTCCTCCCTGTCTCCTCTCCAAGGACAGTGACCCTTTCTTCCCTCAACGTTTTTGGGAGTTGTGGGGCAAAGAGCAGCACGGTGGTGCTGCTGAGCAAGCACAGGGACAGGAGGAGACATGGATGGGAGAGGGAGCAGCATTGAGTAAGAGCCCTCCAGGAACAGGGGGCAGGGGCAGCACAGCATCTCTGCACACCCCATGAAAGAGTCCACAAGGGACAGGCTTCAACTCTACCAGAAACTGGAAAAACTGAGGATTAGAAAATAACTACAGTAAGATTAATAATTTACAGATCACTTACAAAGGCTTTCTTTGTTAGAGCTCTATTCAAAAACATCTACATACATGAGTAATCCTGGCAGAACTGTACAAACAACATGCAAGTGCTTCATATGTTCATGAGTGCATTCATGTGGAAGTGCTGGGAAAGCTGCACGGGCAAGTGCCCTGTGCTAAATCACAACCATAATCATGCCTGCTCACATCGACTGGTTGCATGAGCCTACCAGGAGCAAAAAAATTTAAAGATTTCGTCCCATTTAGACAGACGCACATTCAGCCTGGAAAAGGTGAAAATTAGAACATTTCTTTCAAAAAATGTTGGAAAAAAATCCAGGTAACAGGTAATTATCTTACTTTTAAGAATATAAGTTAACTGATTTGTGTAGGATGCTCTGATACCAAAAGCAAGGTCTACCTATCAAAAAAAGGGAGCAAAAAGACAGGGAGCAAAAGCCAGGCAGAAACCTTCAACCAGTACTCAAAGCAATTTTAAATGGTATTTACTGAAAGAATATGCTCCAAGGTGATAATGCGTATTTAAAAAAGACCCACAACAAATGAGATAAGTGCTTTCTGGACAATATCCTTTCCAACTTGTATTGTAGCATTCTTCCTTCTTTCCCTGTAAAATTCCACAGCAGTGCAATTCCATCCATTGACTCGCTCATATCTCAGTTTAAAGCGGAAAAAAGTAATAAAATATAATTTCATCCAGCTAAATATTTTGGCAGATATTCTGCCCTAAAAATATGCACCATAACTTAGAATAAATGTTCAAAATCAGTTCAATCCTTGCTCACTCCAAGCATTATCATGAACTTTAGCACTTGCTTTCCTAAACCTTGTTAACACATATATGACCTTGATCAAAAAAAGTGTACTTTTAGTTTCTTTGAGCTGCAAAACTAAAACTGCATCATAAAAAGGCCAATAGCAGGTCTGCCAAGCTAACTTTGTTTTAAAGTTGTTTTTTTTTTTACAAGACTGTGCTTTGTATCTATGGAGGAGAAAAATTAAGAGGGTGCTCAATCAGCTACTTGCAGCCTTGATGGAAATGAAACTTTTATGTTCCTAATATGACGTTTATAAACAACCCCAAAGTTCTAGATACTGAGTCATCTCTGTCTTTTGGCTTGTCTTCAGCTGAGGGGATTTCACAGAGTGTGAGCAGGCACTGTTCGCACTTCGCTGGCACCCTCGATCACCATTGCCGTGTTTATGCAGAAACACACAAACAGAACCAGAGAACACAGACTGTGCAGGCAGTCACAAAACCCACTTAGCACTGCATATATAATTCTGCATTTCTCCCAGTCTCTTCCCTATTTTTCCCTCTCCCTTTTTTTCTTCTTCTTTATGTTTTGTTGTTGTTGTTTCTTTAATCTCCATCAGGGCAACAAACACCCACAGCCATCCAAAAGGCAGCCTTGGCTCCCCAGAACCCCCAGGAAAGACCATGGACTGTGCTTCACCAGATGCCTCCTGATCTGTGGGGAGGTTTCCTTACTGGTGCCACTGCTGCCTACATGTGGCAAGTGTAGATTTCCCTAACAACACAATGCCACGTGCAACTGTCCCATTCTTCTAAGCTGTGTGTTAATGAACTTGCAGGTGACTGCAAGCATTTCCCCATCCTTAGGAATAGGTGCACTGCACTGCCCAGCCTGAGCCAGAACACCAGTAAGAGGCTAAAAAGGATAAGTTAAGTGAAGCACGGTGTATAATGTGACTTTTGAAGTGCAGACAAATGAATTTTTAAGTATGAATCCCTTCTATATAGATTTTCCATTACCAGGAATAAAATTAAAGAAGTGTCTGCTTAACTGGGAAAAGAACACAATATAAACCCCAAGGAAAACTAAGTATATTCCCTCCCTCGTATCCATTACTGTGAGCTTACAAAGACTCTTTCTTTAATGAGCACTTGTTTGCTAGAAGTGATGAATATTTCATATATTCGTTCAAAATAAACATGGAGAACCTAATACAGTATTTATGGCATGGATGAATTTCCTAGATGAGTCCTCCAATAACCAGAAAGGAGCATTAGGACAGGAGTGTGGAAAATCATAAATAGACCACAAAAGGCACAGCGTAGTAGTGTGTATCGCTTTTAGTCTTGTTTATATCTGTCCAACCCATTTTCAACAGGAAAGCACTGCTTCTTTTCCCCCTGTACAGAATTTGTGAATAGGTTGGTCCTAAGCAGCACACTAAGAAAGAACACGAGCCCTCTAAGTAAATAAATGTGCATCTATCAAAACTTAGGAGGGTTAGGAAAACAAACAAAACTCCATGTATTATTGGAAGAAAGTACTACAAATCCTCCTTTAAGAAAATCAAAGAATATCCTGTCGAAATTTTGAAAATGTCACGGGTCAGATGCCCTCAGCCACTACCAATTATAAAATCAAACACTGAAGTTATAATTCAACAGATAAGACAACACCTTTACATGGCTGTCTCACCAATAGCAGAAGCCAGGTTAGAGTCACATAACGTAATGTCACATTTCTAAAAATGCCCTAGTAAAGAAGTCTGCAAATTATGCAGCTATTTAAAGTTTACTGCAGCTGACAGAGCTGCAATGTAACTTAAGATGCCCAGCCTCCCTTCTTCCATCCAAAACCAAAGGCCAACCCCACCAACCCCAATCCAGCATTTCATGAGATGCCTTCGGAGGTACTGTGCCTTCTTTGGTGGATGCAACTGAACAAACTCTTAGGAAATATACTTCAGCACCACAGAACAAAGAGAAATACTTGAAAACACAAAGAACAGTACCTAGAACCAAAGAGGAAATACCACATAATCAGTTCAGCAAAGGAAAGTCAAACCAGAAATCAACCCAGGTCCAACGATTGACATGGATACTACGCATACACACAGAACCAGACAAGCCTTTCCATTCAAGAGCCAAGGGTGGAAAAAAACTCTTCAGAAGGCTTTTTGGAAAGGAGAGGAATGACAGAATCATATTGCATAGCAACCTGCTTGGTCATCAAATCACAAACAGTGGCAAAATGAACTCAAGAGGAAAACCCCAAGACCAACTGTGAGCCACTGCTGCAGACACCCAATACAAGGTATCTGTCTGTGACCAAAAAAACACATTTTCCACACTTTGCCAGAACAGGCATCACACCAATTACACGTTATAGACTGACTCATTTACAAACACTCCTTATTTTGCATGCTACAGTCAATGGCACAAAACACAGAATGAGTAAATACTTCAAGTTTTAGCTATGCCCATGTGCTGTTACAAACAGCAGCAGTAATTAAAATGAATAATTAAAATCATACTCACGACAATGAAAATACTAAGGACTTAATTATTTTAATGAAATAAAAAAGAGCGCTAGTGTTGTACAACCACAATTAGTGTTAGCACACAGATAGGTGGTTTACACAACTAATCCACATGAAAAGACAGACACCCTTGAGGCTGGACAGGTTATTTGCTCCTTACTTAATCTTAACTTTGGTTTGTTTTACCAAAGTTTCTGCAATGCGTAACAGTGACAACAAAACTGTTAAGAAATGGGGATGTTTTCAAGTAAAATTACACTACAGACCAGTCAGCATTTATCAAATCCAGTATGTCAAATAACTTCTGAAATTTTAGTATACTGAAACAATACCACACTATCTTACTACATGTAGCTGGTATAAGAGAATAGTTCAACAAAGTAAGTTTAACAACCAACACTTTGTTCTCATTTTCACTAGCTTCATCTTACACATACCATCCATCTTACTTGCCCCATCCATCCTCCAACATGTTAGTTTGCAACAACAGAATTAATGACTCATTTATATTCAAAACATTCTAAAGATTAACTGAAAGAAGCAATATCAATATACTACCTGTTACTTAAAAACAAAACAACCCCCCCTCCCCCAAACATTGGCCATGAGTGTAGCAAGTCTGTATTTTGGTATAAAAACGAAGACATTTGCATTTGAAAGACCAATCTTTTGTTATCATGAAAGATAGCCATCTTAAAAGTGTGGAAGGAATGTGTTACCACGTGAAACTGAAGGTTGTTGTAAGTTTACAGAATTTTTAGTCTCAGCTGAGGTATTCTAAAGTTTAAAGAGAGAGGAAATCAAAACTTCACTAAGGTATAAAAATTCCACTTTTCTTAACTTGGCTTGCAGTTTAACGTTGACTTCTCACAAGAAATTTCAGATGCCGTAAAACCTGTATGCTAAAAACATTTAACTGTAACCTCAGAAAGTATGAAACTAGGAACAGAAGAAACAGAAGAACGTTCAATGCAAGGGAAAGCAAACTTTTGGTCTGCAGGCTTGTGCAGGAAGGTTCAAATATGTCTACGACATGCTGGAGATAAAGAGGAAAGAAAGGACACGTTCTGTGCTTTTAAAATTAGCTAATCTGCTGAATAGCTGGAAAGCGCCGCTACCCAGCATTTAACCCTTTGCCTTCCTGGGCTGTATGACAAGAAAATGCTGCTCAAAATGGGAGGGGATAAATATCAAAGCAATCATCGGTTACCTTTAAAACTCTTTGCTTCCTCCTCTGAGGCCTTTTGTTTTCTGTTAGAACCTAAAAAAACATCAAATTGCAGAATATAAGTTGTGGTCACAAAGGCAGGCAGACACCTCCGATTTTTATTATGGAACAGCGATATTTCTGCAATACCCCGAGTGCTTTACACGCGGCACTTCCACGGGCCGGCGGCGGCTCCTGGCGGCCCGTCCGCCGCCCCCGCGGCGCCCCTCACATCGCGGGAGCCCCGCGTTCCCCCTCACGGCGGCGGCGCCCTTGCCCCGCCATCTTTGCTGCGCCCCGAGCACGGCCCAGGCGGCGCGGGCCACCCGCCCCGGGCACCGGGGCCGGGGTCGCTCGGCTTGGGGAGGGCTGCGGTGAGAGTGGGGTCAGGCGAGGACACGGGCCCCGTGCACCCGCACGCGTGCGCAGACCGCCGTGCCCCGGGCGG
>VWZW01006604.1:1708499-1721991 GCA_013397115.1 Edolisoma coerulescens
CTCCGGCGGCGGCTGCGAGCGCCCCGCAGGCAGCGCTTCCATCAGCACCGAGCGTGCCGCTCCATCTGCAACACCTGCCTGGCCAAAACGGGAATCCTTTTGCCATGGAGAAAAGAAAATAAACCCTGAGCCACCTTCCCTGTCCACATGCTACTTTTGAAGCCTGCAAAATCCTCACCCCACGCTGCAGCTCATCAAGACAGCCCTGACAGTATGCAATGCAATGGCAGCAAATCAGACACTTTTTGGAATTAAAGCTGCTTTTTGGAACAAAACAGCTGCGAAATAGCCCTCAGTAACTGCTATACTATTTCAGAAAACAGCAGTCTTTAAAGGCAAGACAAAAATGTGGAAGCATCACAATCCCGGGTAAGCTTCTCAAACTCTTCACTGTGAGGTATTCCTGCATTACTCATCCTGAGAGAGGCAGCAACCCAAGATAAAGCCTTTTTCCTCTTCTTATGAAAACTTGCTTATATTTTATTTACTGGGCTGCTCCTTCAAAAAAATTCAATAAGCAAAAAAAATGTTTTCCCTGATATATTTTAGGATTCTTCTTTACCAGCTCCTAACCAAACAGGCACAGTGTGAATCGCTCAGGAAGAGGGGCATTACATGCAACAATATTGCTACACACAGGGGCTGGGAACTACTGCCTACAATGCCTTATCCAGACTTTCATTATGTCACATCCCTGCAAAACCCATTACATTCAGGAAGGTACAGTATCACCGAAGGTTTATGTGGCTGTTATTTTTAAACAGTATTTTTCAAGTCCAACGTAGTTCTCAAATCTTTATCTGGATTATGTGTGAATTAATGGAAATAACAGTAACCTAACTAATGCCAGTTCCAAACATGCAACTGATATTCTCCAAGGGCTCAGTGCTCATGCACACGTGGGCATGGGTGTTGGAATATGCACTTCAGCTTACATTCATGGCTTCTACCAGCCAGGCCTCACTCCCTGTAACTGTTAATCCACCTAAGTTCTTAGAGAAAACCAACACTTCTTTCATAAGCAGCATGTTAAGGACTGCCAAACCCCACACTGGCTACACAGCCATTTAATGCACAGAGCTCTCACTGACTTCACTGGGACTTTTGCATTTTTTAGTTAGAATGGGGAGAGATGATTCCCTTTAAGGCAAAACACCAACACTTAAACTATGCTCCCACAGAGCAGCAGAGCATGTCTATCCCCCTACACTCTCCTCCCAGTGAATCACCTCCAAAAAATGCTTACATTCCACCAACACGAGAGGAAGAAGCATGACTCTTCTGAACAAGGAACACACTGAAGCCAACCTCATTTCTTTTAATTATTTATGTTTACTTTCTATACCATGGACAGAGACATACAGTTTTGGGTTTTCCCCAGCTACTTTATATTTGGAACACATTACTGTCACAGAAGTCCCAGTGCTACTAGTCTGGGAAAACAATGGGATTCCTTACAATCTTATCTAAAGGATAGCTGCTAAACTGAGTGATAGCATTCCCCATCCCCCAACACCTTCCCCTGTATCTCAACATCTTTAAAAAGAGCTCATGTAACATCGTAGAAACACTTTCCTCTCTCATTTTCTCTAGAGTAGTTTCTAGAGACTGAAAATGAGGCAAGGCTTCTTTCTAGGAATATCTGAAAAGGCACCAGATTTCATTCAAGTACAATTTTATAAGAAAATACCTGACATGTTCTTAAATATCAGGAATACTTCATTTCCTCCATGCAGCACCCTGAAATTTCATACAAAATTTAACAAGAAATGAAGGAGGCCTCTGGTGCAGCTCTGAATGCATCATACAGGATGTGACCAGTCTAATGAAATAAAAGCACATCAAA
Organism: Edolisoma coerulescens; assembly: GCA_013397115.1. Taxonomy (NCBI): domain Eukaryota; kingdom Metazoa; phylum Chordata; class Aves; order Passeriformes; family Campephagidae; genus Edolisoma; species Edolisoma coerulescens. Next base: position 1,710,346 of record VWZW01006604.1, read on the forward strand.
ATAAAAGCTACCAAAGAAAAGAATAAAAACAAGGAATCTCTCATAAAGAAAGTAAAAGAAGTGCCCAGAGAGGACAAAGGTGAAGGGGCAAAGCTAATCTGCAAGGAGAAGGTCAGGCTGAGCAACAAGAAAAGAAGTATGTTTAGCCTGGAAAACAAAGGTTGACAGAAAAGCTGGAGTGCTGCCTTTCACTGACCCTGCCAAAACCCTTTTTAAAACATGGCTTTTAGATCACTTCCTACCTCAACTCCACAAATTCTCTCCCATGAGCTTTTCTTCAATCCCACTGACTAAATATATAAAAGGACACAATGTCACTACTCTTTTGCTGTAAAAAGTCAGGGTTAGTCTCTACCACCTCTATTGTTTTAATATCTATCTTAAGTCACATTATAGCTGTCCCTCCCCTCATCTTTTTTTAAGGAGCATTAAGGAGTAGTTGAGACAGAAAGAGGTTTTTTCAATGAATCCTGAGCCAAATTGTTTAAGCCTACTTCCCTAAACCTCATATCTTAAAATATGCTTCCCCCACAAAAGGGAATATATCATATCCCCTCACTGCTACAGGACTCTTCTTTCTGCTTGCCTACCTTAAAACCAGAACGGACTTCTCTGCCAACCCTGGTAAGCACAGGACAGAGCAGTGAAAACAAGAGGTCTCCTGAGATCTCCGCAGCTGACGGGAATTTCTACCTCCTGTAAGAACACACCATTTTCATGAAATTGCTCTTGAGAAAGGTTTTGCAGGTGCATTCTCCCCAGTGTGAACTGTTCCACTCGGAGTACACACTGGTGCAGAGACTTGAACCTCAGTTTCCCACATCCCAAGGCAAATGTCCCAGTGTTTTAACTACCAAGACAGCCTCTCCCCCTCTGTGATTCAGGTACTAGTGGATCATAAGAAGACAACACTCCCAGCAGGACCTGGCAGTGCAGAATCTAACTCTGCAGCTCAGAGGTCAGGGAATTCAGTTGGGATGTGGGAAATCTATGTTCAACTCCCTACTTACCTGATTAAAAGCCTGATCTCGAACTGAAATCCCTCAGAAGGTCAGTGCTGTTATCACATGGGCATACAGACTGTCTTTTCCCCTCCTCTTTGTTCCAAAAGTTATGACCTGGGTTATAAAAGGCTGATGGATCAGAAAAATGAGTAAGAAACACAGAAAAAGAAAGTGTGTATGGGGAATGTGGTAAAAGACAAAGGGAGAGAGGAAGGAGAAAATGAAACGAGAGAAACAGAAGAACAGACAATTAGAAAGGCAGAGAGATGCGAAAGAGGAAAATGCAGAGACAACTTGGTCCTGAAGTTTATAAATTGATTTCCACCAAAATCTGTCATCACAAGCAAATTACTTTAACTGAACCAAAGAGCAAATAACCTGCCTTCCTTTGCTTTTAGCCTTCAGTATTTTAAAATACCAACACTCTCCCTAGTAATTCACAGTCTCCTGAGACCACCCTCAATCTCCCTCTTCCCCATATTTAGTGCTTAAATCTTTCTCATTTCTTCATACGTTCCAATTAATCCATTGTTTTGGCCAATATACCACTATCTGGGACACAGAGTTAAAGCCATATTTACCTTTGATTTTATGGGTTTACAAAACAGGAACAAGACTAACCAGCTCACTCTAACCTACGCTTCTGCAGCTGCCAAGAGGAAGTTGCTGTACAACCTGTTAGCACCAACAGTAACCCTGAACTCTCTAAAGCTGTAACATGGCCAGCATTTTTCTTTGCAGAATTATACGATGCACCTCAAACCTCAAAAGAGTGACTTAATTTGAAACATCTTTGTCTTACCTCAAAAGGTAGTGTGATTGGTGGTGGTGGCTTTTTCAGTTCTTCACATTTTCTCTTTTTACATATCCGGTGACTAGTTTTGCGCTTCCTGCAACAGCTGCATTCCTCACAATTTGTTTTCCGCAGACAGGGCTCACAGACTCCACAACGCCTTCGTTTCTTTTTCTCCAGCATAGGGAGTAGAGATGAATATGGAACAGGGTAATCACCAGCTGGATTTTTAAGAGAGGATGGCCTTGAGGCCTCAACTGCTTCAGTGCTGTTGCTCACGTTGTCCTGAACCAAATTCAAGCTTACTCCAACACTTCCCAGCTGTGATGAATAATCATTATGCTGCAGTTTTGAGTCAGCTGGCAAATCTGCATTTATGGCTTTTTCTGAGGCAAGAGCAGAGATTTCCATTCTTGAAGGCAACTCTGAAAGAAAACCTGCAGAGAATTGTCCAGAGCTTTCAGCAGAGATTTTATCAACTGTGCTTTTTTCTAAATCTGAAGATAAAGTGGGGACATATCCAGAATTCAAAATTAATGTCTCTGCATCAATACATTTAACAAGCTGTTCGATGTCCTCTACTCCAATATTGTTTAAAGAGGTATTGGAGACTGGTTCACATACTGTAAATATGTTTTTTGTGTCAAATTCTGAATTCTGTCTTGTACAATTCAAATCTGAATTTGAATCAAGTTCTTTGTGAATGGGTACAAAATCCACAACCAATTTCATGGGGTATTCTGCAAGTGAACTAGCACCTTCAAAATGTAAAAGTAAATTTGATTCAGAGGCAGCTACAGAACTGGAATTTGAACCAACATCTTTATTCTCAGGTTCCAGATCCCAACCTGCCTTCAAGCAGGACTCTGCAAGTGACCTTGCGTCTTCTAATAAATGTTCTTGTGAGTTAAACTCAGAGGTAACTAGAGGTGCAGAATCCAAGTCTTGTTGTTCCCTAGGTAGCACCATGTCCAATCCTGCTCCAATGTGGAATTTGGCAAGTGTGACTGACTCTATCAGTACTGCTGAGCTGAGGTCTGAGGTATCAACAGAGCTGGAGTCAGGTTCTGTGCTGTTAGGCACCACATTGAAGGGAGTCTCTGCATGCACCTTCGAGTTTGATTCAGAGGCAGTGATAGAATCAGAAGGAGAAGATGGAAGCACCAGTGCAGCACCTTCAACAAATGCTTCAGCCAAACTACCTGTATCAAGATCACTGGGTATCTGCTCACAGGGCAGATCTTCATGCTTAGATTTCACCTCTGAAGCTTCAGTACCATCATCAGTTACCTGGCTGTTTGGAATGGAGGCATCTGTTTCAGGTATTTCTACCTCCTTGTCCTGACTGGCACATGGGATAACAGGCTCTTCACCTGCACTACACAGACAGCCTTCTACAGGCAGAGCAGCTAACTCATTTTGTGCTAAATCTTGTTTCAAAGCTATTTCACCTGTGTCATTTTTCTCTTCTAGTACTGCCAGGGCTTCTTGTTCGTGTTTTTCCTTTGTTTCTAGCCTTTTTTGTGCTGCAGCTTTCCTGGGTTTTGCAATTGGTGGAGTTTGGGACAATCTTCGGGAGAAGGATCGGTTACGGAGAGACATTGTAAAGCCATTGATGTTGAAAGAATCCTGGTTGTGAAAGAGGATGTTGTCAGCTTTCTCCAAACTCACCCAAGATGCTCCAGACAAGGTTCTGGTTACACTGCTCCTGAGAAGTCTACCTGAAGAGCTCATGATTGGTTTCTTTTCTTGCTGTTTTTTCTTAACATCTTTTTCTTGCACTGGCTTTTTACCTTTCCCAGAACTAACAACTTTTGTGGAAGTCTTTGTGGTTTTCTTTCTCACTTGGCTAGATTTCTTTTTGCTCTGGTTAGTTTTCCTTTTGCCTAACTCTTCTTTTTTGGCTGATCTGGAAGGCCTCGCATGGTGAGCCATGTCTGCGGAGCAGGAGGAATGTTAAGAGGAGAGATGGAAAAAAATCATGAGCTCTTGAGAGACCTCTTCAATAGAAAACTGCATACTCCCATTGCTGCTTTCGGTGCTGATACAATGTCAACTCTGAAATAGAAAAAGATACAAAACAGCATTAATATACTTCTAATTAATAAAAGGTGCACATATATTCAACGGACAGTTTTTAATATTTAAAAATACAGAGGTAGAATCAGAAACAGCAGTATGGGGTGTTACATTCAACTAGCACAAGCTTTGAAAATATTAGTATACTACAAAATAAAAAGCTTGCCTAAAGGCCTGTAACACAAAGAAGCAAACTGAACTCAAATGACAAGGCAACATCGCGTATTTACTATTTTATGTCAGTTCTAAAAAGTTTGAGTTTTCTCAATTTTATTAACAGTTCATTAACCAATAAACTTCATTTGAGTAAGGGGAAGTTCATATTTATCAGTGTAAGGACATTCAGGAACAAAAGAACAAAGCTGAGTTTGTGTGTGTGTGTGTGTGTGTGTGTACTCAATGTATCATCACCAGGGCATCTATCATTCTTTCACCATCCACTGGTAGCCCACCACGGTATAATTCCAGATAAAATGGGAGAAGTAACTAGCTCCCCAAAGAGAACAATTTGTGGTATTACAGGGGAACAGGACCAGGGAAGAATTGGTCTTTCCCAGTGTTATCTTCCAGAATACCTTCACAGCATACTGTATTACACTCCAAGCCTTGATTCCATACTGTCTACCTACATCAGATGTTCTAGGCAGGGTAGATGTCTCTGCTTCATCACTATGACTTAATAAATTTACCTTCAAAAAACTACCATACATCTGTCCTAAGCTTTTGTCCCCAAACAACTGCAATGCACAGGTCCCCCAACTCCCCAAACACAATTGAATCATCTCAAAAGATACAACAAATTTCTCATGCTCCAAACCAATTTCCTTTAAGGTGGGTTGGGTTTTTTTTAAATAAAGCAATTCTCACAAGTACATATTTTTAAGCACATAATGCTGTTTAAGACTTTTATTTAGCTGTTTGAATAGATCAGGTGGGTGGACAAGGGCAGTCTTAAAATGGGAACAGGCAGAGCCAGAGGCTCTATAGTCTCCAGCAGGAAGGTACCTTCCCTTTGCCATCATTCCTTTGAATTCCTTAAGCCCAAATCAAGTCACCTCCAGGCCATCTGCACGTCAGTGATGGGAGGAGGTCAAGAAAAGAAAGAATAAGTATGCGGATGATGTCTAAAATCCTGACCTCAAATGGAAGTAAAAGAAAGGGAATCTTGGCTTCTAAAGGAAATGGAAAAGGAAAGAAGAGTGCTACCAGGTTCCTGACATCACCATCCCCTCCTATGACCTCAATCCCCACCTTGAAGCCAACAGGGTGATCTCATGAGGATGCACTTCCCCACAGCCTGGTCTGAGCTCTGCTGAAGGCAGGGAGACTTTTGCTAATGCAAACCAAACAGCACTGCCCCAAGAGAAGTTCATTATCCTGCCGAGGGGATGGGCTCGCACAGACAACTCACACAGCCTCTGTGTGGGGCCACCAGCTTGCTGCTCCCCAAAGCAGAATGCTGGCAGCCAGACTTTCTGGCCAGCTGTTTGGTCACAGCCCTGGGCAGGCTGCCCAGTGGCCACAGCACCTACCAAGGCTAACAGTAACTCCTCAAACTCTTTTCGAGTAGCTTATTTAAAGCATTTTGAAGCCTGGCTCTTGTTTATTCAGCTGTAGCAAGCCAACTGATCCTCTGTACTACAACACATAAACCAAGTATCTTATCTAAACATGATGTGATTATCTTGTATCACATCTTCATATTACATATCAGATGAACGTGATTACTGAGACGGCAGGTTTTTTCACACACACAAATACCATTTAGAGCCAGTAGTGCTGTACAAGACAAGGCTAAACACTTCTCAGGTCAGATCAGAAAACAGTGCCCATCAAACACACAATAAACAAGCCAAATAAATAGCATCCTTCCTCCATCACAGCAACACATCCAACCTGGAGAAACTAAGTAGACACATGCAGCTGTTTACAGTTGCGGGTGAAGCTTCAAAGGTCACAGAAGAGACCTAAACAGCTCCCACAGAAGCAGTCTATAAAAGTTGGGTCAGATACTGAAATAATAAAACAAATACAACGCTGAAATGAAGGTAATCCAAGTACTCTCCTCCCTCTACCCTTCTCTGGAGACACATGGGGAAAGGGGGACATGGCCATTAGGAGCCACTCCACGAATCAAAGAGGGCATCAGCATCACATCAGCAGGTCCATGAAATAGTTGTTGACAGCCTGCAAAAAACCTTCCCAGTTTCTTCGGGTTGTGACAGAGACTGGGATCCTCATTCCAAAGGATGGCCTGGAGGGCTGCAAAACCAGCTGGGAGCAAGCAGCAGGCACATCTGTAGCCATTAGCAGAGGAGCTACATAACAGTAGCAGGAGAGGAAATGCGAGCTACTTTCAGAGCCTATAGCCAGGAGAGCAAGGAAGAAAGCAAGCCATCAACAAAGACCAGGCAACATGGGAATGTGTGAATCAGGAGGGGGGACTGAAGAGATAAAGTCTTTTCTCTTTATCAGCCCTAAAACAGAAGAAGGACCAGAGAATACAGGAGGTCTGGAGTGGAAACAGTGTCTAGATTTTTGAGAATACTGAACGTGAATAATACTTTGCTCATATTGCTTCTCTACACAAGCAGTTGTTACTGTTATTGGGGAAGTTCAGGAAGCATGACCATCAAAATTATCAATCAGAAGCCTAATTGATAACAATTTGGTAAATCTTTTAAATCATTACTACAGTTACATGATAATATGTCTTTACCTGTATTGGGACAGTGATAGGACAGGGGGGATGACTTCAAGGTGAAGGAGGGCAAGTTTACATTAGATACGAGGAAGAAATTCTGCCCTGTGAGGGTGGTGAGGCAATGGCACAGGTTGCCCAGAGAAGCTGTGGCTGCCCCATCCCTGGAAGGGTCCAAGCACAGGTTGGATGGGACTTGGAGCAAACTGGTGAAGTGGAAGATGTCCCTGCCCATGGCAGGGCATTGGAATGAGGCAATCTTTAAGGTCTCTTCCCACTCAAACCATTCAGTGATTGCATGATTTGAAAATTGCAAAATAGTTGCTTCAGGACTGAAGAGGCAAGATCATCCTGGGGTTCTTTGGTTGGCTGGTTTTGTCTTGTTTTTTTTTTAAATCTTTTAATACAGAAAAACATACCTGTCTGGCAAGAACGTAGAAAACTGTCAATGCCAAAGCACTGCTTCTCTTCAAGGCCAAAATTAGAGAGGATATGAACAGACTTCCCCTTTTCTTGCTAGAAAAAGAATGCTGATATTTGTAGGAAATTGCCTGGCTTTAAATGCTGCATTATACAAGATGGCAAAGGCTTTGTCTGACTCAGAGCTGACAATACAGGGTCACAAGAACAGCAACACTTGTATCCATTTTGTTTCAATTCTGTCCCTGGAATGACTAGGTTTTGCAGAAGAGACCTGAATAGACCCCAAAAGGAATTTTTTGGGGGGGTAGGGGGTTAATGCTTGACTTTAGTTATATTTGTCTGGGACTTTGAGTACCTGACCTGCAAGGTGATTGTATGCTCTTGGACAAAATGGTTGTCAGCAAGAGATCTCTGCTTCCCTTTAAGAAAAGCCCCTAGTCTTGAATACTCATCTACCACAACCACCTTAACTGCCAGCTAAAAACTGCCTGACATTTTAAGTAACAGGTCCTAGAAGTTATGTTGCTATTTTTTTGTTTCCTCTTCCACAATTAGGACCAGAATATTAGGTAGCTGCAAGGTTGGTATTCAAGTTTTGTTTCCTGTAATACTAGGAAATATTATACCTGTTCCATTTAAAGCACTAGCAAGGACTGTTGCTATCTGCAACAGCTGCAAATCATGTCATGCCACTTCTTAAGGACAACAAATGGCTTTATCACATTGGTCATATTTCACAGCAAGTAATTAATTATATTTCCAAAACATCTATGTGGACTCAACAGAATTATAAAACATAAACCTCATGGGGCAATATAACAACTGGTCACTTTTCTATCATCCTGGAGAGAAACAAACTTACTTCAATGTTTTCTTCTGAAAGACAAACCAGGGGAGATCTGCCATGCCTTCCCTCACAAGGGAGCACAGTCATCTCTAGGATGTAAAAGGGGCAATAGGTGACAGGACAGTATGCAGGGAACTGCCCTAAATAATACCAGTGCATCCTGAAGCTGTCTGTTACTTGAGCCTACTTATCTCTTGCTTAAGTTTTGCTCATTCATGGTAATAAATCTGGAACAATTCCACTGACTGCTATAATCCTCAATGAATACTGCTAAAAAGCTAATCAAAGGCTAAATCTTTTAGTCCTGTCTTGGACAAAACTCCAAACAATTATAATGAGAATTCCATCTATGAAGTAATTAAGAAATTTACCCCATACTGTCAGAATGCCTCCAGAAAAAAATAAAACAAAAACCCCAAACAAGGAAACAACAACCACAAACAAACCCACCCACAACGTTTCACTTTACACAAATGGGCAAAAAAATGATAAAGCAATTTTTTATTCTAGAGACAGTGTCAATCAAGATTCTGTTACATAACTTGATTCTTGTTGGAAGACGGCAGGGGAAAAAGAAAGATATTAGAAGACATGTCCTCATAAAAAACAGCGGCAGCTTTTTTATGGTGTTGTGAAAGATGGCATGTGACCCCTGAACAAACAGAGCAGTACAGGGAAAAAAAATGACACAGCTAGCAGTAACTAGTTTCACTAGTCACCCAGTTTCACTACAGTCAGATGTACTTAAACACATTTTGTTTGAATGTTTAGGTATCTTTTTAAAAGTCCCTTGAGGTTTGCCCTTAGGGGAAACAGACCTGGAAGTTTTCATAAAAGCCACTTAATAATATGCAGGTCCCAAGCAATAAGGGCCACAATGTGACAAAGTTTTCACACAAGATCAGATGCACAACTCAGAATTGGAAAACACCTCATCTCCTGGCAGCAATGCTCTAGAGTAAGATGCAAGAGACACCAGTGAAGACAGACATTAAAAAAATCTGACCCTCAGGTGCAAAAGCATGTCCTATCATCTGCCTATTCTTCCCAGCTGCACCAAAGCCAACCTGCTTTCCAATTTGGCCTAGTTCCCTGCATCTACTCATTGCTCTGTAGAACACTTTGTATATGAAAAGAAGGGAAATGGGTTAGGAGGAGGGAATCAGCTTTAATTTTCCCTTTCCCCTTTCTTTAATACTTGTACACACATTTGGCTTTGGTTAAGAAATAAAAATGAAACTTCTCATCTGCCATCTCAGTACCATGAGTTATTTCATACACAGCCTTGCACAGAGGCTCCCCACTCCATTTTCTGCCATACAGGTTTTCTGCTTCACTTTACAGGACTATGCCACTCTTAAGGCAACCAGTCATATTTCATCCACATATATTAAACTTTGATTTAAGCCAACACTTTCCAGCAGCATATGAATGTGGGACAGGCACTGCAGCATGCCACCTCAATTTCTCACAGACAGAGGCACATAAAGCACAATGCTTTACTCACTCATCAGCAACACAGGATGATGCTGAGCAGACCAAGCACCAAGGCATTCATCCTAAATTTTTGTCCTTACAGGCCCCGGAAGGCCACCTCTGTGTTTGGTGGATAAGGCAGGGCTGCCACCTCGCTGTGTAAGGAGCTGGAGGCTGCTCTGAAATAAGCACGCTCCATGAATTCAGCAGGAGATGTCCATGGTTAGCATTTTGCAGTATCATGACTTCATGCACCTTGGAGCCTCCACAGTGACTCACACAGATAAAATACCCCCAAAAAAGCCTCCTCCCAGTTTAGGGAAAGCTCTATTAGAACGATTTTTAAAAAAAGGAAAAAATAGAACTGTGGCAAGGAACCACACATGCCTAAACCACAAATGAGATTAAGCCTCAGACAAACAACTTGAACCAAAAATCCATTGTGAAGACTCACACCACATGTGCAAGTATCCTCCCTTCAGCTAGGCAGGAACATGGACTTACTTAAACCTATGTGCAGTGCAGCCAAACACAGACCTTCACAGGGGGAATGCTAAAAAGTAAAAAGATATGAAGTAATTTCTAAAGGCTCACCAAAGAAAAACCCCATCCACCAGAATACTCCAGATACACTTGAACTCAAAAAAAAGCAAGCAAAGCAAACAGAACACCCTTGCTAATCACATGCCTCTCTAATTCTGCATTTATGCTGTTTAAAGCACTGCATTTCTTTTTGCTATTATGACTCCATTCTTCAGAGAGTTTGCCTTGCTTAAAAACAACAAAAAAAACACAAAAAAAAAAACCCCAGCACCATTAACTGAATCACCTTATCTCAAACTCAGCTAAAAGAAGGGGGAGGTGGAAGGCAGAACCTTCAGGCAAAGATTAAGCCTGGAAAATTTCAGCCTGAAAGGTGTTTTGAAATTTTAAGTATCAGAAACAGAAAGAAGGATAGAAGTGCTTAGGCCAGCTTTAACAACCAGGGGTACCATGCCAGTCGTAATAAAACAGTATCAGCAAAGATTCTGAATGACTGCACAGTGGAGAATCAGGTCTTACAGAAACTATGAATATCAAAGTTCCTTGCTACATCTCACCTTGAATTCTTCCCCAGTTACCTGCTTTGCACAACCTAGCCTGCCCTTGTCTCCTCCAAGCACAACAAACTCCTCTTATCTTGAGGGACTGACCCTCATCCCAAGAGCAACCACCACCATCCCTTGTGCTGGCAGAGTAACTGCCTCTGCAAAGCATAAACCAGCTTTCTCCTCCTTTACAGCTAGGGTCGACCAGACTACCTGCCCAGACCAAGACTAAACGCCAAGTTTTCCCAATTCAATCTGTATTCCTTATTCATCTTGACTGACATAATGAAAACAGGGCAATTACACCACAGAATAGCTTTCTGTCTCCACAAGAATACCTCAAAAAGCACTGAGCACAGCTGGGGAAAACTATTATTTGGAAGATTATTATTTTCACAGGCTTTTCCATTGTCTAGAAAATTTCAAGAGACACCTCTGCCTTAGAAATCCACTGGGTCATGTTTAAATGTCTAATGCTGCGATCTTAGCCCATTCTGCCATTTATTGTATTATAATTTCTAGAATAAGAGCTCTTTAGCCAGATCCATGCTGGTGCAGCCACCCTGGCCAGCTTGTTTACAGGAGTCAGCTCCCACCGACTCACTCCAGGGTCTGCACTGACACTGGTGTGCTCACGCCCTGCTCCAGATGCCCGTTGCACATTGCCCTCTCCTCCTTAAAGGAGGAGCAAACTCACCACGCTGGGTAGCTGCTACGTAGGCCAAGACACAAGTGATGCGGACTACGTTGCTCTTTAAATATCTTTGGGGTGCAGCAGGATAGGCTGGCTGAGTGCAGGACAGGCTGGGCACACAATTGGCGCGTCTCCTTTGACTGCTGCTGCGCCTGGTCCCTTCGCAAACCCAGCCTGCTCCACCGCTCGCTCCTCGGGCGCCAGCAGCCATACCTTTGTAAGGTTAGCTGGTCCTGCCTCCCAGCAGGCCGCCTCGTCCTTTCTCCTTACCCATTCGGCGAATCACATCCTTCTCCCCTGGCTCTATCACGAGCACGGCAGGGAGCATTCCCGCCAGCACCAAGCCTCCAGTTGCCACAACACCACCACCTCTTCTCCCCAAGCTCCAAGAACAGCTGGACAAACATTCAGCGCCCAGGAGCACCCCAGGGGCTACAGCCCTGCAGGGCTCTGGTTCCTTTAGTGCAGGCAGGCGGACCCCAAGGGGGGAAGGGAAGGGGCAGGAGGGCCCTCCTGGGGGGAAAGGCAGCGGCTCCTCGTG
>VWZW01006604.1:1722658-1748281 GCA_013397115.1 Edolisoma coerulescens
AAAAAAAGTGGGGGTCCGAGAGCAGAGGTCCCCGCCGTTCCCCCACCCGCAGCAGCCCCGGAACCCGTCCCGCACACGTACCAGGGCTTCGGCGCGGCCAGCCCGCAGCTCACAGGAAGGGGCGATGCTGGCATGGCTCGGAGCGGGGCGAGGCGCGGGTCACGGCCCGGGCCCCCGCGGGCGGGCGGCTCCCATGGCGCGACGAGCCCAGGCGCGGAGAGGAGCCCCGGGCCGCGAAATGTGCTCCGTGCTCGCGGCGGCGGCGGCGTCGCCCCTGGCCGGACCCTCCGGGAGGGAGCGGGGAGGGGGCGGCTCGGCGGGGCGCTCGCCGCACCGAGCCCTCCCGGCAGGCGGCAAAACGCGCCCTGGATCCCCGCGGCCGGAGCGGGATTCGCCGCCCCCGGCACCCCACCCACGCCCCCGCGCCCCGGGGTGACCCGGCACGGCCCCGGGGACAGGGAGAGTGGCGGCGGTGCCCCCACGGCTGCCCACAAGAGCTGCGGGCGGCGTGCCAGGCTGGTAACGCCGGGGGGTATTTAACAACAACAAAATAAATTAAATGACGGTAATAAGAGAAAAGGCAAATTATCCCGTTACTTGCGGAGGCTGTGGTTTGACGCCGCATACCTCCCGGTCAGCCACGGTGGTGGCACTCTGTAAAATCATCCCTTTTCTTTTTAGCCTGGAGGAGGGAAAGCCTGGTCAGCCGTGACGGGCGAGGCGTTCACCGGGGGCCAAACCCCCTTCCCCTTACATGTGCCATCCAGGAAGACCCTCGAACACCAGCGTCCATCAGGGCCCGAGCATGGCACGCGTGGAGCAAACGCCCCCAGAAGCATGGGGAAGATGCTGGCTGAGAAGGAAGATCGGCTGAGCCACCCTCTCCCTCCCGCAAGGAGGTAAAACATAATGAGCCCTGCTCTTTCCCCATCCCCCCACCTCATCCATTAAGAGCCACTGATGATATTTGCTGCTCCTTCCCAGAGGGAAACGGGTGAATAAAATGTTCTAGTAAGAGGAAGAGTCAGTCCACTGACTGCCTTCTTCCACCACTCATTATCACCACAGCCTTTTGTGAAAAGCAGGCCACCAAATCTAACATCTCTTCAGACTGAAAAACAGATGTGGAAATAGGATGTGTGAAACAATATACCCAAGCAGTACTTTTTTAGAAAGGCTTCATTATTATTAAGTCTGTAGCTGTTATAATATAGAGCACTTCAACTGTGAACCAACCCACTCAAATGTGAGCCTGCAGAGAGGCTTTTCTGCTTCACACAAGGGAGCAGTACTGTGCACATCCATCCATTCCTAGAGATGCTTTAAATGCCAACATTTTGTAACATATAATAAAGGAGAAGCAGTGGCACAGATCTGCACATCTCCTTGTCACTGCTGCTCTTCAGAGAGTGGGTAGGTAGCCTATCACCAATTTGTACCTCCATCCTCCTCAGCCTACCCTACATGTCCTTGCAGTGAAAGATGAATACAGTCTGGCAATCTTAGCCAAGCTCACAGACACTTCAGATGAAACAAGCTGAAACCTACACGACAGGCACCTGAATTTTGAACAGTTGCCCTCAGTGGCAGGGAATTTTAGCAGTGCACAAGTTCTCTTTGCTGGGTGTAACCATACCATCTCCTCCTTAGGGCTGGATATCAAGACTTGTGTCATTCCAAAGACTCATCCTGCTAAAAGATAAGGTAACACAAGCTATTTTTATAAGACAAAATAATAGGTGATTTGAGAGGTAAAAGTACTATTGCTCTCAAAATGCTGCACACAGCAGAAATTGAAGGAACTGGAGCTTGACGATAAAACCCTACATAATCAGAATATGTTTGTTTGGAAAATGGCAGTAAGTTGGAAGTTGTGGGCTTGAATAAAATGCAGAGCACGAGATTAGTAACTCGGGGGGAAGCAACAAGCTATGAGGGCTAAGGTTTATTTAGAATACGCAGGTTAATAGGAGTACCCAAGCATCAACATGCACAATCACAGCTCCATTAAAAACATGCTAAAGGCTAGGAAACAAACAAGAACTAACAATTGTTCGTTTTCACACCTACAGACTTAGGTGCTCATGGTCGGAGGTCTTTCATCCTGGAAAGCAAGTAGCACCAGGTCACAATTTTTTCTAGCAACAGTAAGATACTCAGCCTACCACGACAAGCTAAGCATAAATGTTTGGAAAAAGATCTCACAGTAATGACTGTCTGGGCAACAAAATGGTGGATGAAATCCTTTCACTAAAATGCAAAGTGAGGCACATGGAGGGAAACATGGAGATCACAACCTTTAACTTAACTCCTACCATTCAAAATAGAGATCCTGGTACTGTGAGAGGTGCTCCAGTGAAGCTGTTCTGGGTGCTCAAGTGCAGTGTTGGGCATCATTACAAAGAAAGCAGAAAACTGAACAGGAAACACCCCTACACCACCATTATTTAGCCCAGATCTCTTGTCTACTTACATCTTGAATATAACATGCAGTTCTGGTTTGCTTAAAAGGTGCAAAGGGAAGCTCAAAAGACACAAAAGAACATAGCAAGTATACCCAAAAGCACACGGAGTAGCTAAATGCACCAATATTTCCATTCTAGAAAGGCAGCAATCTGGATGAAATCCCAACTAATATACTGTAAAAACAAAACCAGCATGGAAAGTAATATCAGAGATACTCATTCATTCAATGAGTGTTTAGAGAAACAATGACCACTTCTCTAAAGTAGAGGATATCAAGGCAATATATCAGACATGTAAACAGAGCACAGACAGCAATTTCATACATATTGTCAAACCACAGAACTCATTGGTACAGCACACTAAAGAAGCAAAACACTCTAGACTTTTTTTTTTGAAGCAAAATTAATGGAAGAAAGTTTAATCACGATCACACAACATAGCAGTACCATTTTAGCTATACATTACTTGAAGCTGGAAGGGTACACTCAGTGCCTTGTATGCTACCTAAGCCTCCTTCCCTGTGTACATGCCACTGGCTTTTTTTCTGAGTAAGGTTTTAAGCTGGTGGACCTTTGGTCTGACACAGTGCTCCTATCCCTATGCTATTCTCCAGAATAAAATGCAAGTTGACACCCTCATACAGAATGAAAAAAACTGAATAAAACATTGTACAAAGTAATAAAGTGCACAAACCTGTAAGTAGTTCTGCATTGCAGGCAGCTCTGGTAAAATTCAAATCTGTGGTGAACATGAGGGAGCTGTGAGGGGCAGCTATCCCCCGAGAGACAGGGAGCCCCACACAACAGCCAGCAGGACAAGGACCTCACCAGCCCCACTGTACACAGATAGGGTAAACAGCACAGGCCTAGGGGCACCATCTGCATTCAGGTACAAGGCTAGGGAATAAAACAGCTTCCAGGAGATGAGGTAGATCTGAAGTGAAACTAAGAATTCAATCTGTAGGTCACAAGCAGGTCTGGAGACCCAAAGGGTAAGGATAAATATACACAACCTCAGTGAATATTAAACAGAGTCCATGCAGACTGAAAAGAGCCAAACCCAAACCAAGGCTCCAAAAAACCAGGGCCCCTAGCATGGCCAAGGTTGAGCTTAAATAGAGCTCCTGGACCCATGGGCAAAGGATGTGGGTGGAGACTCCAGATGCAGCTGGTCAGGTCCATTAAGACCTATTAGAGCCCCCAGGGCTTTGACCCTGGAAACAGAACTATTGAGGTATGCTGTCCCTAAGCCAGTCCTGCAGAGTTATCTGGATCAGACCTCTGCAACAGGCACAGCATCAATCCAAGCTAAGAAAGGTTAGATTGATACTGAACTTTAGCCCTTCACAAACCAAAAGCTCTGAGTATTACACTACAAAGACACCTAAGCTGCTTTTTAAGGGACAGATTTGATCTAACCAGGCCTATCTTAGCTAGCCCTGCTTTCCTTGTAGTGGAAAGATGATACTGAAACATTAGAGCTGTCTGCTTGTGTGATTACAAAACATGGATTACAGCTTCTACTTTCTACCAAAGCCTCCCTCACATTTATTAGCTCAGACTCCAGCATAACAAAGTGACCATCCTGCTCACAGCCCAGATGTGACCTAGGAACCTGTGTGCCACACTGGTGTGTGGTGCTGTACCTGTGAACCCAGCTGAACACAGGCCAAACACTGTTAATGCCTTTGGATTTGTAACACAGATGATCAGATAAAGCACCCACAGCATTGTTAGTTGGCACTATCTGAAAGAGAAAAGTCTTGAACAACATGAGTTTAATGCAGAAATTCTTGAATTCTGATTGTGGTTTTGACAACGACTTCCTCATTTAGTCTTTCTTGGCCCTGGTTCTGTAGATAGTATCTACCTGCCTGATTGGCACTGAAAACAGGTTAAAATTTGTAGGCACACTGAACACAGATACTTTAAGCATTAACACCATTTTATGTGATTAAGGGCAGAAGGGACTACGATTTCATCTTCTGATACCCATTATACAGGCCCATTGCATTTATTCTAAGTATTTCCTGACAGATGTTCCTGACCTGCAGTGGACAGCAGTTTGCTGCCAGTTTCTATTTTCACTGGAAATCTTGGCCCTTACTTCACTGCATGATTGTGCATGAGTAATATAAAGCATAACAGCAGAATGATTGTGTAGTGCCTTGCTAGTAAACACTACATCTGGGGAGACATGGTTAATTGGGCATAGCATGTACAGACCCAACAGTTTTGGATACTTCAGGTCTACTGTAATTTTACAGCAAGATATGAGATACAGGGGTCACATAGGGCACACCTCTTCCTGGCACCTGAAAGAAAGGAAGGAGCCTGCTTAGAGAAATTTGGCAGCCACTATATTTGCAGGCTCTGTAACTCTGAGTCAAATATTTCTGTTCATTAAAGACCTTACTGACAGGGTATGCGTAGGGTCTGTCAGGGTCCTGAGGGTGTCAACAAGGCTAAATGGCCCTGACCAGCCTCACCTGGGGCCTCGACCCACACACCTGATTCGTGGGCCCAGGAACTCCATTTAAGCTCAGGCCTGGCCAGTCTATTGCTCCCTGTCTAAGCTAGGGTGTAGGCGTGTTTGTTTTGGGTGTTGCCTCTGGACTTGGTTTCTAGATTAACCTTAGGCTTGTCTCTAGCTTTGTTTTGGGCCTTGTCTTTTCTTCCTTTCTTGCCTCTTTGGATGCACCATAGATGTGCTTTGTGCCCTCCCTGTAACCAAGGCTGGAGCCTGTTCCTAGTGTCCTGCTGCAGGACTGTGCCCTGTCGGTGACGATACTTCCTGTGCCGTGGTTATACCTGGCTCCTTGCTCACCTCACCTCAGGAAGAAGCACTTCTGTCTACTTGCTGACAGAGATAAAGAGCTCAAGACAGTACAGTGCTAAGGAACTGAGGTTTGCTAGAGTATTTGTAATCTGCAAGCTGTGATCTTTGTGGCACAAGAAGGAGACTCATGTGGGGAAACTCATGTACTTCTCATGTCCTTGGATGTGGTTTGGGGCAAATGAACAGGCAACTAGATAGACATTATTTCAGATTGCTAATTAGTAAAGACCAGCAGCAAGTCTAAAGGCTTAAAAAGCTTATGGTCCAGAGAGATATGACACCTAAGGGTAATTTGTACAACTATCCCAAAATAGGGTCTGGTGTACACCAGCATTTTAAGAGCACTGAAAATAATCTTTTCAGCAGCCACTACTAGGAGGAGAGCTTACCTAACCTGAGCCTTGAAAATCTATTTTTATTGATATATATTTAAAATATGTTTAGAAAACCAAGCATTTTTAACCACAAAAAATCAGGAATAAATTACAACAATTCCTAAAACTACCTACCTGCTTAATTTTTTTCTTCAATTTTGTAGCTCTATTCTTGAGTATTGTAATTTTAATGTTTTCTACTGCTAATTATTGATTTACCACGGGAGGATGACATAGTGTCACATATGAGTGTAACCTGAATGTCATTAAAATTGCTGATGACTTTTAAGAATGGGTCATAAAAGAGATGTCACCAGAGAAATTCTGTAAAAGGTGTTTACACTTCAAGATAAAAAGATGAAGTAATAGCTGGGAGAATGTTACGATTTGAAGGTGCAAATGAACTACTACAGAGGCTAATGAAGAAAACAGAACTTGAGAGTGCTTTATGCCAGTAAGTATTTCAAAAACCCCAACAAAGCTATGCACATAAAGCTCGTTGCTGAATTCCTTTGTGTGTTAGTATATCTATATAAGATGTTCTGTTTAGTTTCGTAATGCAAGTTTTTTACTACTTTTCTAAGCGGTATGCATGCATGAGGCACACTTCCCTAAATTATGAGCGTTGACAAAGTATCTTCTTGAAATATCCTGCCTGTAGCTAAGAGAACTAACAGACCATCTATGTGATTATTGATTTTTCTAGTCTGTGGTGAAACTCTAGAAACTTGATGACTTTCAGCTGTTAGTGCAGTTGCAATGCTTTTCTGTGTGAAATCAGTAAATTAGGTTCCTACAGCTGGAGCTGTTAACACACTATGGTTGCTGTGGTGGGAGGAGGCTTTTCCTGAGCAGAAACCCAAAAGAATACAAATTGGGTGGAGAAAATGGCATCAACAGTGACTAAAAAACCTGCTTCAATAACTCACACAACAGTTGCCTTTCTATTAGAGACTTAAAAATCAGAAAACCTTCAACAAAAAAATACTAATTTTGCAGGTTTATTACAAAAGGTAAAAAGGCTTGAGAGTTTTCTCCTATAAAGGATTTATTTCATGTTTTCTAGAAGAAATCTATTTTTTTTTAGTTATTGGAAAAAATGAATATTGTAGCAGCTATTTTCCAAATATATAAATGATGCAATGATCAAACAGAATAAAATGAAGTTTTCTTGATTCTGAAGCATGCTTAATTTTAAGGAATATAATCTACTAAAGGGAAAAACTAGTAACTTCTCTTGAAGGCAATCTGACACAAGCAAGAAGCAAAAATATTCTGGCAATTTCCTTGGAAAGTGATTCCTTTGACTTGTGCAAGCACAGAGATCTGTTTAACTGGGTTTTTTTCATGTTAGAAGACTGACTTTTTTTAAAAGGCATATTGGTACATGAAATACTTGAAACCCAGGTCAAGATACATGGGGCAAAATGTTTATGAGGAATAGGTGAGTAACTACAGAAAACTCAGAGTAAAGCTGACAGTATGAGCTTTCCCACCAGACAGTACCAGGTATGCTCTCCTCCTTGCTCCATGCACCAGCATTCAGAAGGTGCACTTGTGGTTTGGTTTCTTTTTAAGAGCTGAAGACAGAAGTTCAAAAGCCTCCTAGAAAGCCCTATACACTGCATACTCTGTATGCAACAGAGACATCGCAGAAAACCTAAAAAATTGTCAAAAACGTTGACAGCTGTAGCATGATACTGTGATTGACCTTTCTAATTCTGAAACCGCTGATTTTTCTCTTTTTTTCAATATCTGTTTCCCTTTCTGATGCATTTTGAAACTTACATACAAATAATCATACTAAGTATTTTTTTCTGGGTATGAAACCACAATTGGAGACAGAAAAAATATTAATGTTCTAGTACGAAGTTTAAGTAGCTACTTAAATAGCTAAAAAGAAATCCACATATTTTATTGTATAGCCTAATTAGAGCTCCTTAGGTTTTGGTTATGTGCGCCCATAGGTCTAAATACATGTATTTGTTCGCGAAGTGAGCGGATGACTGTTTTTAAGGAGTAGCAAGCGATCCCCGGGGGCACTAACAAACCGCTTCCATCGTGCCGCGGAGCAGGTAAAGGGTGAGAAGCGGCCCCTGCGGCGGCTCCGGCGGGGTTAACCGGGGCCTTTCCCGCGGGCAGGGCGCGGAGNGGGGCGGCGGACTTTCGTGTCGCTGTCCTCGGTAAAACTGCTGCCGGGGCTCGTCACCTGGGGAAGCAAGGGAGCTCGCTTTTCCTTTTTCCCGTAAGGGACTAACGCGGGTGGCGCGGTGCACGCCAGTGACTCGCACGTGTGTCGGAACCAGCGAGGAGCCCCGGTCAGCCACCAAGTAAATGTTCCCAGAGCCCAAACCCCCGTGAGGGTACTTGGGGAGGGTGGGGTTTCCCTGTCCTCAGACTGTTGCGGCTGCTGTTGAGAAGATGAAGGTGGTGTGAAGTGGCGAGGCAGCCTGGCAAACACAACGCCGCGTCAATAACCTCTTTGAGAAAAAGCCTATTTATTCTTCCTATATTCTTCCCAGTTGTGTCAGCTGTCTAATTCGCTGGGGGTAGGAGAAGGTTGTGTTTGTTTAAAGTTTTTACATCATGCCGCACTCTCTGTTGGATATCACTCTCTGAAGTAGTGCAGGGTACACGGGCAGACACGTAGCCCATCTCCTTGGGAAGATCAGCAAGGGCTCTTTCCCGCAAAAGGGAAGGAGGAAACAGGATGGAAAACTGTTGAGTAACTTTCAGGAAAGTTCCTTCTGCAATGACCTCAGCATCTGAGACAGATAGTGGCCTGGGTTTTTGTAAACAGGAAAAGTAACGTAAATGTTTCATTAAGGCTTCAAGGGCTTTGTAACATCTAATGGAAACTGTTTATTTGTCATTGGGGCTTTTTCCAGTTCCTAACTGAGTTAACTACATTAGAAAAATCTGTTATTTAGGTGCTGACCTAAAGAACTTTTGCGTCCTGTCACTTTTCTGTTTCTGTCTTGGAAAGGTGTTGCAGGATGTTGTGCCAAAACAACTACTGCACCGCTGGATCGAGTAAAGATTTTGCTGCAAGCTCATAACCACCATTACAAACATCTAGGTAAGATGGCTGCTATGTGTCTAATTTTTGGTTTTGAATGCAACGTGTGTGGTTTGCGTATATTGGTTTATTAAGTGATGAGGCTGATAAAAAAGGTGCTCATCAGACAGAAGGTTTCATCTGTCTGGTCGGGCTCTGTGCCATGTTTTGTTACTGTTTGAAAACAAAAACAAAGCCCTGTGTAAGTTGCGGTCTCAGTTGATGTGTTAGAGACTGAGATGTCAGAATAATCCTTAATAAGGCATGTAAGAGCTAGGCTTGATCTTCCCCTTACAGAAGTCAGCAGAGATTGGTAATCGCAGCTTCAAAGCTTGGGTCGTTTCAGTAAAAACTGTACTGCAGTGGGTGCCAGTTGCCAGGGGCCTTGGGGATCCCTGCTTTTCAGACAGTGGCGTGGCTGGTGGGAATTGGAGAGAACAGCAGGTTTATGCCTGGTGTAAGGTGCAGGTGATTTGTATTCAGCATCTGTGTTGCATCATGGTGAGAGAGCAAACTCACGTGTCCAGAACTGTTCTCTGCGGGCTGTAACAGTGCCCTCTTGTGCAGAGTATTTGAGCCATTTATGTCAGATGTTACTGAAATATGACATAACTTTTGCTCCAAAATTTAAGGGTTGCAGTTGACAGGGGAAAAAAAAAATTGAGTTGGCTAATTTTGCATGTAACTAAATTTGTTTTTAACTTAGACACTAAAGATAATGTTTTTTAAAAGCTGGAAAAATAAAACATATCATTAAGTCATAAAATTCAGTGGATGTATGTTCACTGTGGCAAAAAGGGAAACACAAGCAATGTGTTTGAGTAACACTGAAGTCTGCAGCCTAAGAATTGAAGGGTGAAATAATTGGTTTGACTGAGATTTTAAATCCTTATTTTCAATTCGCTTTGTACTGTGCCATAGTTGGCAAGTGAAATCTTATGTTCTTCCCTATTTTGGGAGTCAGATATGATGCTGATTATTTGAAATGTGTCTGACTTGAGTCCATGTTACATGTAGGCAAAAAGGGAGAATTATGTGGATGAGGTACCTGTAAGTGCAGAGACACGATGGGTCAGTTCGTCAAAGTCCTCACTATGTGTTTTTATACCCTTGCATTGTGGAGTTTGTGCCATGTGGGTCTTGGAGCATGTGTTCTAGGAAATAGGAACAGTAACTCATCGTTGCAGGATAGAGAGAAATTCTAGTCTTGGCATAAATAAGTTCAGATGCATGTAATAAGCATGACATCTTAAAAATAAATTTACTATCAAATATGTAATAATATATTCATATACAATGATATATTTACAAGGTGCACTAATCTGTTCATATTCTTAGAACCCCAGAAGCTAATAGATACTTGTTTGGTTTAAACTTCAAATGAAAGTTTGTTAGCTACTCTTTTTTCCTGCCTGAAAGCAAGATAAATGTGTCTTTTTCATGTTCCACTCTTAGTTATTTAGTAGTTGCATATGAATGAAAACTGTTTGACTGGCACAGTTAATTCTTTTATAAAATCAAAGTAGAAAGTAAATTTGACAGCAACTGTGCATAACTAATGTTTATAGTAAAACTATAGGTTTTGCCAAACTTTGTGTGATCTTGCATTATTTCCCACCTATTAAAAGGGAGCGGGATTGCTTCTTGTTGCAACAACTCTGAAAGAAAGAGTGTGAGACATTTAAGTTGTAAGTAATGAGAGTCTTCAACATGTTTACTTGATTTCTTCAGTGATGGCATTTAATCTACAATTTAGCATGTAGCAATATCAGATTGTTTTGCCATGGTTTTAGACTTTAAAGTATTTACGTATTTGTTTATTTATTTAGAATTGACTGAATTGCAAGTCAGCCAGTTCCCTCCCTTGTGTTGCTGCCCTTAGCTGCTGTGGGGGGGTAGTGGCATCTGCAGTAGGGTTGCTCACAGTCCAGGCAAGTCCTGGGGCCTGAGTGCAGAGGTTCACTGGGTCTGGGAGATGAGGAAGCTGATAAAACTTAATCTTAAGCCTCTCCCTTCCAGCAGTGTTTGGGCAGTGAAAGTGGATTTTCCATAGTTACGTGAGCAACATGATGCAGCCTGAGCTTTATATGCTTACTTTTACGGTAGCATTTCCTTGATTTTTTTTTTTAACTTTCCCCCAGTATTAAACACCTCTTTTTGTATTGCTGCAGGAGTATTTTCTACGTTGCGTGCTGTTCCCAAAAAGGAAGGCTACCTTGGGCTGTATAAAGGAAATGGGGCAATGATGATTAGAATCTTCCCGTATGGCGCTATTCAGTTTATGGCATTTGACCAGTATAAAAAGGTGGCTGAATTTATTGTTTTCCTTTTTTTTTCTGCCTGCACTGAATACAGACTCACTGAATGATTGAAACTAACACTGAAACTTCTGTGTCTTATTAATTAGCTGTACTTCTTCTCTAGAGATTGCTTAATTTTTTCAGAACCTACTCATTAAAAATATCAGGGCAACAGGGAAGTTTTTGCAATGTTGCTTAAGGAAAAAGAAATTCACATTGATTTCTAAATGCTTGTATTGTTGAGAATAATACCCTTTCTTTTAATGAAAAAAAAATGTAGTTTAAAGTCTGCTGCTGTTTGTATTGCTGTGAGGTAGCCCTTTGTGAATAATGTAGGAAAAAAATGTAAAATGAAACATCTTTATTATATTTATGTTGGAATTCCTAGTACTGGATGGATAGAATGACTTAAATGTGAAAGCCTGTCTGGATATGACTGTTATATTTGACCTGACAAATTATGTCAGGCTGTAGATAAAAATGACCTTGAAGATAAAAATGCTCATTTCAGGGTTCTGCAAGATTTGTGGATTCTTTTGTGTTTTCCTGCATTTACCCTTTCATAATAAATCCTTGCAACATCTCACGGAGGTCAGTTGTTAGCATGAATATATTTGTAAACATTGCTGTTTGTGGTAAAAAATGCCATTTTGCTATTAGTGAGGAGAAATTTCATGTTTGAAAGGTCAGATTTAGTACCCAGCCAAGTAAATGGTACGATATTTACAGAAGACAATGGAACTGAAATTGTCATTCCCTTTCCTAAGAGGAAGTTTCAGAAGACTGATACAAAGAAGTTACTGTAACAGATTTTATAGGTTCTCTTTTTTTGTGCTGTAATCATAAAACATGCAGAGATGAACAGCATTCGTGTTGTATGGAATAAAAGACTGCATGCCATGCTTTATAATTGAAATTATTTATGAATCTGCAATTTCAAGATGCCAGTTAACATCATAGCGCTTTCTTTTATGTATTCATTGACCAGAAACCTTCACAATATTTTGTGTGGGTATGTAAAACAAAAAAAAAATTCTTAAAGGAGGAAGATACGAAATTCTGTTTCTAGCAGAAAGTGAAAGTCTCAGTTTTTTGATAAAAGCCTGGAAACTAACTTCTAGCTTCCTTTCAGGCCGTAATTAACTTAGCAAGTTCTTGCTCTGAAATGTTTGTCCTTTTTCTCTTCCTTTTTATTTCTCTTTTTTTTTCTTTTCTTTTTTTTTTTCTTTTAATCCAGTTAAAATCTTTATGGGAGTGTTTCACATGATGTGCATGTAAGAAAAATTGACTCTTCTTACTTTTCAACTTTGTTCAGTGTCCTTTGCTCTGCATATTCAGTTTGCCTTGTTTAACACACATTAATGATAACTAAATAAACAATCTGGTTTCTGAAGTGAACAGTACAAATACTTTCAACTTATTGTTTTGCTTTGTTAGTAGAATTTTAGTACTTCCATGTTTTTAATAAGAAATTGAAAACAGCAGCAGTGTTAAAAAATTCTTCTAATAGTAATTAAATGTTCTGGATTGAATTTGTAGCATTATAAACTTCTTGAAAACTGCTGCAGAGTTTGCACTAAAGTGCTAATAAACTTTGTGCTGTGTTTCCCTGTATTTTCTGACGTCTGACTACTGTAAATGTTCCATATTGTGTAGGTAATAAAGAAACAGCTTGGGATTTCTGGGCATGTGCATCGATTAATGGCTGGATCCATGGCAGGTATGGTTTTGTACTTGGGTTTCAGACATACCTTTTGCTGAGAAGTAAATATTTATTTAGAGGATGATTTGATGTAGTGTTGGGTCAAACTCCTGCAAATTTGTATTAAGCAAATATACTAGTAAATGGTTAATTTAACATGGTTGCCTAATTGAAACCTGTTTGTCTAAGAGTATTCTCTAAAATATATTTGTGTGAGCAGTGAATTCTGTGCTATGTTGTGAAGCACAGTTTTTTTACAGCCTTTTATTATGGCATTTAAAAAGTGAAAAAACCAGTGTCATCAATATGAAGTATAAAGCTGCAGGTTCTGCTAGCATTGGCTCATCAGCCCCTCTGCCATTGCTTCTAGGTTGAATATAAGCACACAGAAACAGAGACCTGCAGCTTCTTAAATTAGTAGTTTCTTTGGATTTGCCAGAAATGTCTGTACTTTTCCATGTCCAGTACAGGATTGTCATGATGCTCTTTAGGTCATATTTGTGAATGTCAAAATCTCTCACTTATTAATTAGTGCAATAGCAGCAGAAAAGCCCATCAGTAAACTGCCAGTGTATAGTATGACTGTATGTTTGTTTTCCTCTTACTAGTCATTGAGTCAAAAGTAGCTAAGAAAAAACAGGGGAAGGTAAGTAATCGTGGACTGTGTTTTAATTGAAGTGATTCTTCATGTGCTTTTGATTTGTAAAATAGGCTTAGTACTGTCTAGTGACAGTCTTTAAATTGTTATGGGTGTTCATATTTAGCTTCTTTTGGAAAAAAAAACCTGGGATTTTTTAATACTACCTTTAGTTAAACTAGGAAGATCTCATTAAAATAGTCTGGCTTTGTGTGGTGCCAGAGGAAAAAGAAAGAAATGAAACAATGAGAAGAGTCCTAAAAACTAACAAAATCTACTTGGTAAGATATGTTCCAGAACTTGTCTGGCTTTCTATCTGAAAGAAGTAAAAAAAAACCCCACGGATGGTTTTTTTTTTTTTCTTCCTTTTTTCTTCCTTTACCCTGGCCTTAACTGTGCAATTCAATCCCCCCCTCCCCCCAAAAAGGTTATTATTATTATTAGCTTTTCCAGGAGCTTTGTTAGAGGCTGGGAACCTGACTTGGGAGGTGCTGTGAAAACACTGAATAATCAGCTTAACTCTGTCAGTATTGGATGTGGTAGAATTCTTTGCGTAAATAAATTAATAGCATCTGGCATTGTTGTAAGCACCTTACTGGTTAAATCTGGTTTGTGTGGTTAAAGTAACAAAAATAAATTAATATACAGTGCTATCTGTCACCCACGATCAAATGAACTGTTTGTGGTGTGTTTAAGTACAGTATACTCAATAGTTTCATTTTTTAGAACCCTAGAACAGGAACTGAGCTTGACTTAGGGGAAAAATGAACATAGTAGTCAAGTATATATATAGTGTCACATGTGAGTGTCTTACTATTTCTTTACTAGGTGGCATTAACTGCTTCTTGGGATATTCTTTAGATAATAAGAGGTGGAGGGTTTATCTTAAGTATATCAAGAAGATATAGGGGGGGAAGGAGGCACTAAGCAGAGCAGAGAGTTTGAAATCTGGTGCAGAAGTTTTCTAGATTTGCAAACAAATAAGAAAAGACTTGAAAGCAGTTGGTAATATTTCTTGCTTTCCCTCCTATGCTGGCTCCAATAAGGGATATTTTTCTGTTTCCTCCACACGTAAACACTAAAGGAGATAATGTGTTGCCCACACCCCAGTGTTGGTGCAGAGGGGTCTTCACAGTTTCATGAGACACAGTATTAAGAAATTGAGAATAGATAACCTGTAATTTCTTTTAACGTTTTTTCCTCTCTACACCATCTAGCCAGGCAGCTGTCTGCTTTCACTTCTCTGTACCCGCTGTACTTAAATCTTGCTTATGTCAGTGTTTCCAACGCGACTAGTGGTCAACGGGCCTGAATCAACTTCAAAGTGGTGGGAAACATTTAAGTATCTTCTGTAAGTGATAAATAGGATCCAAATCATATCCACAGGAGAAAACAAGGCAGTGAGGATGGGGGTAGTGGAGGGAGAGAAAAGAAAAACCTATTGTAATGCATATATTTAAGGAGACCAAGTTAAAGTTACTGTGGAAACTCTTAACTCTGAATTTCCTGAGTCTTGTGTGATTCAAATTTCAGCTGTAACACCTCATTAACAGATAAATAGTGTATAGCCTCTTTTAAGGAGAGACAGAGCTGGGCAGAAGAGAAATCACAGAGGTTAGTGGGGTTTAGGAAAGAAAATTATCAAATAACAACAAAAATTAAAAAGTAACATTAAATAATACATCACAGGATGATTTCACAAATTAATTTTTAAAAAGTTTTCTAGTAGAAAAATCCAAATTAAAATGTGTATTTTAATGCATGGAAATGTGTATTTCCTCTCCTGCACTTGATTAACTTCAAAATAACAAAGCCAAAAAAGACTAGATGTTATCTAGAATAAACTCAAGTTCCATTAAACTAATACAGAAAGTATGTTTTTGTTTTTAGCTTTTTACTTTTAGTAAAAGTGATTGAAAATAGTGCTGATTTAGCACTACCTAGGAGGATATTGGCTGTCTCCATTTTAAATAGTATGTAATTAACAGTTACCTGCTTCAGTCAGCATTTAAAAGGAGTCTGGTCTAGTTCTTCAGATGCACTATGGAGGGAAACACATAGGAATAGAAATATTAGGACTGGTAAGTTAGGCATTCTTTAACCTGTCTGATAAATATTTTTTTGTCATCAGCAGTTTCTCTGCATGTCATTTCTGAAGCTTTGTTTTGTTCAGAAGATGCTACTTGGATAAATTAATCTTTATATTAGCTAAGGAACAAATATTCTGTAGTTCAAGGCCCTGTCTTGTGCTTATCACTTTTTGAGCTGTATTGCTCTGCATCTCCTGGCAGTGCTTGATCTCTGGAGCTACTGATAAAGTACAAGGAGCATGATACAGAGATCACAAAAACTTGCATACCAGCTGATGCAATGTAAATGTATTTCACTTGTGGTTTTTTCTTGCTCCAGATAGTTTTTTATTTTTATTTCCCAAGAAAGAGAATTACTAAGAATGGAGAGATAGTAGGGAAATTGGGAGACAGATAAACCCCTGTAGAGCTAATCTCATTGTTAACTCCCAAAGCCTGGGAAGTGAATCAAGGACAGTCTGATGTGCTTC
The DNA here is from genome assembly GCA_013397115.1 of Edolisoma coerulescens. NCBI lineage: Eukaryota > Metazoa > Chordata > Aves > Passeriformes > Campephagidae > Edolisoma > Edolisoma coerulescens. The sequence continues at coordinate 1,738,594 of VWZW01006604.1, forward strand.
ACTGTCACTAAGTCTTTAGTCTGTGTAACCCAGTATCTTGTCCCCAAGAGTGGTCAGAGGTGCTTGAGGACAATATGGGAAGTGAAGAATGGTCTTCCCCTGGCTTCTGAGTCAGCACTGGCAGTGAAAAAGTCCCCTGGTTTTGAGGAAGTGGCTCTTTGAAGGGAGTAGCTACATTCCCCTGTTGTGATTATTTCAGATCAGACAGTGGGAACTGCTGTGTGTATCTCTTAACTGTTGATAAACTTTCAAGTCTGTCCCGTTTAACCTACCACAGGAGAGATTTTTGGCTTAGCTATCACTAATGGGGATAGACTTTGCTTTTTCAGGACTGGGACTGAGCCTTAAGAAGCTGTGCTCTGACTTCTTGTAGCATAGTATTTAGGGAGCAGAGGTGAGATGAGTAATTTTGTAGACTTCACCACAATGACTTCGTGTCCCACAGCTGGCTGCCATTCCTCTTGGAATGGATAGTGTCTGTCTTGAGCCCCAAAGGAGATCTTGATCCCTTGTATGTACATTTTCCTTATATGAGCAGTAACATGCCTCTCCCAGTTGCTACAAGGTAGCATGTAGTGTGGCTGATGTCCCAAATCCCTTTTTTTTCAGAATTCATGGCTAGAAGATTTTAAGAAAAAGTAAAAAAAAAAAGTTTCTATTTAAATCCTTACTACATATGGTTTCAGTTTCTTTTTTTTTTTTTTTTGTACTATTTTGAGACTGTGTTCACTAAACAGTGCATTCACTAAGCTCTTGGTTGGTCTCTTTGCTATCCTTTGTTCAGAGGAAGTTCCTGGAATACATATCAGTGCATGATTGGAAAGAGAAGTAGGGGTAAAGTCTGTTTTCTGAAGTGGGATGGCTTTCCTGTGCACTCTTAAGCTCTGTAAAAGTGCTTTTTTCCCTCCCCTCTTAATTTTTTTTAAACTGCTTGAATTAATCTATTTTATGATATTTCTGGACATCTCAGGGAATCCATTAGGAAAAGGCTCTAGACTGAGGGATTGCATTTCATGTAGGTCAGTGGAAACAGTCTTGAAGTTGCTTTAGCGTTTTGCAGCTTCCAACTTTTGAATCCTGTGGGTGAGACTACATCAGAAATAAACTGTAGCTGTCTGCTTTTTGTTCAGAGGACTTGTCAAAAATCTCTAAAAGAAGTGTTTTTGTCTTCTGAAATGAATTGGTGGTGGGATACTCCAGAAACCCACAAACTTCGCTCTCAATTGCCAGTTGGCCACTGTCAGATTTTTGGATAGCTCACTTAGAGTGGTTTTTTTTTTCCTCACCATCTAATCTGGCTGCCTTTCAGATTATTCAACTTTATCAGAGTGGTGGTTTTTTGGTTTGTTTTTGTTTTTTAAATTCCAGACATAAAAGTTATGAAGAGCTTGTTTGCACGAGTTGTGTTGTGTTTGGATTTTGTTGTTGGTTTGTGTTTGGGTTTTTTTCTTCCCCCCTGTTATGGATTTCTCTTGGCCTTGTGGAAAGGAGGGGAAGTGATACACCTACAAAAAGAGATGTCGTTAAGAGACTTAGGAGGAAGTGACAATTTCCTTCCAGAATAAAAAGTGTGCTTATCTTCTGTAGGACCAAGTTTAAAAAGTTACATTCAGCTAAATCAGAGCAGTTGCTAGAAAACAGTGCCAATTACAAACATTTTTAGTTTTTTTTTTTCCTTTCCCCAGATTTTTTTTTGTTTGGATTTTGGTTTTTTGGTTTGTTTTTTTTTTTTTGTGACTGTAGTGTATCATCAGAAAATGACTGCTGTTGTTAGTCAACAGTTTTAACTATTTCCTCCAAAGATTTTGTTAGCCATTGAGTGGTTTACCTCAAAACCTAGCAGTTGGAAAGAATTTGTTATTCAGGTAACTGTTAGAATTGTTATTTTCTGTGCTGGAGTTGTTTCCAAAATGGCAACTTGGTCAATGTTAAAGCCATTTTGAAGCAGCTCATAACTGGATGAGTCCTAAGATGTGATATTTTTTCTTCCTTTTATTTTGTATCTTAAGTCCAGAAAGCTTTTCTGCCCAGTTTTAAAATAGAAGTGCTGATGTAACATGAACTATGAAAATGCAGTAATGCAGCACAGTTAAGTACTCCTCATCAGTATGAACCTGGCTCTATTTTAAATGTAATTAGAGTATATTTAGTGTGTCATTAGAATATGTTTAGTATTTTCAGATGCAGTAGATACATGTATCTATACCCAGCAATCACACCAAATTCTGACAGAACCTTTTTGAAGTAAAACATGTAAATTTGGTGTTTTGAATTTTTTTTTTTAATGTGGTAGGATTAGGTTTCATGGTTGCAATCTAGTAAAGCTGATGTACTTGACTAGCCTGATTCTTAGGAGCTATGAATTTCAATAAGGTTGCTCAGGTGAATATAGTCAAGCCCATAAATCTTGGAAAACCTAGGCCTAGGTGTGCTGCTTCAGTGAACACCAAGTACAAACATAAATCCTTTGTGTGTTGCTGGAGTTAGTGCTCCTGTTTGCTGACTTTAAGTGACTTTAAGTGTTTCTTTAACAAATAGTTTGTATATGCTATTGTATTCACTGCCACAAAAGGAAATTCTACTTTTCAAAATAATCCTAGAATCAGATAAGGTGTAGGTGAGTTTTGTTTGCTTGTTTTGTTTTTGTTTTTAATAAAGGTATTACAGCAGTGATTTGTACTTACCCTCTTGATATGGTTAGAGTTCGCCTGGCGTTCCAAGTAAAAGGGGAACACAAGTACATGGGAATTATCCATGCATTCAAGATGATTTACACAAAGGTATTTTTTCTTTTAATCTTCAATTCTGTCAAAGCAAAGTATGCTCTTTAAATAATGTTGCACTGCATTGAACATAATGGCTTAGTGCAAAATAACATGACTTCATTGCGTGCACTTTGAATTTTTTAATGTAAAAAGTTATTTGGATGCTGCTTTTGACTTAGGCTGCTAAGCTGTAGCCAAGGCTCATGTAAGTGGGAGGTCAGAAACAGCAGAGAATTTGCTTTTCAAGAAAAGTGGTAATGTTACCAAAAAGATTTGGGGAGGAGGGTTATGTATAATGCGTAAATGTTTCCAGTTATGATGTTGGATGTAGATTTTTCTCCTTCATTTTCATTTATTTATCTCCTATGGAGCCAGGCAGTTGTCCCTTCAATTCTTCAGGCACAGGAACCAGAACATGACATTAGCTCCCTGGTGGTAGATGGTGCTAGTCACATTGCTGTCACGGGACTCTGTATGAACAGTCGTGTAGCTTCAGACACTTGTATTTCTTGCCACAAATGCTGCTGTATTTTTCTTTCAAAGGAAGGTGGTTTTAGTGGGTTCTACAGAGGGCTGATGCCAACTGTGGTGGGAATGGCGCCATATGCTGGTAAGTTAAAAACAGAATGTGGCAATCCTTCAGCAGTTATGTGCACTACTAAATTTATTTAATGTATTTGCACACTAGTTAATTAGCTTCTGTTCAAATCCTCTTCAGTGATGCTCCTTAAAAAGTGTCTTCAATAGTCAGAGCCTACCTTTTCTGCAATTTGGAGTTAAGAGTGAGGAAGGTAGACTCGTGGTTGTCTTGTTCTTCCCAGTTTCCCACAGGAGAGCATGGAGGCAGTTTCTCTCAAGCAGGCAGATCCATGGGAGCGGGCGCTCTGTCAGTGGAGCCTCAGAGCCTCCGCGTTGGTTCCATCTCCTGGTGGCTTTCCGTAAATACCTCTGCGCGTAGAGCAGCGGTGAGGTGGAACAGAGGAGCAGAACAGCCCAGCTGAGCTCTACTCGTTTATAAAAGCTGAGGGATGTCCCTCAGTTAGAATGATCTTAGGAGCAAGGAAAGATTCCTGACAGCAATCCAGTAACTTAAAACTCGCAGTCTAGCTTATTTAAAGTGGTCTTGTAGCATTATGTATAAACACAAATTCATTTGGACAGAAGTTGCTATAGAAGTTCAGAATATTGTTTATCTATTTCTTTCTGCTTAAGAAAAATCTTCTAGAAGAACTGGAAAATAGTTTCATTTTGTAAATGCAGCTTTTTGTTTATGATGATACATCAAAAAAATAGTTTGCTTTTTAATGAAAGTACATAAAATTAAATTTCCTTTTAGGTTTTTCATTTTTTACCTTTGGTACCTTAAAGAGCATTGGACTTGCTCAAGCACCTAACTTGCTTGGACGGCCTTCATTAGATAACCCCGATGTCTTAGTTTTGAAAACACATGTAAATCTGCTGTGTGGTGGCATAGCTGGAGCAATAGCTCAGACGATATCGTAAGTTTGGGTATGGGGTTGGTTTTCTTCTCTATAGCTGTTCATTCTAAAGAAACTTTTATCTTATACAATTTTATCTAAGTCTAGTTATTAGTAAGGTTTTAAAATTAGTTAATCAAATACTGAAATTCAGGTATTTCCTGTTGTTTTTTTCACTAAATATCTATTTAATCATCAGGATCCTTTAAGAGATATCCAATGAGTCGATTAAACAAATTCAGGGAAATCTCCTAAAATCCCCTGGAATCTTTTTTAGTAGCAAACTTGTTTCTTAGCTTGTTTGGAAAGCTAAGAAATTTTGACCCTGAACATAATTTGCAGGATTTTATTATTCCAATTTACTTTCAAATCTATGTAACCTGTGAAGCCATAGGATTAAAAAAGAAAAAAAAAAGACGAGTCTTAGATATTGCATTTGCCATTTTTGTTACTTTGCTTGCTTTTTCCTTTCTCATGCTGTCCTTGTTCTATTTTATTTTGTCCATAAAATAAGTTAATTTATGGCTTATATGGCATGGATTTTTCACTAAATCACTGCATTGCAAATATAATTGCCTGTTAATCCTTAAACCAATAATTTTATTTTCAATGCAGGTGTCTTCTCCCTTCAGCATTTTACAGACTGTTTTATACTCTCATCTGATCTTCATGTCTGCCTTACTAGTGCCAAATGGGATATATTAAGAGTTTGGGTTTGCTGGTTTTGGTTTTATAAGGGGAGTCTCCCTTTTTGGAGAACTTTCAGCTGTGTTGAGAATCTAAGATGGGTTCCTGACTGGCTGAAAAGGGAGCTTGGAGGTTGTGCGTGGACTTGTTTGTATTCTTGTTTAAACAATATTCAAACAGTCATCACGCATCTGGTTGAACTGCTGTGTAAATATCTTCTCTGTAGATATCCCCTGGATGTAACTCGTAGGCGAATGCAGTTAGGAGCGGTTCTCCCAGACTCTGAAAAGTGCCTGTAAGTATTTCCTTTTCATCCGTAGTAACTGAGTTCTTGGATGTCTGACCAAAGTTCTGTTCTTAATTTTAAATTTTAAAAATAAGAAAACAACCCCCCCCACCCCGAACTACTGTGTTGTTGATTTCTTCATTCCTTTAATAAGGAAGTTTCCACACAGACAAAAGATGCCATTATCAATCTGGGATTAAGAAAATTACCTGAAATCACAATGGCACCCTTGTTAATAATCCCGTGTTTGTATTAGTAAAATGTTATTTTTTTGTGTTTTAATGCAACTTGTGCTGCCTTTAATATCAGCAAGATCTCTGAGAGACCGAATGCTTCTACTGAAATGAAATTATTTCAAAGTGTATTTTAATGGTGCAGAATCTGTTCCATAAGTTGATTTTGTATAATACAATTTTATTTGAGCTTTTTTGCACTGACAGTAATCTCCTACACCCCACACATTGTTGAGGTTCCTCCAGTAGAAGTGGAAGCACCATAATAACTTAAACCATAATAGTATTAAATCAGCTCTCATCTTGAAAAACTCTTTGAATTTCAAACTGTCTCAATCAAATTTGATTCTGGGACAGTTTTCTCTTGGTTAGTTTCAATCTCGTGGAATTGTGCATGTCTGAATCCACTGCAATTCAGTGTGAACCACCTGCATGGAAAGTTGGATCCTATCAAGAGTAGTCTGAGTGACCAAACACAACCAGCCTCGGTTGTTTCACAAACAAGCTCCATGTTGCTTAAATGTGAAGGTTCTGTTCCGTTTTCTTTAGCAGCCTTTTTTAAAATTTCTTTTTGCTTGGCTCTTTTCTACTCCTGATAATTAAAAAAAAAAAGTGTTCATTGTTCTCAGGGTCTTATTTTTGCATTTGTGAGGATTACTTTTACAGACACACAAGGCTTCCCAAATTAACAGTTTTATTGTGACTGTGCAGAGAGCTGTGCCTTGAAGGAGAGATACATGTATATCTTTAGAGGAGGAGAGGATAAAGCAAGCAGGAAGTCTCGAAGCCTTGGAATGTATGGAAGATGTTCTCCAAGAGCACTGTCTTCGAGAGCATGGAAGTACCAAGCACCTTAAGTGCTTTCCATTTAATGTCTGTTTGCCTAGTTTCAATACAAGTACGGGAGGAAAATTCTCTTTGCATATACAGTGCAATTTCTGCTTTTAATAAGGTCAAATATTATATACTTAGATTATTATTTGTAAAAGGAATTGATGCTTCTCAGGTCCTTCCTGCCACTTAGGCAAGAGAATATCTGGAGCCATTCTGGTGTAAAATATCTTAATATCTCTTGTAGGGCAGGTGTTTTCAGATTGACACTTGTTTAGCTGGGACTGCACAGTCCTCTTTCCAATTCCCAGCCCTTGGGCCCAAATTTCTTGCAGAAGCTCAGGTTGTCTTTTTAGTCATATATGGCTTCGCCATGTGGAATGCCGTGGGGTTTTCTCCATGGATCTCTTAAAACTGAAGTTAAAAGTGTCTTGTATTTAAAGAAAATTATTTTGATGTTGAATGTGTGTATTGACTAACGATTTGAGTTCTTGTTTTTCCAGTACAATGGTGCAGACACTGAAATACGTGTATCAACAACATGGAATACGAAGAGGACTATACCGTGGTTTATCCTTAAATTACATTCGTTGTATTCCTTCCCAGGCTGTGGCTTTTACCACATATGAACTTATGAAACAATTCTTGCACCTCAACTGATTCTTTCTTTTAGAAGACTTTTCTGTAAAACTACACTATCAATCCTCAAATGATACTGATGAGTAAATTACTTGAAGTTAAAAAAAATCTTTCTGTTACTGTGGACCTGCTGTTGTCTGATATCTTTATTTGCCAAAATGTGGTTAATTTCCTGGAGTCAAAACCAGGTGACACATAAAAATAAACATTAGCTAGCTCTCAACACTTTTTATGCACTTGATCTTCTTGGCTTTGTTAGATGAATTTTAGGAATGACACAGTTTTGGAGATGACACCCATGTTTTATACGGGTTCCAAGCCATTAGTTATTTAGCTTTATCACCATTCCAGGAGTTACATGCTGCTGATTATGCTGCTTTTTAAGCTAGTAATTAGGCATCTGTTGCTCTTTAAAAATTAAATGGAATAATCTGATTTGAACATAATGCAATGATTTTGGTATTCAGATCCTTGCCAGGTCTGTAGAAGCTGAGCTTGGCAGACCACAGTTTAAGCAGCCTTTCATTCTTTTTCTGTACAAGTTTTCTGTATGCAAGAACAATGCATAAGTCTTCAGATTGGTACACAGGAAAGTCTCCTCAGCCATTTCAGTTAGAACCAGCAAGATGGATTTAGCAGTATTGGAAATCTTGCAATTTGGAAACCAGTTTCTTGGCATAAATTCTATTCTAAGAAATGCTGTACTACACCAATAAAAGCAGGGGGAATTTTACAGGGATGAGTGCTAGAAAAGGTGTTGTTGTGGCAGGTAGTAGGGGCCTAATCTTAGAAAGCTTTTCTGTGGAGCTGAATGTTCTTGATTTGGTTTATTCAAGGTTGAGTATGTTACGTACTTTCCAGTACCAGCTGGTGTAAACAGGTTTTTCCCTACCTTAAACCATGGTGACAAAGAAGACTACATGCTGCTGCATTTACTTGTTTAGGCATATGGACCATATCCAACCTCATGCAGAAAAGAAAATTAAGATTGTATTGGAGTCTGTAGGTGTGTGTATGTACTGTTTCTGAAGTATGGTATGCAATAGACTGTTGCATGTTTGCCTCCTCCTATAATTCCTTTTGTGGAAGGAATTATTTTATACATGATTTGCATTGGTACTCTTGATTTTACTCACATGATTCAGGAAACTGTAAAGCATTTACTTTATGTAAGTTATTTATTTATTGTAAATATTTTAGCAGTGTCTTCTGAGAATTGGCAATGGTTATGTTAAGTGGTGGATGGTAAGACTGATTTGCTTAATTTTGACAAATATAACAAACTGGATTTTCAGCTATATATTCAATACCAACTTCTGTGGCTCAATTTTTTCCCCCAGTTTCATAAAATTATGTATTTCTTTGAAATTTACAGTGTAGCTATGGACAGAGAATAAGATGTATCTGGATATATTTTATTAAAATTTTTGAGTTAATGTCTTTGTGTGATTTGTATGTTTCAACCAGAAGGAATACATGTTTCTGGAATTATCTGTATGTTTTCCCTAATAGGTAAATATGCACAACATTGTTATTCTTAATTGTGACAAGAAATATGCTTTTTCATCTGATAAAGAATTTTCATCACATAAAGGAAATCTAACCAATATCACAGTGAATTTTTACATTTTAAAGCTCTTGCAGTAGAGATAAATCCACTATATTAGGAAAACTAAAGTGCCTTTCTTTTCTCTGCGTTATTTTGCTGTGTGAGCAAAAAAGCATCTTCTCAGATGCCAGTTCTTTTTCATGTGAATACTGTTAGGGATGATCAAGAGTTTTACATCTTAATTCTACTGCAAGGGATATATTTGAGGAGTGTCATGATGAGTTAAACAATTGTTATGCAGAATAAAGTAGAACTCAGCATGTTCATGCTTGAGAGGAAAAGAACATAAAAAATGTCTCCTAAATACTTGAGTCTGGTATTGAATGTGAAAAAGATACCTGCTTGATGGAACTGTGCTGTATTTTCAGACTTAGTTTTTCGAAATAAAATTTGACAGTGTATGAAAGTGTTACAATATTAATTCCTGAATCTACACAGTTAAACTTGGAGAATGCTGATGTGTCTTAGAATTGTAAACGTTTTTCACAACCACTGATGTCAGAAAAAAGAGATATAGTCTGAACACTTCTGTCCAGCTTTTGGCACTAGGACTCTCCAGAGCTTCCCCAGACTGGTTGAATTTTAGATAACTTCAAATCGATATTTAAAGCATGTTTTGTACTTTGCAAACATATTCTGTTGAGATGTTTTCTGGTGTATGGGAGATGTATAGACAACATGAAAGAGACTACAGAACACACGTTGAGCAAGTGTTCAAAGAATTTATGTAATCTCTTCACACCACATTGTGACTACATTTAATGGTATCAACTTGTAACTATTAAATGATAATTAGGCTTCTCTTAGCGAATAATGGTGCAATGGAAAGCAACATTAATGTAGTTTACTGCAACTCTTATTTCAGGACTATCCCAAATAAAACTGAAGGCGCTAAGTTAAGGATGTTCTCACCTTTTAAAATTCATCAATCTGAGCTTGATCCTTCTGTTGGAATGTCTAACCGTGGGCCACAACTGTCCTCTTTGCAGCAGAGTGAAACCTGTGTATCTGAAACTTCAGTATCATCTCAGACAGCCAGGGACAACGCATCTTCATGAGGGGAAAGGTTTGGCTCTCGGGCTCAGATTGGCCCATAAGCGAAGTGGGAGCAGGAGCCACGGCTAATATTATCTCCTAGCATCGCACCAGTAGCAAAAGTC
>VWZW01006607.1:0-11141 GCA_013397115.1 Edolisoma coerulescens
GGGAAAGGGGTGGTTTGGGTAGGAAAAGGTCAGTTTGGACAGCAGAAAGGTCTGGTTGGGCAGTAAAAGGTCACTCTGGGCAGCAAAAGGTCACTCTGGGTGACAGCTGCTGGCACTGAGACCAAGGCACCGCTTCCCTCGGGGTGTTTGTGCTCGAGCCCCACTGACCCAGAGAGCAATTCCAGCATCTGTGCCACCTCCTGTCCCTCCTGCTGCTCCCCAGAATCCCAAACAGCTCCTGGAATTAAAGCATCCCGCCAGGCACCGATCCCGGAGCGCCAGGGGGATTCCTGTTCCTCCTCATCCTCACCTTGTGTGGAGTGTGGGGGAGCTCGGGATGGGGGAAAGGCAGAGTTTATCCCAGAAAAGAGTCAGAGGGGTGCGGGGGCAGCTCGGGATGGGGGAAAGGCAGAGTTTATCCCAGAAAAGAGTCAGAGGGGTGCGGGGGCAGCTCGGGATGGGGGAAAGGCAGAGTTTATCCCAGAAAAGAGTCAGAGGGGTGCGGGGGCAGCTCGGGATGGGGGAAAGGCAGAGTTTATCCCTTTGGAAAGAGCAGCTCCACTCAGTAAGGAACGAGTCCTTAGGGGCACAGAGGAAGCTTTGGGGGGCTCTGGGGAAGCAGCAGAGCCTGGGAAGCAGCGATTAGGGCCGGGAATGACTCCCTGCTCCCACCTCCCTTCCCAGACCCCTGCCAGGGCGTGCCGGCCGAGCCGAACCGCGTGTGCCGCGTCAACCCCCGGACGCGGCGGGCGGAGCTGCTGCCCCGGCCCGAGAGCTGCCCCCCGAGGAGGGACCCCGTGTGCGGTGACGACGGCGTCACCTACGACAGCGAGTGCGTGATGGGGCGCTCGGGGGCCCTGCGGGGGCTGGACATCCAGAAGGTGCGCTCGGGGCAGTGCCAGCAGCAGGGTGAGTGTCATCCTCGCCATCCTCATCTTCCTCCTCCTCTCTCTCTCTCCCATCCCCTGATCCCCATCCCGCTGTGCCCCGGCTGGGTGTGAGTGCCGCTGGCCTGTCCCTGACGCCTTTCTCCCAGCCTGGAAAGGAAACTGGAGATCGTTTTGGTGAGGAGGTTGTGTAGAAGTGGATCTTGATTTGGAGGCCTCCAGGGGCAGTTATGGAGAGGGCCCGCAAAAGCCCAGCCCCCACGGGGGTGCACAAAATTTGCTCAGTTTGGTAAATTGGCAGAATTGACAAAAAAGCACCAATTAGGAGCACGAGTGGGATGCAATTCCCCCCTCCCCAGGTCAAGCCCCTTCTAAGCCTTCCCTCGCTCAGATGGGGCTGTACTCTGTTGATGAAAACGCTTTTGAAGAGCTCCTTGTCAGCCTTGGGAGAACCAAGCTAGGAGAGGAGCTTTGGGGAATTTGTTTTGTGTTTCTGCCGAGGGAAAGGGCACGGAAAAAAGCTGGGAAAACCCTCCAGCAATGCACTAGGCTACAGATAAATGCGTAAAGAACCCAGAGAAGAAAAAACGGTATAAAAACCAAAATGTAAAAAACCCAAACCCTCTTTCCCCCCACCACAGACAAGTGCAAGGAGGAGTGCAAGTTCAACGCCGTGTGCCTGAACCGGCGCGGGGCCGCACGCTGCTCCTGCGACCGCCTCGCCTGCGACGGCGCCTTCCGGCCCCTGTGCGGCCGCGACAGCCGCACCTACGGCAGCGACTGCGAGCGCCGCCGCGCCGAGTGCCGCCAGCAGGCCCCCATCCCCGTCCGGCACAGCGGGCCCTGCGGTGAGCACGGGCTGCCGGGAGGGGACCCCGCCGCGGGGTGCTGGGCCCTCCTTCCCGCGGGGGCGCTGGGCCACGGAGCGTCCCGCGGGGGTGCTGTCCCGTGGGGGTGTTGCATCCTCCTTGTCCCATGGGGTTGCTGTCCCATGGGGATGCTGGGCCCTCCTAACCATGGGGATAGTGGTCCCCAAATCGTCCCGTGGGGATGCTGTCCCGTGGGGGTGTTGCATCTTTCTTGTCCCATAGGGATGCTGGTCCCCAAATTGTCCCATGGGGATGCTGAGCCCTCCTTCCCCTGGGGGTGCTGGGCCCCAAATCATCCCATGGGGATGCTGGGCCCTCCTAACCATGGGGATAGTGGTCCCCAAATCGTCCCGTGGGGATGCTGTCCCGTGGGGGTGTTGCATCTTCCTTGTCCCAAGGGGACACTGGTCCCCAAATTGTCCCATAGGGATGCTGGGCCCTCCTTCCCATGGGGGTGCTGGTCCCTAAATTGTCCCATGGGGATGCTGTCCCCTGGGGATGCTGGTCCCTCCTAACCATGGGGATACTGGTCCCCAAATTGTCCCGTGGGGATGCTGGCCCCTCCTTCCCATGGGGGTGCTGGGCCCTCCTTCCCATGGGGATGCTGGGCCCTCCTTCCCATGGGGATGCTGGGCCCTCCTTCCCATGGGGATGCTGGGCCCTCCTTCCCATGGGGATGCTGGGCCCTCCTTCCCATGGGGATGCTGGGCCCTCCTTCCCATGGGGGTGCTGGTCCCTAAATTGTCCCATGGGGATGCTGGCCCCTAAATTGTCCCACAGGGATGCTGGTCCCCCCTGTCCTGTGGGAAATGCTGGTCCCTCTCATCCCACGGGGATGCTGGTCCTCCCACCCACCCCCTGGCGCTTCCCATCCCTCTCCAGGCGGGGTGGGATGCTGGGAAGCTGCAAATGGGTGCCCACTGAGCAAGCCACGGGCTCAACCTGGTGTCCAGGCAGCCTGGAACGTGCCTCGTTCCGTGTTTCTGTCCTTGCAGCAGCCCTGGTGTGTGCCCGTCTCGCTGTCCGTGCCCTGTCTCTGTCTGATGTGTGACACGGGGGACGCTCTGTGTTTGAACCACGTGTCTGTGATGTCTCTCTCACTCCCCACCGCATTCCCTGCCGTCCATGCCATCCATTCCCACTCCTCCTGGGGTAGTGCCAGTCTCCAAACCCCTTCCACGCTCTCCCTTCCATGCCTGCCTGCTTCTCTCAGCTCCATGTGCTCTCCGCCGGGTTCTCCTCCCGCTGTGCTCTCTCTGGAGCTCTCACCGTGTCTTTGTCTCGTCTCTAGGAGAAGCTTCCCCATGGACCTTTCTCAGGAGGATGGGATAGGATGGGGCTTTGGATCCTTAGGATGCTGGGAATGTCCAGGTTTAAGATTCTCCCCCAGGAAGTGAAGGAGGTTAAAGGAGCCGCTGGATTGATTTGGATGAGTTACAAATTGTTCATTTCAGCTCAGTTTGGTTTTTCCCACCTCTGGAGCCGCATCCTGTTCTTTTGAGCTGATGTTTGATCAGGTATCAGCTGGATTGAGCCTCCTGAAGTACTCGGGAATTAGAATCCCACGGCGGGGATGGGTTTTGTTGGCTTTGTGCTCCTGCTGGAGGCTTTCGAGGCTGCCAGACCCAGCTGCTGGAGAAGAGTTTGTCAGGCTCCCAAAATCCTGCTCGGAATAATCCCAGCTGTTATTTCCAAGCATCCATCTCTCCGTGTTTCTGGTGGGGGAATGGCTGGGAGTCAATTCCCCGAGTTTTCCCTGTGGGAAGGGCTGTGATCCCAGGAGGGGGATTTTTTGCAGGCCTGGCTCCCTGGGCTCTCTTCAAACCCTCCCCTGGGCCTCCTTTAAAGGCCAGAGCTTCCCAGATTTCTGGGATGAGCAGGGAATTCACGCTGCTCCTGAGCTCCAGCCACGCGTCGCTTCCACCGTGTTCCGTGGAAAAAAGCTGGGAGCAGCAGGATGTGCTCCTGGTGCACCTGCTGTTCCCCTCCCCACCTCCCTCTCCTTCATTTCAGCTCCCTCCCAGCTCCCCTCCCTGCAGCCCAGCACACATCTGCTTCCAGGAGCTGCATCCTGGTGGGATAGGAGCAAAACAAAAAAAAAAGGGGGGAATGAATCAAAACCAGGGCTCTGTCTGCCAAAACCTGGGATTGCAGCATCCCTGTGGCAGCTCCGGGCAGTCCCCTTCCCATCCCCGGGAGGTGGGAGCAGATTTTTTTATCCCCATCAGCTCAGAAAAGGAAAAGCTCCGAGCTCAGCGCTGGGGAGCTCATCCGTGGGGAATGCAGAGGATGCAGGGAGCTGGGAAGGGCAGGGAATGGGAGGGGCTGGCAGCCTTTTAACCCCTCACAAGCACCGGTGTGACAAACCCTGAGCTCTGCTGCCTCTTCCAGGAGCCAGGCCAGAGAGGCAAAGCCAAACAGAACCATCCAAGCCTAACAAAACCACCCAAGCTTTGGTTTTAATCCTCTCTCAGCACTGCGATGGTGCAGCTGGGAAAGAAGGGATGGGATGAGGCCAAAAGAAGGCTGATGGGATGAGCAGGGAAGGAAGGAAGGAAGGTGTCTGTAGCTGCATCTGTCTTTTCCTCCCTGCCTCTCTCTCTGCTCTCCTTTCCTCTCTTCTCCCTCTTTCTCTCTCTTTCCTGTTTCGTCTGTGTCTTGTGTTTTACAGTGTTGCCTGTGTGGAGGAAGGAATTCTGTCCTGGCACCACCCTCCTGCTCCCTGCCCGGACATCTCTGCTGGGAGCCCGGCTCTGCCCCTCCTCCGTGGCCAGGGCCACTCCTGGCCTCTCTCACTGCTCCCACCTCTCTCTAGCCTGGCCCGAGAGCCCCCCAGGACGGAGAGCTCACCCTGGGGTTTGTCCCATCCCTCGCCCCAAACTCTTTCTGCTGGAATGGAAATTGCTGGGCTCTTGTCCGATGCTTCCTTCGAGGCAAAGGAGAGTGGGAGCAGAGGTGGGTGCTGGGAGCCCCCCCCTGCTCCTCGGGCAGCCCCCCCCGGGCTGCTGCATCGCTCCGGACCGCTCCTGGTCAATCTTCCCTCTCCTCCTGCTCCCGACTAACCCCGCTCGCTTCCCCACCTCCTCCTTCCCGCAGTTCCTGCCTGCCCGGGGCTGTGGCGCTTCTCCCCGTGCTGTCCCAGCCGTGTGTCCTGCTTGTCCCTGCCGGTCCCAGCTCCACAGGGATCCCGGCTCCCTCTCCCGGGCTCTGAGGAGCTGGCTGTGCTCGGAAGCGGCTCTTCCCCGGGAATATTTCCCCCGTGGAGCGGTGCCGGAGCTCGCTGGGTGTCCCAGGCATGGATCGATGGGTTGCAAGGCAGCTTCGGTGCCTCTTCCCCGTGGGCATCCCCAGCTGGGCTGGCAGGAGAGCTCGGTATTCCCTGGATGTTCCCAGAATCTGGGATTCCCAGATCCCTGGGCTTAGTTAGGTGTCTGCTGGGTTGGAAGGGATGTTAAATCATCCAGTTCCAACCCCCTGCCACAGGCAGGGACACCTCCCACTATCCCAGGCTGCTCCAAGCCCAGTCTGGAGCACTTCCAGGCTCAGCAGCAGGTAAAGGATCACACCTTGGGATCACCCAGGGTGCACAAAGCGCTTTGCTTTCCCTGTGCCTCAGTTTCCCTCCCTCCAGGATGGAGTAGGGCCAGCAACCAAAGCAGGTCTTGATTAAAGCCCAGCCCAGCAGGTCCTCGTTGCTCCCACCCACGGCAAAACTGGTGCCAAACCCCCCTGAGATGCCTGGGAGTGCCCAAGGCTGCGTGTGAGATATTCCAGGCTGGGATCTGGGAACTTCCAGTGCTGTGTCTCCGCAGGTTTCCTGCTGGAGAAGGACAGGGAGCGTCAGGGCTGGGTTCTCCATCAGAGCTGGCCCCTCCCTGTGCTCCCACTCCCATTCCCATTCCCGAGGCAGGAATGTGAGCCTGGACCTCAAACCAGGGATTATCTTCGCTTCATGCCCAGGAAAATCGTGTCCATCAGAGGGAATTTCTCCATGGAAGCCGTGTCTGTGTGTTGGGGAGACGTGGAAAAAAGGGAGACAAACAGACGGGAGCAGCACCCCAGGGAGCAATTCCCGGTCCTTGGGAGCTGCTCAGAGCTGCGGGGAAGTTGGGGACAGAGCTGGAGAGGGGCTGGAGCCGTGTCCCTGTGCCTGAGCTGTCCCCCTTTCCCTGTTCTTTGCAGGCCTTTGGCTCTAGGCTGGGACTTGGTAGGTGCTTCCCAGAGAGGCAGATCCCGATCCGGGCCCTTCCCGGTGCCCAGGGCCATTCCAGAGGATCCTTTCCCAGCTCCTGGCTCTGTGCCTGCCTCGCTGCCGGGGCTGTGCTGTGTGTGCTGCTGCTCCATCTCCTCTGGGCTGCTTTGTGTGTCCCCACCCGTGTCCGTGTCCTGTGTCCTTGTCACTGTCCGGCACAGATGGAATCCGTGGTGTCCTTTCCTTGTCCCAGCCCCTCGGGGCCCTTGTCCGGAGGGTCACTGGGCAGTGCTGGCTCTGTCCCCACTCCTTCCTTGGCTCCTGGGTGGTGGTGGGGGGGATTCCTGGCAGGAATTCCTGGTTGGGAATGGGGAGGAACCCCTGGGATGTCCCTGCCAGCAGGGAGTGGGACACAGCCTCTGCTCCCTGCTGGCACTTTGTCACCGCTCAGCATCCCCCAGGGAGGTGCCACTGCTCGCCTGGCGTGGTGGATCCACAGGAATTCTGCTTCCCAGCTGTGGGATTACCAATCCCCGGGGGGCTCGGGGATCTGCTGGAGTCCATTCCCGAGGGCTGGGCTGAAGGAAGGACGTGGGATGTCCCCATCCTGCCCCACAGCAGCTCCCCAGGGGATGAGCAGTGTGCTGGAGCCGGGTGTGTCCTCTCCAGCCAGCTCCTGCTGGGGAATCCCACAGGATGAGTTTTCCTGGGAACACTGTGATCCCGAGGGTGTGGATCCCAGGGAAGGGAGCTCTCCCTGTGGGAGCTTTGTGGAAGGTTCTGCCAGCGCTGCTGCTGCTGCTGCCGCTCCCATTCCTGGGCAGGCCGTGCCTGGCATGGAGGGGACGGGGCGGGAATCCCGATCCTGGCGTGCGGGGGGACGATCCCGTGCCTGCTGCCCATCCCTAACCTCTGCCACGCATGGGGACCGTGCTGAGCCGGGCATGGCGGGGTGGCATGGAGGGGGCTGGGGGCGAGCCCAGCAGCTCCGTGTGCTCGCCACGGCTCGGGGCAGCGGTCACAGCTGGGGACGCCGGCACGTCCTGCTCCGCTCGCCGCCCGCGCCGACGCCCACCCGAGCCACCCGTGCCTGTCGCTGTCCCCTCTGCAGACCTGGGCACGCCCAGCCCCTGCCTGAGCGTGGAGTGCGCCTTCGGGGCCACGTGTGTGGTGAAGAACCAGGAGGCCGTGTGCGAGTGCCAGCAGCAGTGCCAGGGCCGCTACGACCCCGTGTGCGGCACCGACCAGCGCACCTACGGCAACCCCTGCGAGCTGGACGCCATGGCCTGCGTGCTCCAGAGGGACATCAGGGTCAAGCACAAGGGGCCCTGTGGTAAGGTTTGGGGTTCGTTTTTGTTTCGTTGGGGTTCGTGGCCTGCGCGCTCCGGAGGGACATCGGGGTCAGGCCCTGGGGTAACAGATGGGCTGGGGGTTGTTGTTTTGTTGTTGTTGTTGGCCTGTGTCCTCCAGAGTGACACCAGGGTGAAGGACAAGGAGCCCTGTGGTGAGATTTGGGTTTTGTTGTTGTTTTGTTGTTGTTCATGGCCTGTGTCCTCAAGAGGGACACCAGGGTGAAGGACAAGGGACCTCATGGTAAGGTTTGGGCTGGGGGATTGTTTTCGTGTTGTTGTTTTGTTGTTGTTGGCCTGTGTCCTCAAAAGGGACGTGAGGGTGAAGGTCAAGGGGCCCTGTGGTGAGATTTGGGCTGGAGGTTGTTGTTTTGTTGTTGTTTTGTTGTTTTGTTGTTGTTCATGGCCTGTGTCCTCAAGAGGGACAGCAGGGTGAAGCATGAGGGGCCCTCGTGCTGAGATTGGGCTGGAGGGTTGTGGTGGTATTGTTGTCGTTTTGTTCTTGGCCTGTGACCTCAAAAGGGACATGAGGGTGATGGTCAAGGGGTCCTGTGGTGAGATTTCGGGTGGGGGTTGTTTTCTTCTTGTTGTTTTGTTGTTATTGTTGGCCTGTGTCCTCAAAAGGGACACCAGGGTTAAGCATGCGGGGCCTTGTGGTGAGATTTGGGCTGGGATTGTTGTTTTGTTGTTTTATTGTTGTTGTTTTGTTGTTCTTCCTCCATTGCCCCAGCCCAGGCTGGCGCACAGGGACAGACAGCGACCCAAGCACAGATGTGGCACTGCCCATGGGCACAGAGGGGTTGGGGTTGTGCCTCAGCTTAGTAGGAGGGTGGTGGGAGAGGATCCAGGATCCATCCTGAGGCTCCTTCCTCTCTGAAGGATGCAAGGCAGCAGGAAAGCTCGGGATGAGCCGGGAGTTGGGAAAGCTCAGGATGAGCCGGGAGTTGTCCCCCCGTGCACACCAGGCCTGGCACTGTCCCCTTACCCAGCAAACCTTCCCCGAGCTGCCCTGCAGAGAAGGCTCTGGCTCCGGGGTGAGCTCAGCAGGATCCATCCCCATCCCCAAGGAGAACCCACCACGGAAATGCAGCTCAGACCTTTCTACAGAATATCCTGAGCTGAGAGAGGGATCCCACGGGGATCCCTGAATCCACCCCAACAATCCCACCCTGGGAGCGTTGTCCAAACACTCCTGGAGCTCTCAGGGCCGTGCCCATTCCCTGCTCCAGGCGCTCCCACCTGCTCCCTGTGCCAGCACAGCTTTGCCACTCAGGGTTTGCAGCCGGGCACAGCCTGGGCTGAGCTTGGTTCTCCCACAACCAAATCTCTGGGATGCTCAGGCAGAGCTGGGTTAATTACAGATTGATCAAATACAGATTTTCTGCCCCAACCCCTCAGGCTGGGAGCCAGGAGCTGCCTGCCCTCAGCATCCCCTGTCCCGAGCTGCAGATCCGGCACGTGGCTCGGGATTTGTGCCACGGATAAAAACCTCCAGGCCAACAGCACGAACCGAGCAGGGGGTTGGTGCCTCCTCCTCCCCCATGCCAAGGCAGCAGCTGCTGTGGGGAAGAGAAAAAGCAAGAAAAGCACCTTGGAGCCAAATTCCTGGTGAAATGACTGGCAGGGAGGGAAGGGAGGTGCTGGAAGGAGAGGATGAATCAGTGAACAGCCAGGAGTTGGGGGATGTGCTGCCTGGTGTCTCCTGCGAGGAGGGAGAGCAGCTTGGAGAGGGAATTTTTCCAAAATAAAGGGGGTTTTTGTGCCCTCAGCCTGGCTGTGAGCGTGTCAGGTGCAATGTTCCACCTGCAGCCGGCAAAATAACCGAGCTGGAGGTGGAATCCCCCTTCCCACCGTGTCTTCCTGTGGGAATTTGCTGCCTCCCTCCCTCTGGAGCCCGTGGCTGATTTATTGCTCCCCATAATTGTGCTCTCTCCCACCTCTTTAGCTCTGACAGCCACAGTGACAGTGACATTCCAGCCCCTTTCTCCTGGCCCTGGTGGTTTTTAGGAGGAGTTCTTGCCTTCCTCCCAGCCTCCCCCTGCTCCTGCATCCCTTCCTTCCCCCGGGGCTGCTGCTCCTGACACGCTGGGGGAGGAGGGTGCAGTGAGCTTTTATTTCTGCATTATTGGGGTTTAGAGCTGCATTAGGAGCTTTGGATGGGATCTGGGGACGGAGTTCTTCGCTGGGAGGGTGGGGAGCTTGCCCAGAGAAGCTGTGGCCACCCCATCCCTGGAAATGTCCAGGTTGGAGAGCGGAAAGCGTCCCTTAAAGACGAGCTTTAATTCCAGACAATTCCACGAGCCCGTGACGAGCCAGCAACGCCTTCCCTGCTGTTTTAACGCCGATTTTTTTTCTCCTTGCCGTGCCCAGACCGCTGTGGCAAGTGCCAGTTCGGGGCCATCTGCGAGGCGGAGACGGGGCGCTGCGTGTGCCCCACCGAGTGCGTGCCCTCGTCGCAGCCCGTGTGCGGCACCGACGGCAACACCTACGGCAGCGAGTGCGAGCTGCACGTCCGCGCCTGCACCCAGCAGAAAAACATCCTGGTGGCCGCCCAGGGCGACTGCAGTGAGTGTGCCAGCGTCCCCTTTGTCCCCCGTGTCACCCCCGCGCGTGGCAGCACAGGCAGAGGATGCTCGGCCCCGCTCTGATGGTTTTTATCCCGTGGCTTTGGTCGCTCCCACGCCCTCCCGAAGGTTTTTTTCTCCGTGTCTGGGTGATTTTACCTTTGGAATGATTTGATATTTTGAGGCTCTCCAGCAGCTTTTTAGCCCCAGCTGGTTTGGTTTCCCTCTCTCTGGAAGTGCCCCCCGTGTTATTTGTCTGAGCCAAGCAAAGAAATTGGATTAATGTCCATGGGGCCGAGTCAGGAATTAAGCTAAAAACGTGTTAACAGCCAGCAGCAGAACTGAGAGCACCAGGTTCTGTTTGATCCTTTCCCTCCCCTCCATCCCCTGGGGTTAATTCCTCTTTGTTCCTGGTTTCCTCCCCACTCCCCAGCCCGGGGAGCTGTCTGGGCTAATTTCTTAATGAATTCAAAGCCCCGCTCGGCTTCTTCGTTAGGACAAAAGCCTCATAAAAACCTGTCCAGCTGGGGCTGGGTGTTCCAGGGCTGAGAGATTGTCCATGAATTTGGGAGGAAGGATGGCTGAGGGTGGCAGCTGACTCCCGGAAGAAATGATTAAATGGGGTTTTTTCCACCAGAAAGAGCCGCAGGGAATCTGAAATGCTCGGGGTGGGCACGAGAGCTTGCGTGGATTAAATAAGGAATAACGTGGCATTGGTGCTGGGAGCGCCGCGACACAGCTCTGGTGGCCACGGGAGCCGCCCGGGTGGCTGAGCCCGTCCCTCCCTGTGCCCCAGAGTCGTGTGGCAGCTCCGTGTGCTCCTTCGGCAGCCGCTGCGTGGGCGGGCAGTGCCTGTGCCCGCGCTGCGAGCGCCAGCCCCCGGCCCCCGTCTGCGGCACCGACGGCGTCACCTATGACAGCCCCTGCCAGCTGCAGGTGGCCTCGTGCCAGCGGCAGAAGAGCATCGAGGTGGCCAGGATGGGACCCTGTGAGGACGGTGGGTTGGTCCTGCTTCTCCACTGGATGGGGGGAAAGGGAGGGAGGACCGAGGGTGCACGCGCTGAGCTTCCCTCGCTGCCCCGCTGCGCCCTGTGAGACCCCAAAAACCCCAAACCAGAATCTCCTGCGCCAGCCACGCTCCCCTGCTGCTCCTCTGTGCCCTGTGAGACCCCAAAAACCCCCAAAACACCAGGTCCTGCACCAGCCACGCTCCCCTGCTGCTCCTCTGTGCCTTATGAGACCCCAAAAACCCCAGAGCAGCAGCTCCTGTGCCAGCCACA
>VWZW01006607.1:16082-26384 GCA_013397115.1 Edolisoma coerulescens
ACCACCACGCCCCGAGTGTGACAGGGATGTAACACCCCCCGTGAGCGTGGGCAAGGACAGGGCCACCTGTCCCTGTGGGCACGAACAGTGTGGGCCACCAGTGTGAGTGTGACAGGGATGGGACACCCCCCTGAGTGGGACAGGGACGGGACACTCCCCTGAGTGGGACAGGGGTGGCAGCAGCTCTGGGCCTGCCTGGCCCCTTCTCCTCGCTCTTTCCTTGGATTCCTGAGGGAATCCCTGGTTCCACAGATCCACCAACAAAACAGAATCTTTTTTCCCCCTTTCCCACTCTATAACTACATTTCCCCCTTTCCCACCCTGCCACTCTGGTTTTTTCCCCCTTTCCCACCCTATAACAGTGGGTTTTTCCCCCTTTCCCACCCTGTAACTGTGGTTTTTTCCTCCTTTCCCACCCTATAACAGTGGGTTTTTCCCCTTTTCCCTCCCTATAATTGCATTTCCCCCTTTCCCACCTTGTAACTGTGTTTTTTTCCCCCTTTCCCACCCTATAACTGTATTTTTCCCCCTCTCCCAGCCTGCCACTGTGACCCCGTGGGCTCGGTGCGGGATGACTGCGAGCAGATGACGGGGCTGTGCNTTCCCACCCTATAACAGTGGGTTTTTCCCCTTTTCCCTCCCTATAATTGCATTTCCCCCTTTCCCACCTTGTAACTGTGTTTTTTTCCCCCTTTCCCACCCTATAACTGTATTTTTCCCCCTCTCCCAGCCTGCCACTGTGACCCCGTGGGCTCGGTGCGGGATGACTGCGAGCAGATGACGGGGCTGTGCTCCTGCAGGACGGGCATCACGGGCATGAAGTGCAACCAGTGCCCCAACGGTGGCAAACTGGGCACCGCCGGCTGTGAGAAAGGTCTGGGGCTCCTGCATGACTGGGAATTCGATGTCTGAATAATGGGGATTTTGGTTCCTCTATAACTGGGATTTTGGTTGTATAACTGGGATTTTGATTCCTGCAAAACTGGGATTTTGGTTCCTGTGTAATTGGGATTCTGGTTCCTCTGTAACTGGGATTTTGGTTGTGTAACTGGGATTTTGGTTTCTGCACTTGAGATTTTGGTTGCTGTATAACTGGGAATTTGGTTCCTGCAAAACTGGGATTTTGGTTCCTGTGTAACTGCGATTTTGGTTCCTCTATTTGGGATTTTTGTTCCTGTGTAATTGGGATTTTGGCTCCTCTGTAACTGGGATTTTTCTTCCTGTATTTGGGATTTTGCTTTCTGTGTATTTGGGATTTTGGCTCCTGCATTTGGGATTTTAGTTCCTGTATAACTGGGATTTTGGCTCCTGCATTTGGGATTTTAGTTCCTGTATAACTGGGATTTTGGCTCCTGCATTTGGGATTTTGGTTTCTGCATTTGAGATTTTGATCGCTGTATAACTGGGAGTTTGGTTGTGTAACTGGGATTTTGCTTTCTGTGTATTTGGGGTTTTGGCTCCTGCATTTGGGATTTTGGCTCCTGTGCAACGGGGATTCTCATCGCTCACCCCGTGTCCCTCCCCGCAGACCCCTCGGCCCCCAGGTCGTGCGAGGAGCTGCGCTGCGAGTTCGGGGCCTCGTGCGTGGAGGTGAACGGCTTCGCCCACTGCGAGTGCCCGTCCCCGCTCTGCTCCGAGGCCAACATGACCAAGGTTTGGGGACAGCACCCCTGGAGGGGCTCGGGGACATTTGGGGTGGTTCTGGTGTCTCTCCCCCACAGAATCAGGCAGGAGGTTGTT
Source organism: Edolisoma coerulescens (assembly GCA_013397115.1). Lineage (NCBI taxonomy): Eukaryota > Metazoa > Chordata > Aves > Passeriformes > Campephagidae > Edolisoma > Edolisoma coerulescens. The sequence continues at coordinate 17,823 of VWZW01006607.1, forward strand.
CCCTGCTGGGAGAGGGGGACGTGCCAGTCACAGATGTCCCCTGGCTGGGGACGCTCCGTGCCCCGCTGGCACCTCTGAGCTGTTCTGTCCCCGCCACCTGTGCCCCAAAGGAGACCCCAAAAATGCTTCCAGCTTTTAGGGCCCCATTCCTGCTGCTGGGAGGGGCCCAGAGGTGCAGTCCTGGTGTCCCCTGTGCCCCCAGGTGTGTGGCTCCGACGGTGTCACCTACGGGGACCAGTGCCAGCTGCTGACCATCGCCTGCAGGCAGGGCCAGCACATCACGGTCAAGCACGTGGGGCAGTGCCATGGTGAGTGTCCCCTGGGCAGTGCCACAGTGAGTGTCCCCTGGAGAGTGTCCCCTGGGCAGTGCCACCCTGAGTGTCCCCTGGGCAGTGCCATGGTCAGTGTCACTGGGCAGTGCCACACAGAGTGTCCCCTGGGCAGTGCCATAGTGAGTGTCCCCTGGAGAGTGTCCCCTGGGCAGTGCCACCCTGAGTGTCCCCTGGAGAGTGTCCCCTGGAGAGTGTCCCCTGGGCAGTGCCTCTGGGTAGTGCCACACTGAGTGTCCCCAGGGCAGTGCCATGGTCAGTGTCACTGGGCAGTGCCACACTGAGTGTCCCCAGAGCAGTGCCAGCCCCGTGTCCTCACACTGACCCTTGCTCTGGCTGCCCCCTGTGCCTCTGGGACACCCCTGGCACAGCCAGTGCCTTCCCCAGGGTTTGTCACCCCTCGCCCGGTGCCACCCCCACCTTTTCCCCCTCCTCACCTCCTGTGTCCACTCCCTGCAGAGTCCATCCCCCACACGAGCTCCCCGGTGCCCCCCACGCCGCTGCCCACGCTGCCCACGGATCGGCTGCTGCTGCCCGCGCCCCCTCGGGCCACCACGCGGGCCCCGGAGCCCACGGCGGTGGCCACCAGCTCCGTGCCGCTGGAAGCCAAGCCCACGGAGCGAGCCCACCCCACCACGCGGCGCGTGACGACGGCCAGGCCGGCCACCACGCCCTGGGTCACCCACGGGGTGCACAAGGCCACCATCCGCCCGCTGGCCACCGTGCCCGTGGTGGTGGCCACCAGGCAGCCGAGCTACGGCGAGTCGGGCAGCGCTGAGGGCAGCGGGGACCAGGACATGGGGAGCAGCGGTGACCAGGAGTCCAGCGGGGCGGGGTCTGCCGGTGAGTGCCACCCTGGGGCTCGGTGGTGGCTCTGGCCACCCCCTGTGTGTCACCGGAGACACAGAGGTGGCACTGCTGAGTGTCCCCGTGCTGTCCCCAGGGGAGGAGGAGCTGGAGGAGGCGCAGGTGACGGCCACGCCTGCCATCGAGAGGGCCACGTGCTACAACACTGCCCTGGGCTGCTGCTCCGACGGCAAAACCCCCGCTGCCGACGCCGAGGGGAGCAACTGCCCCGGTGAGTGTGGGGCTGGGGAGGGCTCTGGGGTCACTTGGGGTCAGGAGCTGGGGATATTTCAGGGTGTGATGACACAGAGTTGCCCAGGTGAATTTGGGGCTGGCAAGGGGTCTGGGGTCACTTGGGGGTCAGGAGTTGGGGATATTTCAGGGTGCGATGACACAGAGCTGCCCAGGTGAATTTGGGGCTGGGGAGGGCTCTGGGGTCCATTTGGGGTCAGGAGTCAGGGGTCTCTCAAGGGGCATGACACAGAGAGCTGCCCAGGTGAATTGGGGATGGAGGAAGGGTCCGGGGTTCCTTCGGGGTGAGGAATCAGGAATCTCACAGGGGGGATGCCAGAGTTGCCCAGCACGGTGCTGTGCTTGCCCAGCTGGTCCTGTGCCCATTCTGGTGTCCCTGAGGGTGTTCCCGGCATGTCCTGAGCCCCAGGAGCTGGCACACATCGTCCCCTCTGCCACAGCCAGCCCAGGGGCCCCAGTGGGCACTGCTGCTCACCCCGAGAGCCAGAGCTCTGCCCCTCTCTCCCCTCAGGTGCCCACTCTGTCCCTGGACTGCTCCAGCCCTGAAAACTTGACCAGGGCTTTGCCCAGGCTTGTGCCCACGGGCACCGGGGGGGGGATGAGGGAATTCCTTGGATTCCCTGTGTTTGTGAAGGAACTGGGATCGGGACCAGTTTGGTGCTGGGGTGGGCAGGGACAGCAGCTGGAGCCCCAATGTCCCCTCTGGGCTTCCTGGGGTTCCCGGGGCTGTTTCCTTCTCCCTGATCCAGCTGGGATCTCCCCCCCCTTCCCACAATTTGAGGAAGCACAGCCCCACCTCTGCTCCGTCAGAATATCTTCGTTATCCTGAAAATTGTTCCTTTGGGGCTGTGTCCCAGATTTTTCCTCACTGAGGTCTTTCCTTGGGGTTTCCAGCGGGACATCCCCTTTTCCTTTGGGAAAACGGCACTTTCCCCTTTTAACCCACAAAGCACGGTGCCTGTGGGAAGAGAGAGGGAAAAGGAAAGGGGAAAGGGAAAAAGGAAAGGGGAAGGGAAAAGGGAAAGGGAAAAGGGAAATGGAAAGGGAAAAGGGAAATGGAAAGGGAAAAGGGAAGGGAAAAAGGAAGGGGAAAGGAACGTCCTGTGTGGTTCCCACAAAGGGATCTCTCCATCCTCTGCCTCCCCAGGAAGGGATCCACACCCCTGGCACTCCGGGTGCAGTTCCAGGGTGGTTTGGCAGGCCTGGCTTTCCCTGTGCCAGGTCTCCTCCTTGCCCCAGCCCCGCTGGCCCCGCTGTGCCCCGTGGGTGGCCCGGGCCGTGGCGTGTCCTCTAACGTGTCTCTCTTGTCACCCAGCGGTGCAGGGGGGCCGCTCTCGGGGCCGGAGCTCGCAGGATCCCGTCTGGTAAAAGCTGCCGTGTCCAGCCCGGTCTCTGCCATCTGCTCCAGCACTAACCCTCCATGGCTGTCCCGTCCCATCCTGACTAACCCGGCACTGGCACTACCCCCACACCGCCATCCCCCTTCCCAGGGACTCCGGCGCTCTCCCAACCCTTTCCCTCCCCCTGCCCGCCTAAAGGGTTTTGTCTTGTGTTCCCTCCCTCCTGCAGCCACCAAGGTGTTCCAGGGAGTGCTGATCCTGGAGGAGGTGGAGGGCCAGGAGCTGTTCTACACCCCAGAGATGGCCGACCCCAAGTCGGAGCTCTTCGGGGAGACGGCGCGGAGCATCGAGGGCGCGGTGAGTTCTGCACCCCTCGCCGGGGGCACGGCTGGGATCTGGCAAAAAAGGGAATCCTGGAGTCAGGGAATTGCAGGATCGAGGTAGGGAAAGCCCTCCAAGATCACCAAATCCAGCCCGGCGCCGCCACGTTCACCAAACCACGTCCCCAGTGCCACATCCTCACATTCCTGGAGCTCTTCCAGGGATGGTGATTCCACCTCTGCCATGGAGAACTCGTGCCAGTGCCTGGGCACCTTTTCCATGAGGAAACATTCCCTAATATCCAACCTAAACCTCTTCTGGTGCAACTTGAGGCCCTTTCCTGTCATCCTGTCACTTGTTCCCTGGGAGAAGAGCCTGACCCCACCTGGCCACAGCTTCCCTTTGTTTCGGGCTGGGTCAGAAATCCTTTTCCAGCTTGGCCTCGATGTTGGGACTGCTCAGACACCGCTGGGATTCCCAAAGTGTTTTTTATCTCCAGGGAAAGCCCTGAGCCAAATCCATCCAAACTCCCTTTTCCCTCCAGTTCAGCTGCACAACTTTGGGATGCTCCTGGTGTAAATCCCCTCTCCCACCTCTGGGAGAACCCCCTGCACTTCCAGCTGTGGGAACAGGTGGATTTTGGGTGGGAATTTGGCCGTTTGGGGATGCTGAGACAGTGCTGGGTGGCAGAGCAACCACAAACTGCCTTTGCAAGGGCAGGAACACCTTTGGAGCTGATTCCAACCCCTGGGAGCAGATGGACAGGGCTCAGATGGCTGCTGCAGTCCCTGTGACAATAACAGTGTCCCCAGGTCACTGCCGTGTGCCCGAGGGTGCCAATGCTCCCAAAATCATCATCCTCACTCATTCTGGGACTTGCTGGTCTCTGGTTTTCCATGGAAACACCAAACTGTGCCACAAAAGCCACCTGTGGCTGCAGAGCCCGGTGCCACCTGCCTGATGCCACGGGCGTGACGTGCTCCTGGACCCCTCTGGTCACTATTCCCACTTTAAAGGGGAAAACAAAACCGTGGGATCATTAATTAATGAATGAATTCATTAATTACAGCCTTAGCCAGGGGCAGGTGTGGTGGCCCTGGCTGTGACAGAGCTCTGCGCTGTCGCCGTGTCCTTCCCGTGCCTCCAGACAAATCCTGCAGCATCCCAGAGCTGGGTTTGGAAGGCAGGCGGGTATTTAAGGATGCAGAGCTGGGCTTTGTGGGATTTTCCCGAGTCCCTGAGCAGCTTTACGTGGATTTGGGAGAGCTCAGGAGGACTCGGATGCCACACAAAGGAAAATCCCGGGATGAGCTGCGAGGTGGCTCCGCTCTGGCTCCGTTCTGCCCCTCCTCACCTCGGGGATGGTTCCCTGTCCCGCTTTATTCATGGATCCCGCTCTTCCCTTTGCCATAAAGAACAGGGAGCAGCTGGAATTCTCACAGCACAGCAGCTCCTCTTCCCTCCCTCTCACCGGGATGCCTTGCAAAAGCTTGGAAGCAAATCCAAGCCTGGCTGAGAGTCGGGATCTTTCTCTGGCAGGATCTCCATGCCAGGATTTTCCCACTAACCAGGATGTTCCCTTTCCTCCTTCCCAACCAGCTGGATGAGCTTTTCCGTGGCTCTGACGTGAGGAAGGATTTCAAGAGCATCCGAGTGCGGGACCTGGGGCAGAGCAGCGCCGTCAGGGTCATTGTGGAGGCCCACTTTGACCCAGGTAGGGCCATTCCCTGGGGCATTCCCAGCGGGAATTCTGGATGGAGAAACCTGTGTGGGGAGGAGAAGGAAAGAACCATCCTAAAATTCACTGGGGTTGTGTCTTTTATCCTGAAAAATTTCGATGTGAGCCGAGCTGGGAGGAGCTGCTCCCTAAGGAAGCTGGGAGCGTTTTCCTTGGGAAAGGAGGGTTCTTTTCCTTGGGAAAGGAGGGTTCTTTTCCTTGGAAAATTAGGGTTCTTTTCTTCGGGAAAGGCGGGTTCTGTTCCTTGGGAAAGGAGGGATTTGGGAGGGAAATTTCTGTTTGAATCTTCACTCTTCCTTCCCTCCTTCTCCTTTCCTGGCTGGGATCAGCCACGTCCTACACGGCCGCTGATATCCAGGGGGCCCTGCTGAAGCAGATCCGAGCTTCCAAGAAAAAAACCATCCTGGTGAAGAAGCCCCAGCAGGAGCACGTCAAATTCATGGATTTCGGTGAGTCCCTGGGGCTGTGCCGAGCGCCCCTCGCTTGGTTTGGGCTTTCAGAATGCCAGGGGGGCTCTGCTGCTCCTGCCAGGGCTTTGCAGCCGTGGCAGCAGGCCTTGAAAAGCTTCCCCAGGCAGTGCCAGGGCACGGAGGAATTGTGGAATGGTTGGGGTTGGGAGGGAGCTTAAAGATCATCAGGATCATGGACAGGGATCTTCTGCTGTCCCAGGCTGGCCTTGGACACTTCCAGGGATGGGGCAGCCTCAGCTTCTCTGGGAATTCCATTCCCAGGCCTCCCCACCCTGTGATTAAAATCCTTGTGCCACGAATTGGTTTTCCACTCCGGAAAACCATAAAAGGGTTAAAATTCTCCCCTTTCCCATGGAATATGGCAAGTGCCACCCATGGAGATGTGGCTCCTGTAAAGGGAGCCCATCCTGGAATTCCAGAGGTGGTGGCCAGTCTGGAACTCCTCCTGCTCCACCTAACCCAGAATTCCCAGGAAAAGCGGGCACACGGAGCCTGGCACAGCCCCTACCTCCAGTATTCCAGCTACATCCCAAAAAAACCCCGATTTTTGTCTACTTTGGGGCTGCAAATTCACCCTCCTGGTGCCCTGCCAGGACCACCCTGGCTGCTGCTCTCCTCATCCAAACCTGACCCTAAACCTGACCCTAATCCTAACCCAAACCTAACCCTATCCCTGAACCAAACCCTAACCCTAACCCTGCCCTGACCCTGACCCACACCTGACCCAAACCAATCCCTAACCCTAATCCTGACCCTAACCCACACCTAACCCTAAACCTAACCCTTAATCCTAACCCTAATGCATACCTGACCCTAACCCATCTCTGACCCTGACCCCATCCCACACCTGACCCTGACCCCATCCCACACCTGACCCTGACCCCAACCTGACCCCACCCCTCTGCCGTGTTCCAGACTGGATCCCCCGGCTCTTCACCACCACCGTCACCACCACCACGGCCACCACCATGGCCCCGGGCACCACCCGCCGGGCGCCCACGGCCACCACGGCCCTCGCCCACCGCCCGGAGCCCGCGGGCAGACCCAGCCCAAAGGCCGTGGGCGTGGCGAGCACCAGGCGGCCGGGTGGCACCAGCCCTGGCAGCGGCAGGAGGAAGCCCACCCGGCAGCCCCCTGGCACCAGGAGACCCCCCCGGCCCTGCGAGTCCCACCCCTGCCTGCACGGTGGCACCTGCGAGGACGACGGCGAGGACTTCACCTGCAGCTGCCCCGCGGGGAAGGGAGGGGCTGTGTGTGAGAAACGTACGTGGTGCTCCAAAAAAATCCCAAATTTAGGGCCTGAAAAATCACTTCCCACCCCCTGCCATAGGCAGGGATGCCACCCCCTGTGCCAACTTGCTCCAGCTGGGATTTGGATGTTTCCAGAGATGGGAAACAGCAAAAAAACCTCGGAGTAGGGACAGAGGGATGGGGGGGACGTGCAAACCAACCCCAAAATCAGCCCTGGCACGGCGGGGGTTGGCATCACCAGCTGTCCCCTCTCTACCACCACAGCTGGGGTGGGTACAAGTGGGTGTAAAAGGTGAGCAGAGAGCTTGCAAGGAGCGAGGAGCAATTCCTCCCTGGCTCCATCCTGATCCCAAAGCACTGGGAGGCTGGGAGCTGCTGCTGTGTTGTCCCAGCTTGTGGCAGCGTCACCCAGTGTCACCCAGCATCACCCAACGTCACCCAGCGTCACCCAGCCAGGCTCTGCTCACCCTCTCCAGCACCAGGATGGGGCTGCTGCTGATCCAGGCTCATTTCCCAGCCCTTGGAGCAGCTCGGGAAGCAGCTGGATCCCAGCAGCACCGCTGGTGTTTACTGGGAGCTCCCCCGGGCACTTTGGGGTCCCTCCAGGGGCTCTGGGTGGGCTCATTCCCAAAAAACTTTGCCCCTAAAGCCGTGACCTGGAGCTCTCTGAGCTGTGGGTGCCCAGCCCTGTTGGTTTAATGGGATTTGGCCTCCCAGATGCCTTGGGAAACATTGGCTGCAGTGAGCAAAAGCCAGGAGCGATGGATGGGAATCCATCAGGTTTTTGGGGAGGAGAGAGGAAAAGGAAGGAACAGGGAAGCTGAGTTTGGGGGAGCTGCAGGAGCAGGGGATGGAAAGGACCAGCAGTGCTGATTTTTAACTGGGAGGAGCTGGTTGGGAAACCTCTGGATGAAGAAATCCCGATTTCCAAAGCATTTTTTGGGGAGGAATGGCATCGCCAGAGGGGTCTGTGGGCACCGCTGTGAGTGTTCAGTGGTGCTGACAGGGGTCATTTCCCGGGAATGTGGCCTCAGAGGGGCCACCAGCCCCTTGCTGCCCTTCCCTGCACAGGCAGGAAAACATTCCCGGGGTTGTGCCGGGCGCTCACTGCTCCCTCCTTGTGTCCCCTGTCCCCTCCCTGGCCCCGCAGCCATCAGGTACTTCATCCCCAGCTTCGGGGGCAAGTCCTACCTAGCCTTCAAGATGATGAAGGCCTACCACACGGTGAGGATTTCCATGGAATTCCGGGCCCTGGAGCCCAGCGGGCTGCTCCTCTACAACGCCCAGAACCACGGCAAGGATTTCATCTCACTGGCGCTCGTGGGCGGCTTCGTGGAGCTCAGGTGAGCCCCAGGGCCAGGGCAGGGAGGCAGAAGCCAGGAGGGGGAATTTGCAGCCTAAAAGGCCTCAAAGTGGGCAAAAATTGGGGTTTTTTTTGGGATGGAGCTGGAATGTAGAGCTCGTTCCCTCTTTTCAGCACAGTGAACTCAGTTGGCTTGCTTTGAATTTCAGCAAGCTCTGAGGTGTGGGAGGTTGGTTGTTTGGAGCGAGAGAGGGATCTGGTTTTGGTGGGGATATTTTTAGCTGGGGAAAGAAATGTAGAGAGGGGGGAAAAGGAAAGGGAGAAAGGCGCCAGTGCGGGGTTTTTTGCATTCCGGAATTCAACGGGATGGGTTTGGGATGAGGGGAGGGGGAGGGCAGAGAAGAGGCAGGGAGGGAGAGGGAGAGAAGGAGAGGAAGGAGAGAGAGAAAGGAGAGGAGGGAGCGAAGGAGAGGAGGGAGAGAAGGAAGGAGGGAGGGAAGGAAGGAGAGAAAGGTAGAAAAGGAGAGAAGGAAAGAGGGAAGGAGAGGAAGGGAGAGAAGGAGCAACGGAAGGAGAAAGAGAGGAGAGAGGGAGAGGAGGAGGGAGAGGAGGGAGGGAAGGACAGTGTCCCCAAGCGCTCCCAGTGCCACACCACCCCTGGCACGGCCCAGCCGGCTCCTTTGGGCACAGGCACCGCCTTTCCCCGCCAGGT
>VWZW01006607.1:27022-38324 GCA_013397115.1 Edolisoma coerulescens
GAGGGTGGCACTGCCCCTGTGAGGGTGACACTGCCCCTGCGAGGGTGGCACTGTCCCCATGAGTATGGCACTGGGCCTGTGAGTGTAGCACTGCCTCATGAGAGTGGCACTGCCCCCATGAGGGTGACAAAGCAGGGACAACTCCCCCCCCATCTCGACCCTGGAGCCTCCCCCCCCGTGCCCACCCTGGCACTCCGAAGGCGGCGCAGCCCGACCCCGCTGCCCGGCCGAGCTGCCCGCTGCGCCACGGGGACAAACCCTCCTCACGCCCTCCGTGTGCCCCCTCAGGGTGGCCGAGCGCACGGCGGCCACGGGCGGCCTGCGGGGCTGCATCCGCGTGCTGGGCATCAACAACCGCGTGTACGACCTGCGCCAGGGCGCCGGCGACGTCCTCTACGGCACCGCCGTGGGCGAGTGCGGCAACGACCCCTGCGAGCCCAACCCCTGCCACCACGGCGGCATCTGCCACGCCAAGGAGGCCGAGATGTTCCACTGCCAGTGCCGCGACGCCTACACGGGTACGGGATGGGCGCCGTGGGGTTTTCACCCCCCTGGGATCCCACGACCTTTGGGGTTGTTGTGGTGGGTGAAGCCATGGTTGGTGAGGGTGATGAGTTGAGGGTGGATTGTGGAGATAAGGGTCAGGGTCTGGTGGTCTCTGTGCCCCGAATAATGTCCCCTTTAGGGGCAGTATAATGATGTCCCCTTTAGGGATTTTAGGGGTGGGTTCTGAGGGATCCTGGAGCTTTTGGGATTGTCGTAGAGGGTGAGGCCACATCCGATGAGGGCAATAAATTCAGGGTGGATTATGGAGATAAGGGCCAGGATCTGGTGGTCCTCATGCCCCAAATAATGTCCCCTTTAGGGGCAGTAAAATGATGTCCCCTTCAGGGATTTTAGGGGTCCTGCCATTTGTGGGGTCCACTGTGGGGAAATTCTTCACTGGAAGAGGGGCTGGGACTGGAATCATCTGCCCAGGGAGGGGTGAAATCACCGTCCCTGGAGGGGTTTAACAAAGCCTGGAGGTGGCACTCGGTGCCAGGGTTTGGTTGGTGAGGAGGTGTTGGGTCACAGGCTGGGCTTGATGATCCCAAAGGTCTTTTCCAGCCTGGTTCATTCTGGGATTCTGTGGGATTTCCTGGCTTGTGGAAAGCCACCTGAGCCGGGAGGAGAGACCCTGGGGACGCTGGGGACAGGGTGTGTGCTGGTGGCCGTGGGTTGGTGACGAGCTGCCCGTCCCGCCGCAGGGCCCACGTGCGCCTTCGAGAGGAACCCGTGCGAGCCCTCGCCGTGCCACGTCTCTGCCACCTGCCTGGTGCTGCCCGACAGGGGGGCCCTCTGTGCCTGCCCCATGGGCCGTGAGGGGGAGTTCTGCGAGCGAGGTGGGACGGGGAGATCCCCTGGGGCACGGGGGGATCCTGCTGCTGATGTCCCCAGCCTGGTGAGGCTCTGGGGCGTCCGCTGTGCCTCGTGTCCCTCACGCTGCCCCCTCTGTGCCCAGTGACGGAGCAGGACCACTCCATGCCCTTCCTGCCCGAGTTCAACGGCTTCTCCTACCTGGAGCTGAACGGGCTGCAGAGCTTCGTGCCTGACCTGCAGTAAGTGCCAGGGACAGGGGCAGGAGAGGGGGGAATCCCCACCCCACAGCACCCTGAGCGTGAGGGGCATCCCTCACCTGGCAGGGGTGGCATCTGTGCCATGCCCACAGTCCCAGGCTGGCAGGGTTATCCCAAAAGAGATGGGGATGGAGAAACTGTGAGGGCAGCTGGAGGGGAATGTATCCATAATCCTTGTTTCCTCAGGAACAAGATGGCCATGGAAGTGGTGTTCCTGGCCAAGAACCCCAGCGGGATGATCTTCTACAACGGCCAGAAGACCGATGGCAAAGGGGACTTCGTGTCCCTGGCGCTGCACGAGGGGCACCTGGAGTACAGATACGACCTGGGCAAAGGGGCAGCCGTGCTCAGGTGAGCCTGGGGCGGCCCTGGCTGTTTCCAGTGCTGTCTTTGTAGGTTCTGAGGGCAGAGCTCTCACCTGGGAGCTTTCTTTTCCCGTTTTTCCCCCCCCAGGAGCAAGGAGCCGGTGCCCCTCAACACCTGGGTCAGCGTCCTGCTGGAGAGGAGCGGCCGCAAGGGCGTCCTGAGGGTCAACAACGGCGAGAGGGTGATGGGGGAGTCCCCGGTGAGTTGGGGGGTTGGGGAGGGCTCTGGGCATGTGTGGGAGGAGTTTCCCAGGCTCCTGGGCTTGAAATCGTGGTTTTGAGGGTGGAGGAGTGGGCAGGACACGGGGAGGGAAGGGTCTCTTGCAGGACAGGAGCTTCCAGCCCCTCGTCCCTCCCTGTCCCTGCACACAGAGGTTTCAGGAACGCCTTTGATGAGCCCCCCACACTCACATGGACACCCCCGTCCCTTATTTCAGGTCCCTGTGTTGGGACAGGTATGTGTGGCACCCGTGGGTAAATAATTCCATCGTTAATTAAGGGGTGTCAGGAGCCCCCCAGCACAGGGAGAAGCTCAGGGAGCAGGGAAAGCCTCGTGGCATCCACGGGAGCTTCCTCTCCTCGTGTCCCAGCTGGAGCTTCCCTCTCCACCTCCAACCTCTCCCCATCCCCTGTCCCCCCGCGCTTCTGTCGCTGCACTCCTTGGGATTCCTTCCCTCCCCCTTTCCAGCCAGGAAGCTGAGAAGGCAGGAAAAGCCCTGCTCGCTGCTGGACTCAGCCCTAAATCCACCCGGAACTGCAGCATTCCTGCCAAACCAGGGATTTTCCTCCCCTCACTCTCCTCTTTTGAAGCTCCTCTCCGAGCCAAGCCGACCCCTGGGTGGCAGTGACCCTCCTGCCACCTCCTGCCACCCCCCTGAGCCCGGTGGCAGTGGGGGTGTGGCAGCCCTGCCTGTTGCGATGTCACCCCACTGATGTCCCTTTTCTCTCTCTCTTTTTTTTTTCTCTCTCTCTCTCTCCCTTTTGATTTTCCTTTGTGTTTTTCCCTCCCCTGCTGTCTGGATCCCAGAAATCCCGTAAGGTACAGATAAGTATGACCCCCCCCATGCCTCCATCTCATCTGCCATTGGCACCTCGTTCCTTTCTTTTGTGTTTTCCATCCCGATCTCCGTGTTCCACCCTTTCCCTTTCCCATCTGATTTAGGATCCCTGTAGTTTAGAGCTGCTCATTCCCTTTCCCTCCTTCATTCCCAGCCAGCTGTCGTGTTTTGTTTCGGGAGCATTCCGATTAATCTGGTCATTTATTTTTGTGTTAATCCCACGAAACATTAGTTAGTGATCCATGTCACCCCATCTTTGCTGTGGCCCTGGCTCCATCCCAGAGAATTCCCAGGAATGGGCGTCACTCCGGGGGCTGGAGCCTCACCTGGGATTTTCCAGAGGGGCGACAGCAAGGAGGGAATTTCCTCCTCCAAAAACACCACGTGGGGTGCAGGAGAACCTCCTCAAGCCATGGGATGCAGGAGAACCCCCTCAAACCTGGAGCAGCCAGGCTGGATCCCTCTGGAATGCGCTGGGATTGAGCGCCGGCCCTGCGGAGGCTCGGAGCGATGTTTGGGTACCCGAGTTTTGGGGTGGCACGAAACCAGAGCCCCCCTCCAGGCCTGAGGGTGCTGGAACAGCCTCTCCCCAAAATTCAATCCATGGGAAACCTTTCCCAGATGCCTGCTGGGGGTGGGACCTCGCAGTCCTTGGCATGAGGAGGTTTCCTGGAGGCTCCATCCGTAGAACCATAAATCAAATACCATAAATAAAACCTCATAAAATAAAACATCATAAAATATCCCAAATTAAGGGAGCCACGAGGATCATCAAGCCCAACTCCTGGCCCTGCCCAGGACAACCAGGGCCACCGTGACACCTTCTCCATGACTTTCCCTGTTTCCCCAGGTGCCTCACATGGTGCTGAACCTGAAGGAGCCGTTTTACGTGGGGGGAGCCCCGGATTTCTCCAAGCTGGCTCGAGCAGCCGCCATCTCCAGCGGCTTCGAGGGAGCTGTGCAGAGGGTGAGGTCCTGCTGGGCAGCCCAGTGTCCAGCTGGGACAGCCCAGTGTCCAGTTGGGATAGCCCAGTGTCCACTGGGAGCTGTGAGAGGGTGAGGTCCAGCTGGTCAGTCCAATGTCCAGCTGGGAGAGCCCAGTGTCCACTGGGAGCTGACCCACCTGCCCTGGGATGGACCTGGGAGCTGTCCTGGCGTGTGGAGCTCACCTGGTCGAAAAGTGGCACCAGTGGGGGACAGGAGGGGAATGGGGGGTCACAGAAACACGTGGAATGGATTCCCATCTTAGGGAGGGATCCCCATCTTAGGGAGGGATTCCCATCTCCTCTCATCCCCCAGGACACTGCCCGGTGTCCCCATGTCACCAGAGGTGGCAGTGAAGGACCATCAGAGAGTCCCAGACTGGTTTGGGTTGGAGGCATCTCAAAGCTCCTCCCGTGCCATGGGCAGGGACCTTCCACCATCCCAGCCCCGTCCAGCCCAGCCTCCAGGGATGAAGACGTCCACGATTCCTCCGGGAAATCCATGCCAGGGCCTGGGCAGCTCGTGGCTGACTCCGTTTCTCCTCCCTGCAGATCTCGGTGCAGGGGGTGCCCGTGCTGACGGAGCAGAACATCCGCAGTGCCATGGAGATCTCCCCGTTCCGGGGCCACCCCTGCACCCAGAAACCCAACCCCTGCCAGAACGGGGGCTCCTGCAGCCCCAGCATGGAGGGCTACGAGTGCTCCTGCCAGAGGGGCTTCTCTGGGGCCCACTGCGAGAAGGGTGAGGGGCCACGGCGGGCTGGGGGTGGCACGGGGGCGTGGACGTGGCCATAGGGAGCTGGAGGTGGCACGGGGAGCTGGAGGTGGCACAGGGAAGATGGAGGTGGCACTGGGAAGATGGAGGTGGCACTGGGAGCTGGAGGTGACACAGGGGGCTGGAGGTGGCACGGGAGGATGGAGGTGGCACAGGGGGCTGCAGGTGACCAAGGGAGGCTGGAAGTGGCACGGGGAGCTGGAAGTGACCAGGGGAGGATGGAGGTGGCCATGGGGGGCTGGAGGTGGTCCCTCACCCACGTGGCACTGGAGCTGTCCCGGTGGCAGCAGGAGAACGTTGAGGCCAAGCTGGAATTCTTGTCCTTCATGGAATCATGGGATGGTTTGGTTGGAAGGGATTGAAAGCTGCTCTCATTCCATGGGCAGGGACACCTCCCACTGGCCCAGGGATCCTAAATCAGATGGAAAAGCTCCTGAAAATGTTCAGCACATCCAGCCGGGGTTATGATGAAAAGGAGCACAAATCAGGATGTTCTTTGAGAAGAAAACCCTTGGAGAGCTGGGCTAGGGAATCATGGAATGGGTTGGGTTGGAAAGGACCTTAAATCCCATCCATTCCCACCCCATCCATGGGCAGGGACACCTCCCACTATCCCAGGCTGCTCCAACCTTGGACACTTCAGGGATGGGGCAGCCACACCTCTCTGTTGGTGCCTCCCCACCCTCCCAGGGAAGGAAGAATTCCTTCCCAATATCCCACCTAAACCTCCTGTCTCCACTGAAACCAAATCAATCGAAATTCCAGATTCAACCGACCTTTCCTGGCTGCCAGACAGGGAAATGCTGCAAATCCCAGGCTCTAAAGCCACCCAGACCTCTCAGGGGGTGACATTTCCCAGGGGTGTGTCTGTGTCCTGTCCGGGATGCTCAGTGGGGAAAGGGGGATTTTCCCAGAGTCCCGGGATGGACAGGAATTATCTGACTTTCCCTGACAGCTCCTTTTCCCCTCTCCCTGTTTTTCCCACCCCAGTGATCATCGAGAAGGCAGCGGGGGACGCCGAGGCCGTGGCCTTCGATGGCAGGACGTACCTGGAGTACCACAACGCCGTCACCAAGAGGTACCTGGGCCGCTGGGCTGAGCCGAACCCCAGAGCAGGAATTCGGGCTGATTCCAGGAGGAAAAGCCGGGATCCAGGAGCTCCAAACTGGGGTGGCTGTTCCCGGTCCTTCCCTCCAAAGCTGCCCTGTTGGCAGAAGGGTTTTCCCCCCGAATTCCCAGCTTCAGGCCTGGCTGTGGTTTCTGGAGGAAACTCCTGGCTTAGCCCAGCCTGGTTTGGGAATGGGATGGAGCCGGATCCTTCCGGGCTGGAAGTGCCACGGGGATGGGACATCTCAGCCTCGGACCACGTGTGACTGTCCCAGCCTCTGCTCCTCCCCCGTGCTGGGGAGGACCCTGCGGTGTCCGTGGCTGTGCTGGTCCTTGGGAATTCCCTCTGGGAATGCTGCCTGAGCTCCTCCAGGCTGGAAATTTCTCCTTCGGGAGTTTTGCTCGGTGCCCTTCCTCCCTCCCCGCTGGGGTTAATTCCCACCTCCAGGGCGCTGGGAGAGGGTCTTGGATGGGATCCCATCCGGCTGCCTGCCCCATTCCCAGTTTCCCAGCCATGCCGGGGGGTGTCCGTGCGCAGCTGTTGTCTGTCCCTGTCTGTGTGTCTGTCCCCTCTCAATGTTGCTGTTTCTCTGTTTTCAAGCCACCTGAGCAATGAGATCCCAGCGTAAGTACGGCCCCGCCGCGCCCCCACCGTCACCCCCAACACCAGGGCGGCTCCGGGCAGGAGTGGGGGCAGGAATCTGGGGCCTCTCCCGGGGTCTTTTGTGGGAAAATATTCCCATTCCAGGGGGAGGAGGGCTCGGGTGCTGACAGCAGCTCGTGGGGCTGTACAGGAGCTGCTTTACCTGGATGTGCCACATCCAGCTGTTGTCCCAACCCTGCCACATCCAGCTGTTATCCCAGCCCTGTGCCACATCCAGCTGTTATCCCAGCCCTGCCCCACATCCAGCTGTTATCCCAGCTCCGTGCCACATCCAGCTGTTATCCCAGCCCTGCCACATCCAGCTGTTATCCCAGCTCTGTACCACATCCAGCTGTTATCCCAGCTCTGTGCCACATCCAGCTGTTATCCCAGCCCTGTCCCACATCCAGCTGTTATCCCAGCTCTGTACCACATCCAGCTGTTATCCCAGCCCTGTGCCACATCCAGCTGTTATCCCAGACCTGTACCACATCCAGCTGTTGTCCCCCCAGCATGCCTCAATTTCACTTTTAAGCACGATTTTAACGGAGTTGAAGGATGAGCACAGGGAAGGAAAATTCCTGCGGCTTCCTGCTCCAGCAGCGGCCGAAGGTGTTGGCGATGGAAACTCAGGGTGCTGATCCTGCCCTGATTTTTCCAGCATGGATGTGGCACTGGAGGAGGCCGGGCTGGGCACTGGGATCCCCTCAGAATATCCCTGGTGTGGATGAGGGGTCAGAAAAAGGGGCAGGGCAGGAGGGTGGGGAGAAATCCAAACCCCAGGGCAGCTGAGATTTGCTGTCCGTGTGTCTGTCCTGCCCTGCTCCATGAGGAGCATTCCCTGCTCCATGAGGAGCGTTCCCTGCCGTGGGAAGGGGGAATTTGGAGGGATCCCTGCCTGCCCCATCCCATCCCACCTCGCTCTGTGCCCGCTGTGCCCGGGCAGGGCCGTGGGGGCTGAGCTGTGCCTGTGCTTGGGGGGCTGCAGAGCCATCACCTGCATGCTCACAGTGCCGGGAGGGGCTGGAAAGGCCTTTTTAGGATTTTTAGGATTTTTAGGATTATCCTGAGCGTCCTCCTAAGCTGGGCAATGCCCTCCAGCACTGTGACCTCACAACTGTCCCTGTGCCCTGCTGCCACCGTGTCCTGCCTGTCCCAGTGCCCTGCAGAGGGAATGTCACCATTCCCAGCCTTTTCCCAGCCAATTTGGGCTGTGCTGCCCCATCCCATGAGGGATCTTCTCCCAATTTCCCCTGCTGGGCTTGGCTGCAGCACTCACCAGCCCTGCCAGGCCCATAAAAGTGGATTTTTCCTGCTCCAGGGTGTGCCCTGGGCAGGACCGACATTCCCATGGCTCCTCCAGCCCTGACATGCCCGTACTGGTTTTTACTGGGACATCCATTTTTATATTTTACATTTATTTAGGGCTGAATGAGCAGGACCTGGAGCCTGTGGCACTTGCAGGGACAGCTGCACTCCTGGATTTCCCCTTTTCCGTGCCCTCCCTGCCCTCTGAGTGCCCCAGGGCTGACTCAGAGGCCGCATGTGACAATTCCACGTCCAAGGGGGGAGCTCATCCTGCAGCATCCCAAGGGCAGGAGGAGGAAAAACGGCCTCCAGTTGCACCAGGGGAGGTTTAGGTTGGATATTTGGGGAAATTTTTTCCTCTGGAAGGGTGGTCAGGGATTGGAAGTGTTCAGAAGTTGTGTGGATGTGGCACTTTGGGATGTGGTTTTGTGATCACTTCCAGGGATGGAGATTCCACCCCAGTTCCAGTGCCTGGCAGCCCTTCCAGGGAGGGATTTCTCCCAAATATCCAATCCAAACCTCCACTGAGGGAATTCTCCCAAATATCCAATCCAAACCTTCATTAAGGAATTTTTCCCAAATATCCAATCCAAACCTTCATTAAGGAATTTTTCCCAAATATCCAATCCAAACCTCCCCTGAGGCCATTTCCTCTCCTCCTGTCCCTTGTCACCCTGGCTGTCCCCTGCTGCCAGGGAGTTGTGGAAAACAAAAAGGTCCTTCCTGGGCTCCTTTTCTCCAGGCTGAGCCCCTTTCCCACTCCCTCAGCCCCTCCCAGCCCCGACCCCATGCCCAGCACAGGTTGGATATTCCCTCCTGGCCCTTATCCTGCTCTCCCTGCCCGAGCCCCCACTTCCACAGGTGTTCCCATGGCAGGAGGAGGCTCATCCCAGGGACGATTCCTGGCTCTCCTGCTCGCTCCAGGCAGTTCCTGCTTGGAAGCTGAGTGGGGTGAAGAGCTGGAGCTGTTCCCAGCAGGGTGGGAGAGGGAAGGGAGGCAGGGAAGGAAGGCAGGAAGGCAGGGAAGGGTCTCCTCGCTGCCCTGCGCTTATGGCACGCTCCCCTTTTTTCCCCCATCCGAGTCCCGAGGCGCTGGATTTCCCCTCGGAGCCCAGGTGAGTGTGCCAGGCTGTCCCTGTCTCGTGCCCTGCCCGTGCCTCAGCATGTCCCCGTGTCCCTGTGTGTGTCCCGTGTGTCCCTGTCCCTGCTCTTTATCCGTGAGGGATGAGCTCTGCAGAGGGGGGGACACCCCTGTCCTGTCCCCTGTGCTCCCAGGCCTTGTCCTGCCCTCTGGATGCAGCATCCCTTGGGAATAAAAAGCTCTCTGTGTTGTCCAGTCTGTGTGTCCCAGCCGTGGGTGGTCACTCCAGCTGTTGCCAGGAGCCTCGTGCCTGTTCCAAAAGCAAAAATCAGGATGCAAATATGGGGAAAATCCCATCTTTCCTTCATTCCTCCCTTGGGGAAAGGCCTAGAGAAGGTTTTGCTGCCTCCATCCCCTTCCTGTCACAGTTCCCAGGGTGCCAAGGCTGCCGTGTCCCTGCTGGCTGGGATTGGGCTCCGTGAGGACAAAAACAAGGAAGCTCCAGCTGGATCTGGGGGAAATCCCCAGGGAGCTGAGCAGCCCCGCTCAGGGCAGCAGGAGGATGGGGATTGGTGTTCCCAAGAGTGGGAGCTGGGTCAGAGACCTCCAGGGCTGTTCCTTGGATCCTCTGGCCTGGTTTGGAGCTTCCCACTCACTCCCCCAGGAATTCTGATAGTTCAAAATCTGCCACCCTCAAGATGTATCCCAGGAGTGGGATGGAGGCTATCCCAGCTGGTTGGTAGGATGGAGTTTACCCCAAAATCTGCCACCCCTGAGGGCAACAGCTGGGGACAGACGCCATGGGTGCATCCGAATCCCAGGAATGGGATGGAGTTTATCCCAAAATCTGCCCCTCTCAAGGGCAGCAGGTGGGGACAGACCCCACAGGTGCATCCCAATCCCAGGAATGGGATGGAGTTTATCCCAAAATCTGCCCCTCTCAAGGGCAGCAGGTGGGGACAGACCCCACAGGTGCATCCCAATCCCAGGAATGGGATGGAGGCTGCTCCAAGGAGCTGCTCCAGGAGCCTCCTGTTGCTTTTCCAGCCCCGTTTTCCCTCTGCTCTCCCGGCAGTGAGAAGGCCCTACAGTCCAACCACTTTGAGCTCAGCATCAAAACCGAGGCCACGCAGGGGCTGCTCCTGTGGAGCGGGAAGGGGCTGGAAAAGTCGGATTACATCGCCCTGGCCATCGTGGACGGCTTCGTGCAGCTGAGCTACGACCTGGGCTCCAAACCCGTCACCCTGCGCTCCACAGTCCCCGTCAACACCAACCAGTGGATCCACATCAAAGCCTCCAGGTGAGGGGGAACAGCGGGATCGGGATTGGGATCAGGATCAGGGTGGGAATGAGGCGGCTGAGTCACGGCCTGGTGATCCCCAAGGATCTCTCCTTGGATGAGAGCAGAGGGGAGGCCCTGCCCTGCTGGGACACGCCGGGAAATGTCAGAGGGGGCGGACGGGGAGGTGTGGAAGGGCCGTGCCTTGGATTTGGGATCTCTGAGGGTTTCACATTCTGTTCCCAGTGGGAGCGAGCCAGCCCTTCTTTATTTTTGTGGGAGGTGGGAGTGAGGAGGGATCACGCGCCTGGAGCGCCTGGGATTCCTGCTGCGGGGTCTGGCAGGGCTGGGGTGGTGCTGTGGGATGCCACAGGGCTGCTGCAGGGGACAGTCCCCACGCTTGGGTGGCACTGGGGCAAGGATTGCACCCAGAGGGATGCCCAGCTCTGCAGCTGGGAAATTCCCAGTGTCGGGATTTGCAGGGAACAGCTCCAGGCCTTCCCCTTGAGGTGGTTCATTAATTCCTGGTTTTCCTCCCTCCCTCGGGAGCAGGGTCCAGAGGGAAGGCTCCCTCCAGGTTGGGAACGAAGCTCCCATCACCGGCTCCTCCCCTCTTGGGGCCACCCAGCTGGACACGGACGGAGCGCTGTGGCTGGGTGAGTCTGGGGGAAGGGAGAGCATTCCCGTGTCCCTGACTGAGGATTCAGAGCTGGAATGGGATGGGGATGTCCCTCCCTTCCTTCAGCACCACACCTTTGCCTCCCAGGTGGCCTCAAAATTCCTACAGATGCTGTTCTCTGGGGGTGACACTGAGGGCCCAGTGCCACTCCTTGCCGTGGCACCGCGTCCCTCGAGGGAGTAACAGGGAATTGGGGTCATAACTGGTGTTGGAAGGGACCTTAAAGCCCCTCCAGTGCCACTCCCAGACACCTCCCACCATCCCAGGCTGCTCCAAGCTGGCCTGGGACACTTCCAGGGATGGGGCAGCCACAGCTTCCCTGGGAATTCCATTCCAGGGCTTCCCAACCCTCACAGGGCAGAACAGACCCCAATGGCAGCTCTGTGTGTGTGTGTGTGTGACAGGGCC
>VWZW01006607.1:50178-63861 GCA_013397115.1 Edolisoma coerulescens
GGGGGGGGTGTTTAATGGGGTGCTGCTGCAGCCCGGCAGAGGCGATCCCTGCCCCAGCAGGATGTTGCTCGGTGAGTTATTAGATTTTTATCTCCTTGTCGCTGCCTTATCTCTTCCTCTGCCTCGCCCTGGCCCCACCTGAGCACCCTTTTAATGAGCTGAGAAATGCCTTGTGGGGTTGAACCTGCTGATTTTTGGGGTGCTGGGCACCTCTGGGTGGCTTTTGCAGCTAAAAAAGTGGAAGAAATGCTGATATTGAACCAGCAGGGAGGTGCTGAGGGCTCTGTGGGGCCTGAACTGCAGGGAAAGGAGGTTTTATGGGGTGAGAGCTGGGAAGGGCTCTGCTGGAGCAGGGAATGGGGGGGGGAACGATCCCTTGGCCAGGATGGGAAGGATGAGGGGTGAGGAAAACTGGGAAAACTGGGAATGGAGCCGGGGCAAGGTTTGGGCTGTGCCTGAGGCCTTGTTTGAGGCCTTGGGGCTCTGTTCGAGTGGAAAGTGGAGCTTTCCTCGGGTTTTCCTTCCCTCATGCCCTCATTCCCTCCCAGGGATTCAGAGGTAAACCAAAATACCCAAATATCGGTATTTTACATTCCTTTTTACCCCCAGAGCATCCCAGACTTCTGCACAACCCTCATTTCTCTCAGTTCTGCTCTCTCTGGGGTTGTTCTGCTCCACTGGACCAGAGAAAAGCAGCTAAAAAAGCTCAAAAAACCCCAATTTTCTGCCCCAGGAGGAAGCCTGGCACTCACACAACACCTGGGCTGCTTTTGGGGGGGTGTTTTTAATCCTCCAGCTGGGCCTGCAATTGAATTTTAAATTGTTTGATGAGAATAAAATCATCTGTAATGCACAGGCCGGTAAATTGCATTGATTAGAGGGAGTTTTAAAGGATTTTTTTTCCTACTTTTAGGGCTTTGGAAAGGCTGAGGGTGAAGTGGAGCTCAGTGAGTAGAAAAGGGGGATTTCAACAGCTGGGCTGAGGGAATTGAATCAGAAAATTTGAAAAACGACGGCAAAAAATTGCCAATCTCACCCTCCTTTGAGGCTGAGGCATCCAGAGCACCCTGAGGGCCTCGGCTTCACCTTTTTAACAGGGAAAATGTGGAAATAAATCCTCTGGGAGAGCCCTGCTGGGAATTTCCTGCTGCAGGTGCCACCTCTGTCCCCCCTGAGGGACACACCGGTCACACCCTCTGCTTCTGTGGGGCCTTCCTGGCTGCACAGGGGCATTTTTGTGTCTTGGTGATTTTTTTTTGGGTCCTAATGATGGTTTTTAGTGTGCTGGTGAGGTATTTTTGTGCCCTTGCGATGATATTTTGTGTCCTGGTGAGGTATTTTTGTGTTCCTGTGATGATTTTTTGTGCCTTGGTGAGGTTTTTGTGTGTCCTGGTGAGATTTTTGGTGTCCTGGTGAGGAATTTTTGTGCCCTGGTGAAGTTCTTGTGTGCCCTGGTGATGTTTTTATGTGTCCTAATGATGGGTTTTTGTGTCCTGGTGAGGTATTTTTTTGCCCTGATGATGTTTTTTTGTGCCCTGGTGAGGTTTTTGTGTGTCCTGATGATTTTTTTTGTGCCCTGGTGATGATTTTTTGTGTTCCTGTGAGGCATTTTTGTGTCCTGGTGATGCTTTTTATGCTTTTTGTGCCCTGGTGATGATTTTTTGTGTTCCTGTGAGGCATTTTTGTGTCCTGTATTTTGTGCCCTAGTGATGTTTTTTGTCTCCTGATGATGCTTTTTGTGCCCTGGTGATGATTTTTTGTGTTCCTGTGAGGCATTTTTGTGTCCTGGTGATGCTTTTTGTGTCCTTATGATGTTGTTTTGTGCATCCTGGTGAGGTATTTTTGTGTCCTGGTGAGGTTTTTTTGTGCCCTAGTGATGTTTTTTGTCTCCTGATGATGCTTTTTGTGCCCTGGTGATGTTTTTTGTCTCCTGATGATGGTTTTTTGTGCCCTGCTGATGATTCCTCCCCTTTCCTGGCTGCTGTTCCCGACAGGAATTTTTCGTGCCACTCGTCCCTGGAGTGATTCCTGGCTGTTCTGTTGTCACCCAGATTGTACAAACTTTATTTTCCTGGGCAAAATCATTGCTTTGGACACCTGAAGCACCTTTTTCTGTGCCAGATCCTGACTGTGCTGCTGCTTTTCCAGGAGGGGAATGAATGGGAAGAGGGATTTGTGCCAGGGGCAAGCGTGGACTGGAATAATTGAGATAAAAGGGGCTGAATCACCGGGAGTGGCTGAGTGCAGACTCCTGCTTGTGTCAGATGTGAATTTATATTAATTAACAATTCATGCCAGCTGAGGCTCCAGAGCCTGGAAATGGAAGTGGCTGCTCCGGGTCCCTGCCAGGAGGGTGGTGCCTGCTCCTGTTTCTGGAAGGAAAAAGCTCCTGGAGTGCTTTTCCTGCTCTCCCTGGGGTTTGGAGGTGCACTCTGCTCTTCCTGAGCCTCTGGCCAGCACCTCCCTCCTGTCTCCAGGGATGGGATTGAAGCTGGAATTCCATGACAGAGTCATAAAACTGATCTTAGCGATGTAGTTCAGTTAATCCCTGCCTAAACCCAGCTTTTGGATGGAAACCACCCTGCCCAGCCTCCATTTCTGCATTTCTCTCTCCATTTCCCCATTTCCCTCTCCATTTCAGCACTTCCCTCTCCATTTCCCTCTCCATTTTTCCATTTCCCTCTTTCCCACATCCTGCTCCCTGGCAGGGGGTGAGGAGCCGGGCAGGGCTCCGTGCCTGTAGGAATCCCTCATTTCCCGTGTCCCTTTTGCATTTTCCAGGTGGTTCCACCCCAACATCAGCGGGATTGAGGCCGAGAAGCTCCTCCTGACCAGGGGTGTCCATGGCAGCTTCCTGGCCCGGCCCAGCAAGAGCAACCCCGGGGATTTCACCCTCTCTGTCAGGTGAGGAGGAGCTGGATGGAGCTTTCCAGGTATTCCCTGGAATAAAAGCATCACTGAGATCTCCCCAAAAGCCCCACAAATCTCCCAGCGTGGACTGTCCATCCCTGTGCTCCTGGCAGTGATCCCACGCTGATCCCGGAGCAGGGAAGAGCATCAGCCCCGTGATTTTCTGCTCCATCCCAGCAGGGATGAATCCTCCCCCTAAAATTCTAAAGGTCCTAAAATGTGGCTGCTTTGGGGATGGGTTTGTTTGCTCCATCCGTGAGGGATCTCAGGAAGAGGAGGGGGAGCTGGATCACCTTTCACTCCTTTTACCCCTTCCTGTTATTATTTTTTACCCCTTTCTGTATTATTTTTCCCCTTTTTGTTATTATTTTTCCCCTTTCTGTTCTTTTTTCCCCCCCCTTTCTGTTCTTACTTTTTTACCCCTTCCTGTTATTATTTCTTTTCCCCTTCCTGTTATTTTTTCACCCCTTTCTCTATTATTTTTTCACCTTTTTATTATTATTTTCCCCCTTTTTTTTATTAGTTTTTCCCCTTTCTGTTATTTCTTTCCCCATTTCTGCTTCCTCTGGGGCAAAAAGAAGAGAGGAATGAAAGGAGGGAGAATCAGAATTTCTGAGGGGGGTTGGAGCACTTCCTCCTCACTCAGCATTTGACGTTTAACAAAATTTTGATTACAAATGGAGCCAATTAACGCCCTTAATTAACGCCGAGGTACAAGTTAAGAGCAGAGCAACTCAGCACCACAGAGCAGCATCAGCAGTGGAAAATCTGACCCAGTTCTGAGTCAAAAAAGTGTCCCCAGAGCAGTGACACATTCCAGGAAAGGACATTTCACGTGGCCCACGGGATGTGTGGAGCTTTTGGTTTAAAAAATGGTATTTTTTTTTACTCCTTTCTGTAATTATTTTTAAAAATTTTTACCTCCCAAATCCCTGCTTGAGGGTTGCTTTGGGCATGGAAAATCTCCTTGCAGGTGCTCACTGCTTATCTGGTTAAACTGCACCAGTTTTGCTTCTGTTTCCTTCATTTTCCCCACTGATCATGGCCCCAAAAAGGGCATAAATTCTGCAAAATTGACTAAAAACTGAGAGCTGAGCCACCTTCCCCCAGCCCTGTTCCACAGGTGAACAACATGTCATTATTCCCTCTGGAATTACATCCTGACAGGGCTCTTCCAGGCGTTTTAATCTCCATTTTATTTCCTCCTCTCTGAGAAACCCAAGCCCTTCAGAGGCAACAATTCGGATACCTCGGAGAAAATCCCAAAAACAGAGGTGGCAGGAGGAGAAAGTCCCTTCAGGCAAACAAGAAATCCTCTTCCTGCTCCTTGGAACCCCCCTCGGGCTGCTCCCAGGGCTTGGGAAAAGCAGGGAAAGGGAAATGGAGGAGAGGGTGGAATTTGGGCTGCCCAGAGCACACAGGGAGTGCCCACGCCCTGCTGAGGAAACCGGAGGGCAGCAATCAGGAAAAGCTTTTCCCCGAGGCTCTGCAGCTCCTTTCTCTTCCCTTTTCCCCCTCCTTCCTCCTTTTTTTCCTCCCCTCCCCTCCTCTCCCCTCAGCTCCGATCCCACACCGCTGGCAGGTGCTCAAACCCTGGGCCAAAATTGGAGGTTTGGGGCTCATTTTAATTTTTTGGGGCATTTATTTGGAGGGAGGGAAGGGGTCTGGCATCTTCAGTGCAGAGTAGGGATGGAGCAGTCCCTGTGAGTAAAGCTGTAGTAACCTCTGCTGTGTGGTTCCCTGCAGGTGTTTCTATTTATCCCAGATAAATACTTAGGAGCTCTTCTGGGTGCTGGGAGCAGAATTTTTGGGAAGATCTGAGGAATATTTTTGTGCCCACTGCGACCAGAAACATCCTCACTCATCTTTTCTGCTGGGTCACATCTCTTTACCTCCAGGGACCTGGTTCTGGGTTGGCTTTTCCAGGGAATATCCCAAAACTGAAGAGTGATTTTTATCCAAAATCCATTTAAAGGGAGGGCTGCAGGGGCAGGAATGTGGGACCCCACCCAGGGAATTCCCCATTTCTCCAGCTGCCCTGATTTTCCTCACCTGGATCTTCCAGAGCTCCTTTGCACAGCCCAAATATTGAGAATTATTCCGGAAAAAAAACCAGGAGCAGCTTCTCCCAGAGCTGGGGAAAAGCTGGAACAAAGGAAAAGTTGGGATTGGCGTGAGCGAGGTTTGGCCCGTGGCCACCACAAATGCCAGGAGCTGAGAGCCACCCGTCAGAGCCGCTGTTAATTTGATAATTGGGGTGTGTTTTATGGGAACAGATCCTCTCCTGGCTCCTGGATGTGCTCAGAGAGCTGCTGGGAAGAGAATTCCCTGCGGAGCTCAGCCCTGGAGCGATTTCCCCATTAACACAGAGCATTCCTGGAGCTGCCAGGGCTTTCATGGGACTGATTTTCCCAAAAGTCCTGTGCAAACCCGCTCTGGATGTGGGTTAGGAATGCAGTGAGGGGGATTTTGTAGGATCAGGGAATGGTTTGGGGTTGGAAGGGATTTAAAGCCCATCCTGTTTCACCCAAGGGACACTTCCCACTGTGCCAGGGTGCTCCAACCTGGCCTGGGACACTTCCAAGGATGCCACAGCTTCTGGAAATCCATCCCAGCCCCTCCCAGGGAGGAATTTCATCCCAATATCCCATCTAACCCTACTCTCTTTCAGTTTGGGATTAGGGTTGTGCTGATGGACTCTCTCACAGAACCCAAACTCTTATTTAACCAAACCCAAACATTCAGTGCAATTTCTAAACCCTGAGGGAGAATTTTCTCCTTTTGGGGTGTTTTCAGCTGGTTTTTGCAGTTTGTCAGAGCCCTCAGCTCTGCCTGGACCAAAAAAATCCTTTTGGGGCCGCAGCAAGCAAAGATATTTGGGATTTTTCCAAGTTCTTCTGCCTTCAGTTACACAAAAGGGTCTATCTGGGGTTTTTGTGAGTCCTGTTTTACTGACTGTGCTCTAAACCAGGTGGGCACTGCAGCCTGGGCTTGGATTCCCAAATGGGAATATTTTATCCAGGAAAATTCTCCTGGATATCAGTGCTGGTAGTGGGAAGGAGTCGAGCAGGGAATGGAGGCAACTCCTGAAAAAAAGATGGGATTTGCTGTTCATGAGTTCTGATCCCTCCCAGCTCTGAGAGCAGCTCGGGGCTTTGGGCACCTCCTTTGTGCTTTATTCCCCCTGCCAGGGATTCCAGGCCTCATTCCCGGGATGTGCAGCCCAGTTGAGAAGAAAATGGGAAGGAAATGGGGATGGATCAATGTGCTCTGTGTTCAGGGTGACCTCCAGGGCTCTGGGATAAAGGATCTCCATTATTTCCCTGATTTCCAGCCCTGGAGGCCTCCAAGGCCCCGGGGCCGGGGCTGTGAACGGAGCCTTTGTGGGCTGGGATGGGGCTGGGAAGGGAAGGGAGCATTGGAAACTTGGGAAAAACCAGATTGTGCTTGGAATCCATGAAAAGCAGCAGCTCTTGGAGTGCCAGTCCTCTGGAAGAACAGGAATCCCTGATTTCCAGCCCTGGAGGGCTCCAAGGCCTCAGGGACCATGGCTGGGATGGGGCTGGGCTGTGGGGATGGAGCTGGGAAGGGAGCGTTGGAAACTTGGGGAAAACCAGATTGTGCTTGGAATCCATGAAAAGCAGCAGCTCGTGGAGTGCCAGTCCTCTGGGAGAATGGAAATTGTCCTGGGACTGGGATGGGATGGGGATTTCACAGCCAGGTTTCATCCCCAGCCACGGAGTTCTGCTCCTGCATGGAAATATTGGCAGATTTTGAGGTCCCTGCCTGTGGAACAGCTGGATTTGGGGTGGAACAGCTGGATTTGGGGTGGGAGGCCAAGTGGGATGTGCCAGGAGGAGCTGTCCCTGTCTCCCTGACCACCCAGAGGGGCCACCCCACAATTTCCCCTATTACAGGTGGCTGGGTTCAGTCTCCAAGGCTTTGTTCTCCAGGATCCAGCTGCAGCTTTTCCCATTTTTCTGGGTTTCCCTGTTTATCCCTGGATGCTGCCCCTGTCCGTGCTCAGCTTTTGTCACTGAATTGTCACCAGCTGGAAATCTCAGTGCCAGATAAAACATCCCAGAACAAACTGGGATTGCTGATCCTACACTGGCAAAATCCTCTGGAGCAACGGGGATGGAGGCAGTGGCTGCTCCTACTCTGAGTTAGACAGGAGAAATCCCCACAAAAAATTCCCAACAGGTCAAAACACCCAAAAAAGACTCTAGGAAATCTAGGAAATCAGAGGAACTTTAGCAAAAGGTTTAGGGCAGCATTAAATCCACCTAAAACACTTCCCAAAGCTTTAATTTGGGAATTCCGTTCAGCTTTGCAAAGTCTAAACCCAAGTTACTCCAAAATTCCAAGAGGAGGGAATTAGAAGAAGAAAAATACAGAAAAAAATATGGAAAAGGACACATGGAGCTACCAGCTCCTGGATTCCAGCAGTGTTAAATTGAAATTCCCAGAGGAGGGAGGATAAAATTCCAAGAGGAGGGAGAATAAAATTCCAAGAGGAGGGAAATCAAGATGTGATTGCCTCCATGTTAGGCCTTAAATCCCCCTTGGCCTTCCTGGGCCTTTCCCCCAGGTGGGAATTCTGGGAATTTGGCCACTTTGGGGCTGGATTTGGGTTCCAGGGATGGGTGGGGTGGTGGAATTCCAGGGATAGAGGCTGTGGGGATGAGGGGTTTGGGGCAGGGAATCCCCTCAGCAGGGCAAGGCCTTTCCCACACACCCTAAAATGTCGCCAGCCATCAATTTTCCCAGGATTAGGAATTCCAGGGATGGGATAGAGGCTGAGGGGTGTGTGGGAGGGCATCCCCTCACCAGGGTAAGACCCTTCCTACGCACCCCAAAATATCTCCATCCATGAATTCTTCCAGCCTCTCCCAAGGATTAGCTGCTCCTCCAGAGGCTGGAATTGCTTTTCCCTGCTCCCTGACCTCTTCCCTCCCCCCAGGAGGAACGAGGAGGTGACGCACATCAAGATCCAGAACACGGGCGATTACTACGACCTCTACGGGGGTGAGAAGTTCGCCACGCTGGCCGAGCTGGTGCAGCACTACACGGAGCAGCAGGGCCTGCTCCGCGAGCGGAACAGCGCCGTCATCGAGCTCAAGTACCCCCTCAACTGCCAGGACCCCACCTCCGAGAGGTAAATCCCTGGATTTCCACGTGGGTCTGGGGAGGAGGTTGGAATCTGGCGCGGTTTGGGGTTTGCGACTCCCTCCAAAGACGCGGCGCCGAGGTGGAGGTGGCGCTCGGTGGGTTGGGAGGTCTTGGAGGGCTTTTCCAGCCTCGGGAATTCAGGGATTTCTGGGATTGGGAGCTGGCAAGGCCCAGGAGATGCTGTTTGCTTGGTGCCAGCACATCCCAGCGAGCTTTCTCCAGCTTTTAGGGGACAGGGAATCATGGAATGGTTGAAAAGTTACCGTGAGTTTAACCCCAGGGATAATGCTGGAGAAGCCATGCCCGGGAATTCCCAGGTTATTGTGTGTTTAACCCCAAGGATAGAGCTGGAGAAGCCGTCCCCAGGAATTCCCATATTTTTGTGTGTTTAACCCCAAGGATAGTGCTGGAAAAGCCATGCCCAGGAATTCCCAGGTTATTGTGAATTTAACCCCAAGGATGGAGCAGGAGAAGCCATCCTGAGGAATTCCCAGATTATTCTGTACTTAACCCCAAGGACAGAGCTGGAAAAGCCATGCCCAGGGAATTCCCAGATTTTTGTGTGTTTAACCCCAAGGATGGAGCAGGAAAACCCAGTCCCAGGAATTCCCAGGAATTCCCAGGTTATTGTGAATTTAACCCCAAGGACACCTTGGCTGAAGCCACGCCCAGGAATTCCCAGGTTAATAACTCCAGTGGGACTGGGAGCTGGGAATGGGTTTCCAACCCTGGTGTGGGGACATTCCCGAGGTGACCTTGGCTCCGTGGCCGTTCCCAGGTGGTACCACGGGCACCTGAGCGGGAAGGAGGCGGAGAAGGGAAAACCGGGAAGTTTCTTGGTCAGGAAAATTCCCGGCTTCCCCTTCTCTGGATTCAGAGAACAATTTCCCAGTTTTCCAGGAAAGAACCGGGGGGGGGGAAAAGGGGATGGAGAACACCATGACTGGACCTCTCCACCTCCTCCTGAAGTAACTCCAGTGGGATTGGGACCGCTCCTAAAAGAACTCCAGTGGGATCGGGAGTTGGGAATGGGTTTCCAACCCCGGTGTGGGGACATTCCCGAGGTGACCTTGGCTGCTCCCAGGTGGTACCACGGGCACCTGAGTGGGAAGGAGGCGGAGAAGCTGCTGACGGAGAAGGGAAAACCGGGAAGTTTCCTGGTCAGGGAGAGCCAGAGCAAACCCGGCGACTTCGTGCTGTCCGTGCTCACCAGCGAGGACAAGACGGAGAGCGGCGACCGAAAGCCACACGTGACCCACGTGATGATCCACTTCCAGGTGGGAATAGGGCTGGGAGGGATCCCACTGGGAGCTGGGAATCCCGAAACCACTCTGGATTTGGGGTTTTGTCCCCCAGCTGGATGGGAAGTACGACGTGGGCGGAGGAGAGAGGTTCGACACCCTCACAGACCTGGTGGAGCACTACAAGAAGAACCCCATGGTGGAGAAATCGGGAGCCGTGGTTCACCTGAAGCAGGTAATTCCTGCTGTGGTGGGAATTCTGCCTCCTTCCGGCCTCACCCAAACTCCCGGGAGAGGGCACGGCTCGCTGGCTTTGGGAACTGCCAGAAAATCCTCGTCCTGCTGCTCCCCGGTCCTGCAGCCACAGGAACGATCCCAACTCCTGCAAATACCCACAAGGATTTGGGAACAGCTTTTTCCGAGGGAAAAATTCCCTGATTTTCTGTTGTTGGGGGTGGTTTGTGTCCATTTTCCAGCCCTTCAACGCCACCCGGATCAACGCCGCCAACATCGAGCACAGGGTGAGGGAGCTCAACAAAATGGCAGATCCCAGTGAGAAGGCCAAGCAGGGATTCTGGGAAGAGTTTGAGGTATGGGATGCTCCCAAACCTTCCCCAATTATCCCTGTGGGTGAGGAACATCCTGGCTGGGTGGGAATGACGTGGTTTTCCAGCTCTCTGCTCAGCACTGCTTCTCCTTTCCCCTGTTTTCTGTGTTAATTCCTGCTCCTTTTCCCCGTTTTCTGTGTTAACTGACTTAATTCTTGCTCCTTTTCCCTGTTTTCTGTGTTAATTCCTGCTACTTTTCCCCATTTTCTGTGTTAATTCCCACTCCTTTTCCCTGTTTTCTGTGTTAATTCCTGCTCCTTTTCCCCATTTTCTGTGTTAATTCCCACTCCTTTTCCCCGTTTTCTGTGTTAATTCCTACTCCTTTTCCCTGTTTTCCATGCTGCTTTGGGAACTCCTTTCCCAAGCAGTCTCTCCTGTTATTCCCTGCAGGAATTTGTCCCGTCTCCCCCCACGAACTCTCTCCTCCAGCTGCTTCTCAGCTCCCTCTCCCTTCCTGCCAGCTCTTCCCAGGACTGGGAATTCCAAGGAGCCTTTCCTTTGCCTCTGGCACAGGATTTTCCCTCTGCTGTCCCCACAGATGCTGCAGCAGCAGGAATGCAAGCTCCTGTATCCCAGGAAAGAGGGACAACGGCCGGAGAACAAGGCCAAGAACCGCTACAAGAACATCCTGCCCTGTAAGGAGCCCCCAGAAGCTGCTTTGGGGTTTTGGATCCCAATTCCTGCAGCTTTTCCTGGGGTGGGAGGAAGTGGAATGGTCCAGTCGTGGTGTTCTCCATCCCTTTTTTATCCTGCTTCTTCCTGGGAACTGGGAAAGCGTTCCCTGAATCCAAAAACGCTTCAGAGCTCAAGTGGAGCTGAGCCAGGGCGAGTTTGGGGTGGGTTTTAGGGAAAGGTTTCTTTTGGGAAAGGGTGGAATGGGCACGACCCCGAGGCTGCCAGAGCTCCTGGAGGTTCTGGACAATGCTCCCAGGGATGCACGGGGTGGGATTTTTGGGGAGCAGGGATAAGGATTGGATCAATGATCAGGCTCAGGGCGGGATTTTGGGGTGGCTGTGCAGGGATAAGGGTTGGATCAGTGATCAGGCACAGAGGGGGATTTTGGGGTTAGGATTTAGGGTTAGGATTAGGGTCACCCCAGCCCCCCCGTGTGACCCCTGTGTGACCCCAGCCCCCCCGTGTGACCCCAGTGTGACCCCNGTGACCCCAGCCCCCCTGTGTGACCCCGGTGTCGCTCCTGTCCCACAGTTGACACCACGCGGGTGACGCTCCGGGACGTGGACGGGGCCGTGCCCGGCTCCGACTACATCAACGCCAACTACATCAAGGTATTTGGGAAAGGGAATCCCCCAGGTGGGAATTCAGAGGGAATAAACCCTCAGGATTATCTGGATCCAGCCCAAATCTGGGTTTTTTCAGGGATCCCAAAGGATCTCAGTTTATCTCCACCCCCTCCTTTCCTGACCCGTTCCCAGAGCACTGGGACCCATTCCCAGAGCCTTTCTGTGATGGAACGTTATCAAAAATGGGACTGGGATTCAATCTGTCAGCCAAGAGCTGCCTGGAACTGCATTTCCAGCAAGGCAGCTCTGGAATTTACACCCCATCCTTTGGGAAATGGTGGGGGCGGCTTCATTCCAGTCCCATCCCTCTTTTGGGAAGGCTCCGTGGCACAGGAATGTTTTCCAGCGGCACAAATGTCCCTGGAGAGGCTGGCAGAGCATTTGCTGTGACAGCTCTGGTGAGGCTGGTGCTGAGACTGGAGGAGGATTGAGGGAATCAGGAAGTTTGGGAATGCTGAAGGTGGATTTTTCCCGTCTCTCAGAGCATCCCCGAGGACGGCAGGAGCCCGGAGCACTGCAAGGTTTACATCGCCACCCAGGGCTGCCTGCAGGGCACCGTCAACGACTTCTGGGCCATGGTGCACCAGGAGAACTCCCACGTCATCGTCATGACCACCAGGGAGGTGGAACGGGGCCGGGTGAGCTGCAGGGAATCATGGAATCAATCATGGAATCATGGAATGGTTTGGGTTGGAAGGGATTTAAAGCCAAACCCATCCCATCCCACCCCTGCCATGGGCAGGGTCACCTTCCACCATCCCAGGTTGCTCCAAGCCCCATCCAGCCTGGCCCTGGACACTTCCAGGGATGGGGTATCCATGGAATAATCAGTGCTAGGACCTCAGCACCCTCACAGCCAAGAATTTCATCCCAGTATCCAACCTAAACCCGCTCCTTGTCGGCGTGAGCCCATTCCCCCTTGTCCTGTCACTCCATCCCTTGTGAAAACCCCTCTCCTTTCCTTTACACACCCAAAGGTCTCCCCAGAGGATTCCCACTGGGATATTTCCCATAGGAACAGCCCTTCCCAGTTCATCCCATTCCAAAGGGAACACCTCCCTGCTGGATCCCAGGGGCTCGGATCCCCCTCCAGCTCCCCAATTTCGGCTGAGGATCCCCTCCCTGGTGTCCCTGCAGAACAAATGCTTCCGCTACTGGCCGGACAAGGGCTGCTCCAAGGAATTCGGGGCCATCCGAGTGCGCCACGTGAGCGAGCGCGAGGCCCAGGGCTACCTCCTGCGGGAGCTGGAGATCCTGCGGCCCGACAGGGTGAGGCCGGCCGGGAACGGGCTGGGGTCCGCGGGGAGGGGGCTCGGGAGCTTCTCCCCGCTGCGTTTGCCCGCTGAAAAGTCACCCTAGGGGGGGGTTTGGGGCACTGGAGGAGAATAAAGGAAGGGGGAAGCATCCCAGGAGATCCCTGAGCAGGGAAGGGGAAGTATCCCAGAAAGAGATTCCTGAGCAGAGAATGTGGAGATCTCTGAGCAGGGAAGGGGAAACCTCCCAGGAGGAAATCCCTGAGTAGGGAAAGTGAAGTCCCTGGAAGGAAATCCCTGAGCAAGGACAGGGAAACCTCCCAGGAGGAGATTCCTGAGCAGGGAAGGGGAAGCATCCCAGGAGGAAATCCCTGAGTAGGGGAGGTGAATCCCCACTGGGAGGAGATCTGTGAGCAGGAAAGGTCAAACATTCCAGAAGGAGATCCCTGAGCAGGGAAAGTGAAGTCCCTGGAAGGAAATCCCTGAGCAGGGAAGGGGAAACCTCCCAGGAGGAGGGTCCTGAGTAGGGAAGGAGGAGATCCCTGAGGAGGGAAAGTGAAAATCCCCCAGGAGGAGATCCCTGAGTAGGGAAGGAGGAGATCCCTAGGAGGAGATCCCTGAGGAGGGAAGCTGAAATCCCTCAGGAGGAGATCCCTGAGGAGGGAAGGTGGAGCCCCCCTGGAAGGAGAACCCCGAGGACTTTTTCCATGGGATTGGCTCCCTGGTGCAGGACGAGCTCCCACGGCTGGTGAGGCACTACCAGTACTTCAGCTGGCCCGACCACGGCGTTCCCACCGAGCCCGGGGGGGTCCTGAGCTTCCTGGAGCAGGTGAACCGGGCCCAGCGCAGCGTTCCGGGCTCGGGGCCCATCGTCGTGCACTGCAGGTATGGAGCAGCAGGATTCCCATGGAATTATCCCTGGTTTCTTCATGTTCCACCCAAATTTGGGGGATAAAAACACACCTGGGAATTCCCAGCCCTTCTCCAGAGCCTCTCTGGAGCCCAGGGAAGAGCTGGGCCCAGCGCAGCATTCCAGGCTCGGGGCCCATCGTTGTGCACTGCAGGTACGGAGCAGCAGGATTCCCATGGAATTATCCCTCTTTTCCTGTGTTCCACCCAAATGTGGGGGACAAAAACACACCTGGGAATTCCCAGCCCTTCTCCAGGGAATAGCAGCCCCAGTTTGGAGTTGACAATT